>CM032455.1:18827448-18877448 GCA_019049505.1 Pachyrhynchus sulphureomaculatus | reverse complement strand
TCTTAATGGCGGTTGGAGACCAGTCTTTTAAATGTCTCTTTGTCCTTCGCAACATGGAATAACTCCTTACATTCATGCCGGTCCATTCTCTGATGCTCCTCAGCCAAGACTTTTTCTTTTTTCTGACACCCTGTCTACCATCAACTTTTTCCTGCGTGATAGTTTGCAATAGTAAATATTTATCGTTTCTGAGTACATGACCTAAGTAGGATGTTTTTCGTACTTTTATGATTGTCAGGAGTTTTCTGCCTTGGCCTATCCTTCATAGAACTTCCTCATTAGTGAGCCTGGCTGTCCACGGGATTTTATAATATTCTTCGATATGGCCAGATTTCAAATGCTTCTCCATACGTAGCATTCCAACATCTTAGAGCGAGGGATAAGTTTCTGTCACAGAACATTGTCCGGAGTTTTAAAAATGATTTTTTTTGTACAACCTCTATTCTGGTTTCAATTTCAGTTTCTTGATCAATATCGGATATGATATAGGTGCATAAATATTTGTACCTATCTATACGTTCTATTTGTTTTCCCCTCGAGGAATAATTGGCAATTGTTGGTTTGATGTTTAGAGAGGACCATAAATTTTGTTTTTCCGTGTTTACCCTCAGACTCATTTCTACACTTTTCAATTCTCTATTATCAATGAAACTGTAAAAGATCTCTGACCTCAGAAATGTTCTATTCCCGCAGATTTGTGAAAAATCTGCTTTATTTCAACTCAGGAAAATAATCGTATAAAGAAAAGTTAAAAGTCATTTTATAAGAAATTACTAGCACTACTCCAAAGAGTAGTGTAAAGTTAAACCGAATTAATTTTCACCGGGTCAAAATCTTTGAGAAATAGCGTCCTTTGTGTAAGTACGAAGATTTTTTATTTGCAAATTTCTTAATAAATACGATTCAATTTGCCAAATTAAATTTTCTTAGTCGTTTGATGTCATTTGATAGGGTAATGCTAATGTTATATTTAGTTTCAATAGGCCAAAATCTAGCAGACCTGGTATTTCCCTTTTATGTTGTTTAAGTTATTGTATTGGATGTGTGAATTAATTTTGAGGGATTTTTCGGTAAAAATATCACTTTATTGTAAAAAATGGTCACAAATTAATTATTCAAAGTATTGTTCATCGCTGACAACTACTTTCTCCCATCTTTGTCGCAGGCCATGAATACAACGTTAAAAGAACGACTCATCTTTTAAGGCTATCCACGAATCGACCATTTTTTGGTATCTTTTGGTATTTACAATTTACAGCGATTCAAGAACAACGTGAATCGCTTTTCACGCACACATGCCGCTTCTGGACCGCTTTAGGGACTTCCCTGTAGCACATGTGCTAGACCCATAAAAAAATCCTCATAAGAATAGAGGCGCTGTTTAGACAGGCAGTGCGTATCGATCGGAAAAAGTGATAATCAGACGGAGCAATGTCTGGTGAGTACAGTGGGTGAGATAGGACGCCCCATCCAAGCACTTCTAGCGTTTCTTTGTCGCGTTTGGCAATATGTGGCTGAGCATGTCATGTTAACAAATATGATATATGATCGTGTCTTCTGGCGTATTGCGGTCGTTTTTCCTTCAACGCTCGGCTCAGTTGCATCAATTATTGTCGGTAACATTCCCCTGTAATAGTTTCGTTGGGTTGGAGCAACTCATAATACACTAAAACTATCTGATCCCACCAGATACACAGCATAAGCTTGGAGCCATAAATATTCGGCTTTGGCGAGGATGATGATGGGGCTTCATACATGATTTTTTGCGCTTTGGATTATCGTAGCATATCCATTTTTCATCACCAGTTACGATACTATGAAAAAAACCTTTCGGACTGTGCCAATCAAGTAGTTGTTCACAGGCGAAAAATCGCCTTTCCATGTTGCCTGGTTTCAATTCGTACAGCACCCCATTTCCTTCCCTTTGAAATATTCTCAGTGCATGTAAGCGCCTGGAAATGATTGTGCGATCAACTCCTAATGATTCTGCAAGTTCTTTTTCCATTTGACACGGATATTTATTCAGTCTCCAGCCTCCAATTCTTCATCTTATTCGTCAGGCCTGGATGTTCTTTGTCTTCCGTGTCGAAATTACCACTTTTAAAGCGTCGAAACCAGTACTTACAGGAATCGATAACTTTCAGCATCGCTTTTCTTCGAATTAAACAAGAAAAGTAACGCTTCATGCAAATGGTGTTTTGTTGGCACGTAATTCGACATATTCAATGCTCAGTAAAAATATATTGTTTATACTTCGGCAAAATAAGTAATAAGTCTAATCATGGTGCTTCACTATGAATATAGTAACAGTATGTTCCGATGCGATATAATACAAGTTGCTCCCTCTCTTAGAAATCCCTCAAAATTAATTCACACCTTATAATAATCAATAAATTGTATAAATGAATGTAGTAGAAACTTTGATAACTTTTCTACATTATATGTAACTTTAAATTAATATTTTATAATTATATTTAAATAAACCTATTTAATCAGTACTCTTCAAAGTTTATTTAACTGAAAATAATTGACTAAATTTAATTACACAAGCCCATATATAAAAAATTTTTGAGCATTGTTTTCATTTTAATAGCTAGTTTTTTATTTCACGTGTCCTGAATTCAGAAGTATCCGCATTTTCTTCCTATCACATCTGGTTTTTCAACAAAATTAAAAAAAAAAAACGTTTATTACAAATTTTTTAAGATAAAAACAATTATTAAGTTAAAAATATATTTATTCAAACATTTACAAAGAAAACATCAATTACAGTTGTTATATTACGATTATTTTGAGTGATATCTTTTGCGTTTTTCCATAAAATTACGCCTGGGAGTGATTTTTTTATGGATTGCGTCTAGAATATTACGTTTTATTGACCAACAGTAATTAGCCATCTATTCAAATTCCATCGACCTTAGTATCATGTTTCCATAGTCTTGATGAAATCGTTCTCACTGTTCATCACTAAAATCACGAAAATTTTCAAGGAAAAAATCCAGATCCGAATCTAGAAAGTGAAAATTTATACTCATATTGCATCTCAATTTTTGATATTTAACTAACAACGTTGCGACAATATTTTATAGTCTGGATGTTTGTGATTATCTAAAAAATTATGTACAACATTTCTGAATTTCTAATTCGGTAATAATCATTGTCGCTTGAAATACCTTATAATTCATCTGGAGCTGATTTGTGGTCAAACAAAAATTCCTTCTTTTATTTTTGCATCAGATAATGAGAAAAATTTTTACACAGTCACTTTTTTTATTTAGGGCTTTAACGAACTGTTTGATTAAACTAGTTTAATATGAAGCGGAGGTAACAAAACATTTTTAGGATCGATTAAATTTTTGGTTCCAAGTTCAAGCTTATCCCGAGGAATCCATTGTTTTTTTACGTAGTATAGTTTTCGTGCTCTATTATCCCACTCACATAAAAAACAAGGGTATTTTGTATATCCTGAATGTTGACCTAATAACATAGATATAATTTTAAGATCTCCACAAAGCTTCCAACCATGATTTTGATACCGAATTTTATTGAGTAATAATTTCAAGTTTTCATAAGTCTCCTTGCAAAAGCATTGTTTTTTCTTCAGAAGTCTCGAGACTTTTCACCTCATGTAGTATAATACTTAATCCTACAAAATAAGACCGAAAAACAAGATTTGAGGTACTGCCACCTTTAGGATTTTACCTTTAAAAAACCGATCAAGTGCAAGTTAAACTTGCGCAATTAGTGTTTCGTACGTTGATTGTTTTAAAATAAAAAATTTTGTTACGGTGGTACAAAATGATCAGTAACTTTACAAAACACACCCCAAATGAGTTTTCAACAAAGTTTGAATTGATGATCTTGAAATTTTTGTTTTTTTATATACCAGATAAATCATTAAAGCTAATACATATATATATATATATATATATATATATATATATATATATATATATATATATATATATATATATATGTATATATATATATATATATATATATATATATATATATATGAGGCATTATTTGTCAAGCGGGACACTCTTCTCTCCATTACAGATTTTAAGATAGGAGGATCTGTAGGAGCTCAACATTTTCGTCAAGACGTGTACTTTAAAATTCCGTTCGGCGATTTTTGAAATTCAATATGGCGTCGCAACATGGCGGCTATAATCAACCAAAAGGTGACTTTTAACAAAAAAAGTTGCTTGAATTTATGATAAACATTTAGTTTAAAGTATAAAATGGAAAAACCAGTTGTTTTTTTTCATATTTTGGGTGTGTGCCGATTATAAATTCAATTACAAAAATGCAATTTGACATCTGTCAACTGCCAAATCCACTGTCAAAACACAAAAAATAACATCAAACCCAAGTTTTACGTTAAATACGGAGTTTACCGAGAATTATTATATTTCCGGGTTACTGATTACAAATATGATCTGAGAATTACAAAATTGACAGTTACCAACTGCTAAATCCATTGTCAAAACTGACATAATAACTTGAAAACCGGGTTTTACGTTTAATACCGATTTTATTCACAATTATCATGTTTTTGAGGTCATTATAAATTGTTTGTAATTTGACAAAATAAAAAAATTGGCAGCTACCTACTGCCAAGTCAACTGCCGAAACTGCCAAAGTAATAAAAGAAGATGGGTCTAAGTTGAATACGAATTTTACTCCCAAATATCATGTTTTCGGGGCCACTGTTTACGAATATGATGTCAAAATTACAAACTTGACAGCTAACAAAATCACATTGGCAACGAGTTAAATATGGATTTCACTGTAAGTTATTTGGTTGTCTTTGTCTATAACGTGGTAAAGCCAATATTGTGAGTATGACATAGGAATTACAAAACTGGCAGCTGCCAACTGCCAAATGTATTATCAAAACTTCCACAATAACATAAAAGCTGACGTTTTCATTAATTACGAATTTCACTGTCAATTAATTTTTTTTTTTGCAAGGAGGCTGATTTCGAAGTACAGGATAAACTTGCTAAAATCACATCCAAACTAACTATTGGAAAATGAAGCTTAAATACTGCTAATTTTGATGTAAAGTTTCCTATCTAAGTATTTCAAATATGCCAGACTAAATATTTCAACTTAAACTCTTTCAAATGTTCCAAAAAGGACCTGTCTTTCGAACATTTGAAAGAGTTTAAGTTACTGATTACGTCTATTATTATCGCAGAGGTAATAGTTTCGTTTTAATAGATATTTTACAAAATGGAGCGTCATAATAATAAGAGTAAACGTGTTGTTATTACCTTAAAAGAGAAACTTGAAGCAATTCAACGTTTAGATAATGGTGAACTTCTTAAAAATATAGCGAAGGATTTAGGTGAGGCCGTGAGTACTGTTTCAGAGTGGAGAAAAAATCGCGAAAAACTTGAAAAATGCTGTAGTGTTGTGTCATCGCCCACACAGGCACGAAAAAGTATGAAAAGCGGTGAATACCAAAAAGTGGATGATTCTTTATTTTTATGGTTTACACAGAATCGAGAACGTGGAATACCAATTTCAGGAACAATTTTAAAACATAAGGCAGTGAGTTTAAGCGAAGAGTTGCCGGTTATTGAAGCGCCTGTAAATTTTTCTGCAAGTGATGGATGGCTAGACAGGTGGAAAAAAAGACATGGTGTACGTCAACTGAAAGTTTGTGGAGAATGATTATCGGCTGATGTATCTGCTGCAAAAAAATTTGCAGAGAATTTTGAGCAGCTTATGAAAGAACATCGTTTACAACCAGACCTAATCTATGATTGTGATGAAACAGGCTTGAACTACAAAATGTTGCCGTCAAATATCCCAGCTTCAAAAACGGAAGCTGAAGCACCTGGTTATAAACGTAACAAAGAACGTATTACTGTTCTTGCATGCAGTAATGCTTCTGGAAGACATAAACTCTCATTATTATGTATTGGTAAGTCAGCAAATCCACGAACCTTTAAGAATATTCGTCGCAATGCTTTTCCTGTTTTGTATAAAAATCAAAACAATGCCTGGATAAACGCGACTCTATTTAAAGACTGGTTTTTTTTGGAGATTTTGTTCCTAAAGTGGAACTTTTTTTAAAAGAACATGGATATCCTAGAAGATGTATTCTGTTACTAGATAACGCCCCTACTCACCCAAGTGCGGAGCAACTTGAAAGTGGGGAAATAAAAGCAATGTTTTTGCCTCCTGCTGTAACTTCTCTCATTCAGCCTATGGATCAGGGTGTACTGAAAAATTTAAAACGCAATTACAGGCGTTTGTTATTGGAGCATATTTTAGTAGAAGTAGATGAAGGTGGCAATCTTACTGATTGTCTAAAAAAGATAAATTTGAAAAATGTTATGTATTGGATAGCTTTAGCCTGGAATCAAGTAAAGAGTAGTACTCTGGAAAAATCTTGGTCAAAATTGATTCGACAAGAGGAGAGGCATTACTCAGAGGCAGAAACAGAAGAGAATGAAAGTTTACATCAAATTATTACAAGAATATCAGGATGTGAAAGTGTTACGGAAACCGATGTTCGTGAATGGTTAAACAGAGGAAGATGAAATGACTGACCAAGAATTAATTAAAAGTGTATGCAAAAATCCTAATAAAATAGACAGTGAGGACGATGATGATGACGAAGTAGAAGCCACTGACAATATTCCAGTATAAATGTCACATTTAGAAGGACTAGAGGCCCTAGAAAAAGCGTTAACTTATGTAGAACAACAAGAAAATGCAACCGCCGCGGACGTTTTGCTTATCAAACGTTGAAGAGACATTGCAGCCAAAAAACAGAACTAACGCAAAACGAGTGCAGTTAAAAAGTACCTCATTTTTAAGACATTAAAGTTAAGAATGAAACTGTTTTATTTTCGATTTTGCGTACATATACATAAAATAAGTAAACTAATTGTTCTATTCTTTGTTTTAATAAATGCCTATGTACGTAATAGCATATCGTATAAATGCTTTTAAGTCAATCTGCAATGCCGTATTCACTCTAAACTTCTATTTTATAAAAAAATTCGGATCAACCGAAATTTCAATTATCTGAAATCACTTTGGTCCATATTATTTCGGATAATCGAGATTCTACTGTACCTATATAGTTGTTGGGATTATATGAAATATTCCGACTGGTCCTACCGTCACTTCTGGGCTCTATCAGCAACAATTGATCTGCGTTAATGACAGTAAGAAACGGACGTTGATGGTGTTGCAGGATTTCAAGGAATTTAATATTACTAGCGGCCATCAACATGGCTGTCGTAATCAAGACTCAACAGAAGATTTTCGAACTTATATCGTACATATTTCAGAAATACAATTGGACGTTTGAAGAATCTCGAGAAGTTGCACTTAATAAAACCAAGACATTCAATTGTGTTTGGCATGGTCGATTTTTGGCTAAGCTACTCTCTTATGATATGTGGCTTTGACGACTCTGTCATAAAAATCTATCTTCAGAAAGCTAGATATATTTGGTGCATATCATCGTACTAAAGATTAACGCCAATAGCTACTGGACGCATACGTTACATCGAATTAGGAATGTTCCTGCAGTGAGTAAGTTATACCCATGAAAAAGTAAATTAGTTTTTATCATGCTTTATTTTCCAATTTAAACGTGAGGAATATACTGTCTAAAATTTGTTACTTTTTAAATGATTTTTACCACTGTAGGATATTTTGCACTAATAATTAAAATACAGTATTCTAAGCAAACTTTATATTTAACAATCAAAATTACCTTCATGAGACATAAAACACTTCATAACATATAAAGATAGAAATAAAGTTATCATGTATTACACTCTACTGTATCACATGTATTACACTTGATAGCACTAATCAAACCTCCATCAACCAACGGCAAAAATAATGAATCAATAAATGAACAGAATTCTGGACCATCTTGTGCAGTACCTCCAATGTAAGATGGCTCACAAGCTCTGTAGGTTATAGATTCACCTAAAATAAGCAATAGTTTTTTTATGTCACTAATATATATATATATATATATATATATATATATATATATATATATATATATATATATATATATATATATATATATATATATATATATATATATATATATGTATATATATATATATATATATATATATATATATATATATATATATATTAATTTTTAAAGTAGTTGAAAATATAAATGCTCTTATTTATTTAAAGCAGTTAAGAATATAAAAGCACATCGATCTTATAACACGCTATTATCATTTTCAATAAAATGAAAACAATACAGTGCTCAGCAACCTGATGTCTACGAATAGATTGCTACATTTAAATAGTGAACCGTCTACATCGAGATTTAAAGCTAAAGCTTTAAATAAAACTTTAAAATCTGTATGTCCAATTCTACAAAAAAATACTATACAAAAACCCTAATAACAAAATAAAACTCTACTAATAACTCTACTAACCTGAACTAAAAAGCTACCGACAGTCAGTTGAGGGTGGTAATAAATCCTTTGTTATCGGTGACAAATGATTTCTTGTCGGCGTCCGACAAAAAATTCTTTGTGGGCTTTAGAAGAAAATAAAGCCTCACGAGGTGAACAACTTTACAACCTACCTCAATAATTTCCTTATTATGCTAACATTTTGACAATGAAATTTCCGTGACTTAGATGGGTTAACATTTTTACTTATTGTATTAAAATATTGAAATATAAAGCTAGTGTAATTAATATTTGGTGTCAAGAAGTAATTATTTTAAAAGGGAACAATTTTTATACTATCTTTATTAAATTTGTTTAGGAAAAACCTATTCAAATGTGAAAAACACTGTAGCCCGTAAGTTGTGGTTAACGATCGGCGATATTGTGGAACTGAATGGTTTACCAGTGCCAACGTGAAAAAAAAATATTTTTGTCTTAATTTTTTAGGGTCGATTTTTTCCTTTATTATTTAGATCCGCTATTTAAAGTGAATTTTCTGCAATCGGCCTTGCTACAAGGAGGTTCCGCTTCCATTATAGGGAGTGAATTGTATAACATATATATATATATATATATATATATATATATATATATATATATATATATATATATATATATATATATATATGTTACAATAGAGGTTTTCACGGATGGTAGAATGTAATACATTAAAATTCCGGGTTTCAGTTCGTTCGTCTAACAATGAAATTGCACGACGTTTCACCAAAATCTCATTTGGCATTTTCAAGTGCTCTTGCTGCTGCTGCTACTCGATACCGTGCCCCTCGAAGCTAACTTCTTAACAGTTTTTCGCCTACAACCTTTTCTAAAAAGATTTTATTTTAGTCAAGAAGCAAAAACTCTTTAGGATTAAGAACGTCCTTTCCATAAACTATTCTCAAATGTCCTTTAGACTTATTAGCTTGTTTTTGAACAAATCACATACAGAGGCATTCCCTTCCCGTAGAATATTTCCTCGATTTATCATTCGAGATGACACTCCTCTGTTGCTTAACAAAACCTGATGTTGCGCTTTATTAAAAATATATCTATAGCTCTATGCTTCAAGTTTCTACGGTGTCATATAATGGAGTCAAATGGTCAGATGACAGACTGAAAGTACAGTGACAGTTTAAATTTGTACTCGCAGGTGCATCTTTAGTACAATCGGATGAGATCGTTACTTTTCCTGAAACCTCAAGAAATAGGTTGAGGTATGCAGTGGTGCCCTATAAGTTTAAGCTATCGAGAGCAATGAAAAGTAGGTTCGAATATATTTTATATGAAGTTTTGCAAGAAGTAAAACACTACTTAAATTTCCACTAATTTTTTTTATTTTTAACACCATGACATTCGCTGTACGACAGCTTCTTCAGATGATTTGTTACAAAATGAGGATAAAATTACTATAATAAATGGTTGGTTCACAATTTATGGTAGGTAATAAAATAATTTAATTAAAACAGGTTTAGTAATGGTGAATTATTTAAGTCTAATTGTTCATTTATTAATCTGAACTTTTCAATTTGCTTATTTCTAAAGATTCTACGTAATTAAGTTTCAGGGTCTTTGTGCGAGTATGTAATATTTCAAAGTTTGGGTTGAATTGGTGGTTATTTTCAATTAAATGATTTGCGTAATTTATTTTTTCTATTGATGTATGATGAAGCATGTTCTTTTATTCTTTTTGAAAAACTTCTTCCTGTTTGACCTATATGTGTTTTTGAGCAATTTCCACAATTTAATTTGTATACTCTGGATCTATTGTCTCTATCTGTTTTAGTTTTGTTATTTTTTATAAATTTGCCAAGCGTGTTGGATGTTTTAAATGCTGTGTTAATATTTAATTTTCTCAAGAATCTATTTAATTTAATGCTGGATCTACCATAGTACGTTATTGACTTTACGTTTTTATAAGGTTCTTTATTACTCGAAAAAACTATACTAATGTTTTTTTTTTGTAAAGTTTTTTCTTGAGAATATTATCTATTATGGATGGTGAATAGACATTATTTACTGCTAATTGTTTTATAATATTAAGTTCTTTTTTGAAAATCGTCTTGGTTCAGAGGAATATTTATTAGTCTGTGAAACTGCAAGTTTGTGACTTAGTAGATGACATGAGGTATTATGGATAATTATGACCATATGTGAAGGTTTATGATAAATAGAAAAATTATGTTTGTTATTATGTCTCTTTATTGTTGGGTCAAGGAAGTTTAAGCTATTGTTGATTTCAATTCCACTGGTGAATTTTATATTTTTATGTGTATTATTCAAAAAATTTTGAAATGGGGCTAATTATCTATCACTTCCTGTAAAACAACATACGATATAAACAGCATACAAATTTTTTAAACAGTGGGTGTTTGCTTATTTGATTTTCTATGTTATTCATAAATATTTCAGCCAAAAGAGGACTAAGTGGATTGCCCATTATGTATGTATAGGTCGTTATTAAATTTAAAATAATTTTGTTCTAGGCAAACCTTTAAGCACTTTAAGATGTCTTGTTTTATTATTGGATTAACATTGATTTCAGAAAGAAGTTTTTCAATTAGTAATATAGTTTCCCTACTTGGTATGCTTAGAAAAAGATTTTGAACATCGAAAAAGATTAATTTTGAATTTTCAGGTAACTTTAAATGTCGCTGTCGTACAGCGAAACATGTCATAGTGTTAAAAAAAAAAATTTAGTGGAAATTTAAGTAATGTTTTACTTCTTGCAAAACTTTTAGTTATGGATCTCCACCAAGTATCGGCTGAATCAATCCAAATATTTTATATGGGCTACCAGCATACCGCTGAAAGAAAACCGATATTAAAACTGATATAGAAAGTTGAGAAATGCTGGTGTACGGTAGTAGAATCGGAATAAATACATTTTATATACTTTTACGGTCTGCCAAGTAAGAACGTGACCGTCGAATTCTTGATAAAATGTGTTTCGAGAACATTTTTTGCAATCAATATATTCTTTGGTCTGCTAACAACGGTGCTATTACCTTAGTAAGTTGTCCCATCGCCTCCTGCATCAATAATCGAGGCATGCTGTCGACCAGACTTTCTGCATGCTCTTCAAATTTTTCGAATCTCGCGGGACAACTGAGTCTAAATGCTCAGAGTCTTTCCTCTGAGCTTTTTCTTTACAAGGGATCAAACGTTTTCAATAGGATGGACGTCCGGCGATTCTGAGGGCCTCTCTAGTATCTTATCGTGAGCTCAAGCGAGCCGCTTCGCAATATGATGTTCGCCCAGTAAAGGTTCCTTCAACGTGCTTTGGAATTTGGTATCATAAGCACGAATATGTTATGTAATGATCTCATGGGACACATTCAAATCAGATTTCCTTAATTTTGCCGGTCCTTGACGCAGCCTCAATTTCGGGTCCTGTGAAAACAAAGACCCAATTCGATTTTCGGAGTGACTTTGACTACCGAGCCACGTTTTGCCAAGTCGTCGTCTCGTTAAAATGATTTGCCCACTTCTTCGCAAACGATACCGACTTTTTAATATATTTTAGCGACTCATTTTGGATTTTACGTGATTTCGACGAAAGTTCGGAATCAACTGATACTTTTACTAAAATGCAAATCACATCTACCAAAAATGAATTAGTTCGGACACGTTCTTACTTGATAGACTGTAAGTCTGTTTTAAAAAAACCTCTCATACGCCATATTTGACTTAGATATTAATAAGTATTATAATGGGTTAAGTAAATAATCTATATTATAGGAGTAAATACATCCTTTATAGATATTTAAATATCGTAACGTCCTTCTACAAAACACCGGACACAGTTATTATTTTTATATTCGCTTTCATATTTACCACTGAGTAGCTCTATAGAGTATTTTGAACAAACATGAGACAAGGTTCCATTACAGATTTGCTTTGTAAAATTAGCAATTTGCGCATCGGTTGCATTATATGGACATTTATCACTTGTGCCTGTGCAGTTGAAGCATTTTAAGACAGCAGAAGTGAATCCTAAAAGAATTTAAAAAAAGAAATAGTAATAAACTGTACAGGGTGAGTCAACGATAGAGTAAAGTTCATTATCTCATTTGTTTCGGGAATGACGAAAAAATTATAATTACAATAGTTTTAAGGAAGGTTAAGAAGCACAGTTGAAAATTATTTCTGAGTATACTGGGTACTTGAACAAAGTGTGGGCGATATAACACATGTTTTTTTTAAATGGATCATCCTATTTTCCAATTTATTTTTAAATTCTGCGTAAAGTTTTATAACGTTTCTATTAATAATGTTATATACCTAAACCTAGTAGTTTTTCTAATATTTCAATTTTTTTTAAAAAATACTAGTTTTCAGTTTTGTAAAAAATTACTAGTAGCGCCATTGTTTCTGGAGGTGGAATACTCATAATTGGTACGAGCATTCTTTACAGATGAAAAAAAGGTATATAAAGAAATTTTGAGTTAGACGCTACAGGGTGTTCAAAATAAATTTATGCATTTCGACTATTTTAAATTGAAAAATCTAAAATGTTTTAAATGGCACACCCTGTATATTATTATTTGTTCTGATAGATTTTACAAAATCCTCCAACTTTTATTAAGTATGTTATTTACCTATTTCTAATAGTTTTTGATTTATTTTGAATTTTTCCATTTTTACCCTTGTTTTTAATATACTTACGCTATAACATCATAGTTGCCAAGACAAAACAAAAATGTAGGCATTATCAAATTTTGACATGTCTATTAAGCAAGTAAAAATAGTTTAATTTGTTATAGTAAGTGATGTATAAAGGTAATAGTTATGGATTTTTCTAAAAATGAATTAATTGATATGGTTTATATACTGAGCGAGGCGGGAAAAAATTATCTTTTGGCAGTAAGGCTTTACGGAGCGAAATACCCTAACAGACGTAAACCATCTAGAAAATCTTTTTAGTGCGTAATGGAACGGTTTGATGGTAGTAGTAGCGTTGAGTATACGAAACGGAAAGTAGTAAACCAGAATGGGATCAATGAGGAAAAAGAAATGGAGATTTTACTTCATGTTGAAGATAATTCCCAGGTCCGCAGCCGTCAACTAGCTGACTTATCTGACTCATTCCAATCTACGGCTAATCACACCACGAGAAAATACAAGTATCATCCCTTTCATATGGAACTACACCAAGAACTTCAAGACCGTGATTTTGAACGACGAGTAAACTTTTATACCACCATGAATGGAGCAATAGAGGCCGACCCAAATTTTTTATCCAAAATAATGTTCTCTGATGAAGCTACTTTTCGCAGTAATGGAGCTATTAACAGCTATACCATGCGGTATTATTCGACAGTTAATCCATTTTGGGTCCGGGAAGTTCAAAACCAAAACCATTGATCGCTTAATGTATGGTGTGGAATATTAAATTTTCAAATTATTGGTCCATATTTTCTCCGCGAACCGCTTAAAACGGGCCTAGATATCTAAATTTTTTGTAAAACGAATTACCCCAGCTTCTTGAAGAAGTTGATAAGGAAACAAATGTGGATTCAACAAAACGGAGCTCCTGCTCATTACCACTGGGAAGTTCGGGAATTTTTAAATAATCTTTACCCACAATAGATAAGTAGGGATGGATTCATTCAGTGGCCCCCCTCGATCATGTGACTTAACACCTTTAGATTTCTTTTAGTGGGGCTACATTAAAGATCGTGTTTATGTGAATATCCCAACACCAGTAGATATGGAAAATAGGATACCGAATGCGTGCAGTACAATAACGCCCTTTATTTTATTTTTTTTTTATGGGTCTAGCACACGTGCTACAGGGAAGTCCCTAAAGCGCTACAGGAGCGACATGTGTGCAGAGAAAGCGATTCACGTTGTTATTAAATCGCTGTAAATTGTACTCGGTGGGAAACACAATCCTGGGCAAATTATTCCAAAGGGATGATGTTCTCCATATAAATGACTGCTTGAAAAGCGTTGTACGAGGAGTAACAAGCTGAACCTCATACGGATGTGAAGTATTAGCGTGACGTGTACTTCTAACATGCACCGCTCTAGGAGGAATTAAGCGGGCCACATCCTTCGAACACTTTCCATGAAAATACTTGTAGAATAGGCTCAAGTCGCCTACCGTTCTTCGATGTTCCAGCGAATCAAGGCCACCTGTCAGTTCCGGGTCTCCAATCAGACGAACAGCTCTTCTCTGAATAGAATCCAACAAATGCAGTGTATGTTTGGGAGCGGAGCTTCAAACATGGGAGCAATATTCCATAGTTGGTCGAATTTGAGCTTTGTAAAGAATTAACAGTTGTTGTGAAGTGTAAAGCTTTCTGGTTCGAAATAATATTCCCAACTTCTGAGAAGCTCTCCTTGCTATGCCTGCAACATGTTCATGCCAGGACATATTTGCTCCCAAATTTACGCCCAACAATTTAAGTGACGATGTTAGGGCAATGGAGTGCCCCGACATAACTATGTCGGGTTCAGCAACGTTAACTTTTTTAGAAAAAACTGCCACCTGGGTTTTTGTAGCATTAAATTCCACTTGGTTACTGTCACCCCAAGATAGAATTTCTTCCAGGTCTTTGTTAAGTTGAATGACTTCCTGCTGTCTGCGGATATTCGTCTGAGTAGCCTATGTTTGAGCGTTCAAAGTGAATGAAGAGATAAGTGTACTGTCATCTGCAAAGCTGTAGATAGGATTCTCGGTCTTTTCCAGCAGATCGTTAATATAAATGAGAAAGAGAGTAGGAGACACTTTGGAGCCTTGGGGTACACCGGCGTTGATAGTGAAGGTGTTAGAAAGAAATCCGTCGACTGCCACTCGCAAAGAACGCTCTCTGAGGAAACATGAGAGCCACAAACAGAACTTTTCAGACATACCATAAGAACGTAGCTTAGCCAACAGCCCATCGTGCCAAACACGGTCGAATGCCTTGGATATGTCAAGAGCAACCGCTCGAGATTCTCCAAAGTGTTCAATTGCGTTGTTCCAAACATGTGTTACATAAGTATTTTACGAAAGCCATATTGGTGATCGCTAATAATGTGGAATCCTTCAAGATATTTTAGAAGATGCTGATTGATAGCCTTTTCCATGACTTTCGATATTATTGAAAGCAGTGCAGGTAGTTATTTGGCAAGGTCTTCTTGCCTTTTTTAGGTATTGGCTGAACTGTGACACATTTCCAGCAGGAAGGAAATATTCCCTTTCTGTAAGATAGGTTGAAAAGTCTACAGAAAACTGGTGTTAGTTCCCTCGCACAGTTTTTGAGAACTATGGCAGGTATTCCGTCAGCGCCAGAAGCCTTTTTGGTGTCATCAAAATACGTTTTATAATACGCTGCCTGAAGACAATATCGGGCATCCTTGACTGCACTATGGGAATATTAGATGGTGTTTTTCCTTGGTAATCGACAGTAGAATGTGAAGCAAAGAGTTCAGCCAACAAGTTCGCCTTCTCGTTGCAATAGAATTATCTGGCCGTGTGAATGGTGGTATGGTGGATTTGGTGAAATTTTGACTAACTGCCTTAGCGACTGACCTTATGCTAAGGAAAGCGAAGGAAAATATAGTAAAACAACTAAATATGTGTATTCATATTTTTGAACATTTATTACGTCATAATAATTAATCATTAGATAAGTTAAAGTATATTAAAATTATTATTAACTATTTGTTTATATTTTCACAATAGCGTAAGTGTATTAAGAACAATTGAAAAATTCAAAATAAATCGAAAACTATTAGAAATAAGTATATGACATACTTAATAAGAGTTGAAGGGTTTTGTAAAATCTATCAGAAAAAATAATAATAAAAAAAAAATTTTAATTTTTCAATTTAAAATAGTCGAAATGTATAAATTTATTTTGAACACCCTATAGCATCTAACTCAAATTTTTTTACATATATCTTTTTTTCATCTCTATAGAACGCTCGTAACAATGGCGCTACTGGCAATTTTTTACATAACTGAAAACTAGTATTTTTTTAAAAAATTGAAATATTAGAAAAACTACTAGGTTTAGATATATAACATTATTAATAAAAAAGTTATAATATTTTACGCAGAATTTAAAAATAAATTAGAAAATAGGATGTTCCATTTAAAAAAACATATGTTCTATCGGCCACACTTTTTTGAAGTACCCTGTATGTTTAAAAATAATTTTAAACTGTGTGTTCCATTCCCGAAACAAATGAGATAATGAACTTTACTCTATCGTTGATTCACCGGGTATGTTTATACGGTCTGCAATTTTCGCCAGTGGATCTAAAGTCGGGAAAGCTTTTGGAAAACTACAGTATGTATTTTTATGACATTTTCGTTTTATTCTTAGACTGTTGTTAAAATCTTTCACATTGTAGGATTTTAAGAACTCTTTTTGACAAATAAAAATTTTACTTAGTGAGTATCAAAAGGGTAGAAGTTCGAAAAAATCGATATATTTTTTACATAATTCAGAAGAATACATATTCGAAAATGCCAGCGTAAAAATGGCGAAGTTACTACATGGGATGAAAAGTAACAACACTTTACGAGAGATAGTAGCGGAACCAAAAACTATATGATTTTTCGTTAGTATTAACTCTCAGAAGATTCATGTAAGATTTTAATAATATTTTGTCTAGTAGTTTGAGCCCATCTGCTCCGTCGAAATCAATTACGAGTATATGTAGATGATTCAGTGAACTTAAATACACACACACACACACACACACACACATTTTGCATGAATATTTGCATATGTATGTATCCGATGGGTACCACGCACTCTCACAATTAATCAAAATCAGCAACGTGTCGAAGCTTCAAAACGCTGTTTAGCATTGTTTCGGCGTAATCCAAAGAAGTTTTTGAGATGATTCGTAACAATGAACTAAACATGGATCCACTACTATACGCCTGAGTCCAACAGGTAGTCCGCAGAGTGGCTGGAACCGCATGAAAGCTGACCGAAACGTCCAAAAACACAAACGTCAGCTGGAAAGGTTTGGGCAAATATTTTTTTGGGACACTCCTGAAATAATACTGATCATCTTGAAAAGGGACCAGCAATCATCAGAAACTATTATGTTGGTTTGTTAGACCGTTTGAATAGTGAAATCAAGAAAAAAAGGCTGCATTTAGCGATGAAAAAGTGTTATGTCATATATGTGATAGAATTCTGACAGGATGGGCTACGGAATCCTGATATATGTCCATTGCTGCTGGGCCAATGATTGATATGGATCCTAAAGATTACATAAGTGATTGTGACTTTTTCTCAATGAAGATAAAGGATATAACCAAGAACTAAAAATTGTGTTATACATAGAATATTCGCTTAAATGGTGGCTACTCAACGGAAAATAAAAATCCCTGGAAGAAGTATAAACTTTAAAAGCACTTATTTTATTAGCACATCTTTTGTCAAATTCTACATAGTATATATTATGTCGTGTCCTTGCCACCTCTGTTATTGCTGTCCACCCAGAGATAATTCTGCTATCTCCAGCTGCTCGCTATTTAGTTGCTTACAATATACATTGAGTTGCATTGTTTATGGTATAAGTAATAAGTTGAAACACACCATTAAATATTCAATCCTACTGGTTGCACAAAGACCAATCTTTTGTAGTGCTGAATTGCCTGTGCCACCTAGACCAACGTCTTCTAAGTCTGTAGAAATCGAAGAGATGTGTGTCATTTCCAATCAAGAAAATGAAGAAAGGTGTGATCAAATTTATGAATAAGTTCTGAAATAAGGGAACTTTTGAAGGATATCATTTTTAGGCAAAATCTAAATACTCTCAAGAAAGCGGCTTGAAACTATTAGGGAAAAGTCATTAAAAACTTTTTATACTCTATTTATTTGAAACTTTTTTTTTATGGGTCTAGCACACGTGCTACAGGGAAGTCCCTAACGCGCTATAGGAGCGACACGTGTGCGGAAAAAAGCGATTCACGTTGTTCTTAAATCGCTGTAAATTAGTCTAGGTGGGAAACACAGTCCTGGACAAATTATTCCATATAAAAGACTGCTTGAAAAGCGTTGTACGAGGAGTAACGAGCTGAACCTCATACGGATGTGAAGTATTAGCGCGACGTGTATTTCTAACATGCACCGCTCTGGGAGCAATTAAGCGGGCCACATCCTTCGAACACCTTCCATGAAAATACTTGTAGAATAGGCTCAAGTCGCGAACCGTTCTTCGATGTTCCAGCGAATCAAGGCCACCCGTCAGTTCCGGGTCTCCAATCAGACGAACAGCTCTTCTCTGAATAGAATCCAACAAATGCAGTGTATGTTTGGGAGCGGAGCTTCAAACATGGGAGCAATATTCCATAGTTGGTCGAATTTGAGCTTTGTAAAGAATTAACAGTTGTTGTGGAGTGTAAAGCTTTCTGGTTCGAAATAATATTCCTAACTTTTGAGAAGCTCTCCTTGCTATGCCTGCAACAGGTTCATGCCAGGACATATTTGCTCCCAAATTAACGCCCAACAAATTGAGTGACGATGTTAGAGGAATGGAGTGCCCCAACATAACTATGTCGTGTTCAGCAACGTTAACTTTTTTAGAAAAAACTGCCGCCTGGGTTTTTGTAGCGTTAAATTCCACTTGGTTACTGTCACCCCAAGATAGAATTTCTTCCAGGTCTTTGTTAAGTTGAATGACTTCCTGCTGTCTGCGGATATTCGTCTGAGTAGCCGATGTCCGAGCGTTCAAAGTGAATGAAGAGATAAGTGTACTGTCATCTGCAAAGCTGTAAATTATATTTTCGGTCTTTTCCAGCAGATCGTTAATATAAATGAGAAAGAGAGTAGGAGACAGTATGGAGCCTTAGGGTACACCGGCGTTGATAGTGAAGGTGTTAGAAAGAAATCCGTCGACTGCTGCTCTCGAAAAGAACGCTCTCTGAGAAAACATGAGAGCCACAAACAGAACTTTCCAGACATACCATAAGAACGTAGCTTAGCCAACAGCCCATCGTGCCAAACACGGTCGAATGCCTTGGATATGTCAAGAGCAACCGCTCGAGATTCTCCAAAGCGTTCAATCGCGTTGTTCCAAACATGTGTTACATAAGTCAGAAGATCTCCTGTTGATCTATTTTTACGAAAGCCATATTGATGATCGCTAATAATGTTGAATTCTGCAAGATATTAGAAGATGCTGATTGATAGCCTTTTCCATGACTTTCGATATTATTCAAAGCAGTGCGATTGGTCGGTAGTTATTTGGCAAGGTCTTGTTGCCTTTTTTAGGTATCGCCTGAACTGTAGCACATTTCCAGCAGGAAGGAAATATTCCCTTTCTGTAGGATAGGTTGAAAAGTCTACAGAAAACTGGTGTTAGTTCCCTCGCACAGTTTTTGAGAACTACGGCAGGTATTCCGTCAGTGCCAGAAACCTTTTTGGTGTCTAGCTTCATCAAAATATGTTTACGTCTGAAGGCAATATCGGGCATCTTTGACTGCACTATGGGAATAGTAGGTGGTGTTTTTCCTTGGAAATCGACAGTAGAATGTGAAGCAAAGAGTTCAGCCAACAAGTTCGCTTTCTCAACAGGTGTCGTTGCAATAGAATTATCTGGCCGTGTGAGAGGTGGTATGGTGGATTTGGTGAAATTTTGACTAACTGCCTTAACGACTGACCAAAAGGACCTGGAATTGTTGGGACAAGCGAGAAATTTGTTTCTAATCCGTTGATTGTGTGCCTCCTTGGTTTCGTCGACAATTTCTTAGCATCTGTTCCTGGCACGAACAAAGGTGTTACGATTTATGGTGTTAGGATTTTCACGCCATTGTCGGTATGCAAGATGTTTAGAAGCAACAGCTTCTTTGAAACCAAGGCTTCTTCGAAAAAGGGACGTAAACCTCCATACCGGCCAAAATAACATCGGAAACCTCCCTGGCGCAGTCAGATGGGTCGTCGAATCGAAAACAAACGTCTAACCAAGGAAAAGTTCGAAAATATTTCATGAGATCTTCCCATTTAGCAGATTTGTAGTGCCAAATCTTGCGCGGTTTAGGTAATAGTAATAAAAATGGCAGTGGACTGACCAGCGGTCCTATAACAGAGACGTGCTATCTATTCTCAGATATTTTTCAGATAACAATACTCTTTGGTAACGAAGTTTTGTTGCCGATCAAATCATTTTATTTACATACCTTGCTGTTGCCCCAACTATAAATACTGATTTAGAGTAGCATGCCCAAGTGTCAAGCCAGTTAATGACAAGTTAGTTAGTGTGTTAACAAACTGTCTTCACCAGCGAAACGCCAAAAATTCATAATGAAAAGCGTATAGTTAAAAATGTATTTGTCTACGTTAAAAACGATCAAAATTAGGATTCATCTGTGGACGATTGTGTGACAAAATGTTCCTTAATGAACGAAGTTGGTAAAGCCACAGTTTACAGAATTTTTAGAGAAGAAAAGGAGGGGGTATAGACTCTCAAAAAAAGAGATCAGGCATAAAAGAACTTCAGCTGACAGATAACACAAAACAAGCAGTAAGGTGTATTATTCATGACTTTTTTATGGGAAAAAGAATTCGAACTTTCGATATGATCTTAGAGACTGCGACAAGCCACCTAGAAATACCAAAAATGAGTAGAATGAAACTATAGAGTGTTTTAAAAGGTGCGAATTTTTATTGGAAAAAATCTGAAAGAAAATCTTTACTGATAGAAAGTAGAAAAATTGTACATTGAAAAAGAAACTTTTTAAGGAAAGTTAGAAAAGCTCGCTCTGAAGGAATTACTTAGATGAGACGTGTATAAATGAGGGGTACACAGTCAAGAAATTTTGGCAAGATGGGAATATTAAAAATCCTCGCCAAGCATTCAATGAAGGTCACTCTATTGGTCTTAGACCGCCGCCTGGTAAGGGACGTAGATTAATTACACAAGTCTGCAAAAAAAAAATTGGGAGCTGTTTTGGTTTTTTTGCGTAATTCTTATGTTTTTGGGTGTACTGAATCCGAAAATGACTTTCGTTTTGTCACAGAACGTCACGTTTTCTGACAATGTAGGTATCTATGTTAAACAAGTTATCATCTTAAAATAAAAGATAAAAGACTAAAAAAAATTTTTTAATTTATAATTGCGTAACAAAACTTATTTTTTTTATCTAAAATACATTCATTAGTAAGCACTAAACACATTTCTTTTTCCCAGTGAGACTCCTTTTGGTACATTTCCGCTTGTAGGAAGCATCTGGAAGGTCTCTCTGAAGCGTCCAACAGTAGTCTGCCATCATTGAGACGCTCCATCTTCCTTGGTATCTTTTTTCCATCTCCTTAATATCTTGGTGAAAGCGTTCACCTTGCTCTTCACTCAGATTTCCTGAATTTTCTGGAAAGTAGTCGAGGTGGGAATGAAGAATCAGCCATAAGCCGTCTAATATCTGGTTCAACGAAAACACCTTCCTTCAACTTTGCCTCCGAGAGGCCTGGAAACTTTGATATTAAATATTTGAAGCAATTTCCATCTCTTGGAAGTGACTTTACAAATTGCTTCATCAATCCCAGCTTTATGTGAAGCGGTGGTAGAAAAACTTTATGAGGAGGCACCAAAGTTTCATGCAGGACGTTCTTTTCGTCAACTGTAAGCTCCGTCGGAGGCCAACACTTTTTGGTCCAGTGATTTGCTCGGTCTCTACTATCCCATAGACACAAAAAGCAAGGGAATTTGGTAAACCCAGATTGTTGTCCGAGCAACATGCCCAAGATTTTTAAATCACCGCACACTTGCCAACCGTGGTCTTTATATTTTAATTTGCAAAGAACCAATTCCAAGTTCTTGTAGGTTTCCTTGAGGTGTACGGAATGACCGACAGGAATGGAAGCATAGAAACCGCCATTGTGAAGCAGAACTGCTTTAAGGCTTCTTTTTGAAGAATCTATGAAAATACGCCACTGTGCTGGGTCGTATGAGATCTTAAATGTATCCATCAAACCTTCAATATTGGTACAATAAACCAACTCGTCCTCTTGGGCAAAGTAGGAAGTGAACTGCTTCTCACGATATCTAAACCAGGAGGAAGACACTCCCGGCAAAAGTAAGTTCCTGCTTTTGAGCCTTGATCCAAGCAACTCAGCAGCGTTTTTGGGAAGATTCAAGTCTCTTACCAAATCATTTAGCTCGCCCTGGGAAAACAATTTCGGACTGCTGTCATCTTCAAATTGAAAACTTGACTTGTCATCGGGTTCAGGTACAGCACCATCTTCGTCAGAACTTCGAATCTCTTCCAAGGTAGCAGGGGCCTTGGGCACTGGTATTTCGGTCCCATGAGGGATGGGACGAATAGCTGATTGCAGATTGGGATATGAAATGGACTGCTTCCATTTTGAATTATACCCTTTCACATTACACGAACAAAAGTAACAATCATCACTATGGTTCTTTTTGCTCGCGCCGTACCATAGGAATCGCATATCGGAAAGCTTTTTTCTTGCTCTTAAACCAATTTCGAAGGTCTTCAACACATCGTTTGCAGACTTTATGAGATGCCCAAATTTTATCCTGATCTCCAAGTTTTAAGCCAAAATACGTGAAGTATACTTTTTTTGCAAAGTCCGTAATATTAAGTTGTTGCTTTAATACCATATATTCGCCACAAATATAACAGAAACTGTCAGACGAACTCACACACTTCCGCACAGATGGCATTGCACTATATTGAACCAAGATCTATAAAACAATGACGAGTTAACACGTAATTGTACCGCACCACTTTCTACACTATCGGAGCGCGCACGATCTGGTTACAACGTTTATGTTTGTTAATTTAGCTCACACAGGGCGTTCTTTATTTAGGAAGTAATGATAGTTATGGCCTGAATGCATTTAAAAACAGTAATCAAAATAAAATTGTACCTATTTATTTATGACTTCAAGTTAGCCCAAAAAAAACCTTTTTTATAATAAAATTTTGCGTTTTGCAAAATAACCTGACGTTCTGGAATTTTTTGAGTATTTTTTTAGTTTTCAGAACACCTAAATACATAGAAATCAGTTGAAAATATCCAGACAGCATTTTTGTTGCAGACCTGTGTTATTACGCATATTGAGAGCGAAAGTGGTTTTGTAGAAGGAGGTCTTTTAATATTCGTAGCCAAGAAAACAGGAGATTATCACGAAGATATGAATTCCGATGTAACTGAAGATTGGTTTTCGCAGATGAAAAACTTTGTCTTGTAATGGATAACACAAGCTATCATTCTAAAAAATTAGTACGAGTTTCAACCTTGGGTTGGCTGAAAAAGACATGACCGAGAAAAATATTCCGTTTCCAAAAGACAGGATTAAGAGAATTATTAGAACTTGTAAAGCTTGAAGTTCTCAGAAATAAAGACAAATACACAAGTTTCGTCATCGACGGAATGGCAAAAAAACGTAATATTACTGTTTATCGTTGTCATTGTAAGCTCAATCACAGGTTAAAGGTGAGGAACAATACGATCTATAAATTAGCAGCCGCACAAAACCTTTTTCAGAATACCATATCTAATGGTTCCACAGAAAATTGGGGAAAATACGTCTAGCATGTACTGAGGGTTGAAGATAAAATGTGGACTGTGGACATGGCAGTGGATACGATTGTTGAACCTTTAATTATACAGGCAAACGGTGAAAAAACTTTTTAAATAATTTTACCTGATTCCTTCGTTTTTTGTGTGCTGAGTCCGAAAATAATAATAAAAAAAGTCGTATCGCCCACCAATTTTTCATATTTTAATATTCAAAATGTGAAAAGTTGATTTTTTATCATTCGAATGTTATTAGGTTGGCAATAAAATCAGAATTTTATAAGGTTGGCAGTAAAATCAAATGTTATTAGGTTAGCAGTTCCGATAAATATCACAGCTGTTTGTTTTCTTCCAGTTAATATAACCTCACATTGCAGTGTTTAACCCATGTGCTTTAATTCACACTCAAAGCATCGTGGTTGTAAAAACTCTCCCAACACTTTTTTTATATATGTGGTAAGTTTGTAGTTAAAAAGCATCAAAGAAACATTACTGACTTTGTAAAAAAAGTATACTTTGCATATTTTGGTGTAGAAATCGGTCATCAAGAAAAAATGTTGGGTTCCTCACAAAGTCGAAGATCTTAGGAAATGGTATAAGAAAGAAAGAAAGCTTTTAAATTTGCAGTACCCACGGTATGGAGAGAGCAAGAAAATCATTCAAATGATTGTTATTTTTGCGGCGTTGATGTTTCTGGATATAACTCCAAAAATAAGAAAGTAATTGTCTATCCTAACTTTAGTTCAGCTAATCGGCCGGTGGGACATGGACCGGGACTTCCTGTCCCTGAGCTACCTCAGTCTATTGATGACGTTTTACAGTCCAGTCCCGAATTTAATGAGAGTCGACCGGATGATGATGAGTTTCAATGTTCTCTAAAAAATTTAAAACCACGATTGTTTACACAAGCTGAGTTAAATGATTTAGTGAGAGATTTGGGTTTGACTAAGGAAAAAGCAGAATTGTTTAGTTCTAGGCTGAAAGAAAAAAATATATTGGAATCTGGAACATCTATTTACCATTATAGAACAAGAGATCAAAATTGTAGCTTAATCAAATAAAAGTACGGTTTAAGTTTTTATTATAACAATGGAAAGAGAAGTAGCAGAACAACTACCATTCCGAGATGTCTTGCTTCAAAGAAAATTAGATGGTTCTTTATCTCACTCAGTATATAGAAAACCCACACATACAAACAGATACTTAAATGCCAGCTCACATCATCACCCAGCCCAACTCTTCTCCGTTGCCAAATCCTTAGCTCACCGATCAGAAACCCTGACAGACAAGGAACATTTGCAACAAGAAACCAAGCTCCTTCGAAACGTTTTACTTTCAAATGGATACAGCCAGAACACGATCAGGCGAGCCCTAAATAAACAACACAAACCGGAAAGAAAGACACATACTACAAAAGCATTTCTCCCATGTATAAAAGGCATCACAGACAAAATAGGAAGATTTCTAGGAAAACACCAAATTGAGACCATTTACACAACAAATCAAAAAATTAAAGATATTCTACCTACACCAAAAGACATTATAGCCTTAGAAGACCAAGGTGTATATGAAATTCCGTATCAGGACTGCGGTCTTTCATACATAGGCCAAACAAACAGGAAAATTAACGCCAGAAGAGACGAGCACAAAAACGCCGTAAAACAAAAATCCACAACCTCTTCTCTAGCACAACATGCACACAATACCGGCCACAAACTCGATTTTGACAAAACCAGAACCCTACAAAAAAGTGATAACCTATCCATTAGGGTCATCAAAAAAGCCATAGAAATAGAAAAGAGGCCCAACAACTTAAATAATCGGGATGATAGCCAACGTTTACCGAACTCTTGGAAACATATTCTATCCCAGTACCAAGACCAACCAAGAGAAACAATAATTCAACCATATGTTACTTCACCAACACAAACATTACAAAGAACCACAGGACCAACAACGAGCAGCCAAAGCCGAGCCTCTGCTGGCCAGATCCGTCCGGCAAATAGGGCCACGCCCCAAACACATAAAACCGGGGCCCTCGGAGCCAGCCTCGACAGTCAACGCCAAGACACCAACCAGTGATCAACGCTTTGAAAAAGATGGATGAGATTCCATCGAAACGTCAGCGAAACCGTCCATCAAAGGACTTTAAGCTAACACGGGATACCCGAAAAACCACTACTACATTTCACACCCGTGAGAACATTCGTCAAAACATATATATATAAAATAGTATGAAATTTAATCGATGTCATATTGTGAGAGAACTGTGGGTGATACAAAAAAACTGATACCAGATACGGTTTCAGCAACCTAAAATACATAACACAGTATTGGTTTAAAAAGTTTTTACAAATATTTTTTTTTGTTGGCCTGTGTTATAGATGTAAATTCAAATGAGCCAAACAATGATAATTTTTCAAGCATGTCGGAGATAGAAGATTGGTAATACTTTTTTCATTTTTCTAATAAATGTTTAAACATTATAAAACTGTTTCGTTCATACTATTCGCAAATAATACATATACGCCCAGGCGTACGACCACCAGACAAAACTATTTCAGACTATTTAACCCCAAATAACAAAAAAGGGGTCGTTTTCCTAGTGTATTCTAATATAAAGAGATTGCAAATGTTCCAATAAAGTTGTTGAACTGCTGCATTACAGGTAAAATGTACATAAAACTCTAGGGCCCTTATTACTGTTTCATTCTAATTTGCATAATTCAAGATAATGTATTGCTATCACTTTCAAATAAATAGAGCGTAGGCAACGAGAAGGCGGAAAACTACAAAGATTTAATTAATGAACTTTCAGCATCTTACGAAGCTATCCCATCCCGAAAATCTAGGTGCTATTGGCGACAAACACTGCCAACGATTTCACCAAAACATTTTCAGCATGCAGGAGCCTACCGAGGAAAATGGATTCCTAGATCGTTGGTAGACTGTTGTAGATACTTCATGTTACAACTAAACGTTGAGTGCTAGAATCTTTTTGAAATTATTTTATTACTAAAAACACCTAACACTACCTTTCTGTATTACAAAAAAAAAAATTTAAAAAGGTAATGTCATGGGCCTAAGTCACAAATGAACCATTGGTACATCAGTTAGATCAGGGTGCTCAAACGGTCGATCATGAGTGCTTTTTGAGTCGATCTCGAGAAAAAAATTCCGATATAGAACTATTCACAGATTTTGTTTTAGGTAACTAAAACAAAATGTAACGAAAAAACTACTAAAATTGATTCGATCCACAATTAGGCCAGAATAACCCCCTCATCACTTTCTTTTATCGTAATAACCCCCTGCTAGCGGCAAAAGGCGGGTTTATCAAAGGAACGCGCGGTACTTGTCAAAGAAAAGCCACGTTTTTGATTCCCGCCGATTTTTCTAGAAACTTCGGGAGGCGTGTTTGACGGGAACATTCGAGATTTCGTTCGCGCCGATATAAATGTTGCGCCTGCAGGAATAGGAGTCAGTCTGAGTTGTAACTTGAAGGCGATACATCGATACAAAGTTTATTAATAAATGGTCCAAAATGAGTGCGGCGAAGAAAAGTAAAACTTATCATTTTAATAACGATTGGGAGGAAGAATTTTTCTTTTGTATGGTAAAGGATAAGTGCATTTGTCTCATTTGCCGTGCGTCAGTTGCAATACCTAAGCGTGGGAACTTAGAGAGGCATCATAAAACGGTTCATAAACACTATGAAAAGGATTTTCCGTCACTGAGTGAATTAAGAAAACAAAAAGTACGTGATTTGATAACTTGTTTGAAAAAAGAACAAACCATGTTCACAAGACCAGCCAAACAATCAAAAGCTGCAACGATCGCGTCATTTAAAATATCTCATATATTGGCGAAACACAAGAAACCATTTGATGATGGATTGGTTGGGAAGGAAGCATTTATTGAAGCGAGTGAGACTTTATTTGGAGATTTTAAAAATAAAACAGAGATTATGTCTGCTATTAGAGAACTTCAGTTATCTCGCCCGACTGTCACAAGGCGTGTTGAAGTCATGAGTCAGGACATGGCAGATAAACTAAAGGATGATATCTTTACAGTTCGACAAATCCACCGATATGACAGACACTGGCCAGCTGTGTATTTTTATTCGAATGGTATTCAATGACATGTGGGCTAAGGAAGAGTTTTTGACAATGATTCCTCTGAAAGGAATGACTCGTGGCGAAGATATATATGACATTTTCCTCAATTTTGTAACAAACTACAAGCTACCAATATAAAAACTAGTGTGCATTACAACCGATGGAGCACCAGCAATGACTGGAAACAAAAACGGTTTTGTGGCATTATGTCGAGCTAATGATGATTTCCCTTCATTTTTCTCCTTCCATTGCATTATACATCAACAAGTTTTGTGTTGAAAAGTTCTAAACATGGAGGAGATTATGGGTATTGAAATAAAAATTGTGAATTCTATCCGTGCACGTAGCTTGCAACGACGGCTCTTTAAATTGCAGTTGGAAGATAGTGAGTCAGCTGAACACACTGATTTAGTTCTTCACACAACGTCAGGTGGTTGAGTCGCGAAAAATTCCTAGAAAGGTTTCAAGAATTATTGCCCGAAATAACAGCTTTTCTGGACGAAAAAGGTGATGACAGTCAGATGCTGAAAAACGGAAAATGGCTGACTGATTTGGCATTTTTGACAGACATCACAATGCACTTAAACACCATTAATTTGGAGCTTCAAGGTAAAGGAAAAACTATTATTGAGATGATTAGCGCAATAAACGCATTCAAAAGTAAATTGCAACGAATGATAGGTCAACTGAAAAGAAAGGATCTGAAAAATTTTCCGTCTTTGAAAGCAAGGATTCCTCAGTTGAATTATGATATTTATGAGGCAGAATTATCAAATATTTTGGTCCAATTCGAAATACGTTTTTATGATTTCAGTGAATTGGCAAATATCGCATCATTTATGAGTTATCCTTTTTCGTGTAAAAACATTGAGGAATTAGCTACTGAAATAGCAAGTCAGTTTAACATGGACTCATGTTCTGTTGAAAATGAGTTAGTGCAGATTATATCAGATATACATCTCAAAGCCACAGCATCTGATACAAAATTCTGGTATTTTATATCTGAAGATAAATATCCGAAAGGCAAATCACCCTTCAACTGACGGCGATGTTTGGGTCAACTTACTTGTGCGAGTCTGCATTTTCTGAAATGAAGATAATTAAGTCAAAATATTGCAACTGACTAACTGACGAACATATTTCATCATGCTTGCGATTAGCACTCTGTAACATAATTACGTACCATCTTATGAAAAGTATGCTGAGGACATGCAGTGCCACGCTTCAATATCCAAAGTCACTCTTTAGTTAAGTTTAGACACTAGAACTAGTTTGTTTTGTAAGAACCAATAAACTCGCAATTTTGAATAATTATGAGTTTTTTCCTTGATATTTTAGAGCAGACCTACACTTACCTTGACTAAAAAAATGCATATTGTGCGGAAAACTAATATCTATGCCACGATACACCCTACCTAGACGACAATCCTGCATCACACTTACTTGCAGCCTCTCAGAGTCGATCGATCGTAGTCTAACAATATTGAGGTAGATCGCCAGCAGTTCAAGTTTGAGCACCCCTGATTTAGATAAACAATAAAATGTAATGGCCAGTGATTGTTTCCTCTAAAACCAGACTTGACTGACAATTTCTCAGAAGCCAAACAACAATCTTTTTTTAACAACATTTTTTTGAGTGCCATCATTAAGCTGAGTTTTATCCACGACAATGTAAGAAATATACTTAGACGAATGTGGGTTTCTTTCGGGAGTTGACGCCGTGTTCTCTAGGTATTAACTTCCTGACGTTTCGTTAACACCGCAGTCAACATTTTCAAAGGCGATGTGGCAGCAGTCGAAGATTTCTTCTTGGCTGTTCACTGTCAACTGTTGACAGTTGACTTGGAGACTTGGAGAACACGGTCTCAACTCCCGAAAGAAACCCCATATTAATTCCACCAGTCGTAAAAGCCTGCATTCTTCAATACTTAGATTACTTAGGCCACTGATCTACATATACAAAGGGGCCATATAAGTATTGATAATATTAATAATTGTGTAGTTATTTAAAATAAGAAATAAGTGATATTCCTCTAAATACAGAATATCATCGAAATATTCAGAGGAAATATGTTCGAACCCATTATTCATCGGAGAATTCGCCTAGTTATCCAATAAATGACATTTAGTTGGAAATGAAAAATTTTTAGAGTGTATACTTGGCGATGGGAAAAACTATGCTTACCTACTGCTAAAAAGAACACAAGAATATATGAACTTGAAAACATTTTGGACTTCATTATCAATTATGATGGTTTCTGTTTATATAGTTAGTTTAGGCCACTTGAGATAACTTAATTAGTTGTTTCAAAATGCAACTATTGTATTATGGTTTTTCATATCAATAGATAATTAAAATAAACACAATGGCCTTGAAATATAATTTTATATTTGATGAAAATATTGAAATTCTGGAATAGTATAACCATATGAACTACAAAAGGAATATTACAGTTGAGATTGCACTCTGGCAACCTGATCACCTTAAAATCTTACCGACAATTTTAACCACATATATCGAAAACATTTGAATTCTACATAGTTCTTTACTATGTTGGGACTTTACAATCTTTGCCACAATCACACAATACAACAGTTATCACCGCTATATCAAATACTTTATTTTTGCTCTCGACGCGCATTAAAAACTGTACGATAAAAGAATATAACAACGCATCGTTACATTTTCTTCCTCTTTCTAATGATGTGCTGCACTGAGCAGAATTAAATAAACAATTTTGAAAATAATAAGACAGTTGCATTCTATTTATCGATAATTTTTACTGTTTAACTGGAATTGTTCTCTAATTATATATATATATATATATATACATATATATATATATATATATATATATATATATATATATATATATATATATATATATATATATATATATATATATATATGTAGGCTGAAAAGTTTTTGGTCTGACACATAGATGTCGCCCTTTTCAAGAAATCCGTATGATTTTTAGGAAGTACCAACCTTCGAACGATACGTGTCAAAATTTTATGACATTTCGACGATTAGTTAACAAGTTACAGTGGTTTTAGTGACGCTACTTTTGGTATTTTCAAAACAGTGGAAAAAATCGAATTTCATGTGTTGATTAAACACTATTTTTTGATGGGATAATATACCGATCAAGCAAGGCAATGACTTGATAAGTGTTACGGGGCCTCTGCCCCTTATCATTTACTGGTATGCAGAATTTAAACGCGGTCGTGCAAATACAAATGATGCTGAAGGCTCTGGACGCCCAAATGAGGTGGTTACACCGGAAAACAAAAAAAAAAATCCACAAAATTGTTTTGGACGACCTTAACGTGAAATTGCGTGAGATAGTTGACATGACGTGTTGGTCATATTTTGCATGAACATTTGGGCATGAGAAAGCTTTGTTCGAAATGGATACCGAATTTTCTCACAGTGAACCAAAAACAACGTGTTGATGATTCTGAGCGCTGTTTGCATCTATTTAAGCACAATAAAATGGATTGTTTCATTCGATATGTGACAATATATGAAATATATTGTCACATATCGCATGAAACAATCCACAACTACACACCGTAAAAATCGGTAGTCAGCCGAGTGAACAGCAGCCGGTGAAAACCGCCCGAAGGGACTAAAGACACAACAGTCGGCTGGGAAGGTTTTGGGCTCTGTATTTTGGACTGCGCATGGAATAATTTTCATCGACTATGTTGAGAAGGATAAAAGCATCAATAGCGAATATTACATAAAGTTATTGATGCGTTTGAAGGCAGAAATCGCAAACAAACAGCCCTAAATGAACAAAAAAGTGTTCTTTCATCAAGACAATGCACCGTGTCACAAGTCAATGGTTACGATGGCAAAATTTCATGAATTGAAGTTCGAATTGCTTCCTCATCGACCGTATTCTCCAGATTTGGCCCCCAGCGACTATTATCTATTCGCAGACCTCAAAAAAATGCTAGAGCGAAAGAGTTTTGGCTCCCATGAAGAAGTTATCGCCGAAACTAAGGCCTATTTCGAAGGCAAAGACAAACCCTTCTACAAGAAAGATATAGAAATATCATAAAAGCGTTAAACTGATTGTATCGCTCTTGAAGGAGAGTATGTTAATGAATAAAGTCGAATTTTTAAAAAAAAAAAAATTTTCTTTTTTTTTTTTTTTTATGTGTTTTAAGTAGCTAGACCAAAAACTTTTCAGCCTACGTGTTAGTAGTAAGTGACCACAGAAAAAAAAAAACTCTAATCATAGATAAAACATATATATATTTTTTTCTATTAAGAGTTATGAGAAATTAACAAAAACTGTCCAATTAACCCCCTTTCCCCCTGTAATCTATTTCTATTTTTAGTTATTACAATAAAGTTTTTAACATAAAAACGGAAGCAACTATAAAGATACTAAGTACTGATCCAGAAATTTGGGACGTAGTGTTGCACAGATTTCTATCAGAGCAGGTGGAACATGTTATCAAATTATCTCTTCCATTGCTATATCTTGCTTGTAAGTCTGAACAAACGTCGTAAGGCTTGCAGGAACGGTGAACCCACGTCATTCCATCATCTGAAAAAGAAATTGACCCACTTAACACGCTTATTTTAGACCATAGGTTCCCAACGGGGGAGATACCGCCCCTCAATGGGCGCTGGAGACTTCCATGGGGACGGTAGCGTATCCAAAATGGGAGGGGGGCGTTAAGACAGTCAAGAGGGGCGACCATGACTTACCTACCTATTTAGGAAATTAATATAATAAAATACTTTGAAAATACCTACTATTTTCATAAATAAATATTTTATCTAGCTATCTAAAATTTTTATCTTATTTTTTAGGTATCGCGTAAATAAGCAATAAAAAATTTAAATTAGCATTAGGTATACGTATACTTAATTCGGTTTAGTACTGTCGATACCAAATTTTTGCAAGTTGGTAAGCAAAGACGCGATTCACGCAATCAAGCATATTTCGACAGAAATATGGGAGCTTGTAATGACTTGTTTACAGAGCAAGTGCACCAGCATCGCAAAAAAGCAAAGACATACAAGTTAATGCGTGCACGAGACGAAATCTATAAAAGGCAGGAATAGCTCTAGGAATGTCTTATTATTTTTGTGTGTTTCGCCAATATTCGTGAGTGAAAGTGATAGAAGTCATTATAGCCATTATTTTGATAACTATTTATAAATCTGTTGAAAAGGAAAAGGCAATACAGTATTGAGAATTTAAAATATGGATTTACGCAGTCTCCTACAAACAAATCATTACCTATGTGTTTAATTTGCCAAAAAGTTTTTTCAAATGAAGCCATGAAGCCTTCTAGGCTACAAGAGCATTTGAATAAAATGCATGCTGATAAAAAAGACAAAGATTTATCCTATTTTACAAGAACTGGAAAAGAAATATTTAAAACAGCCAACTATATCAAACCTTTTTTTGTCGTCTTCTAAACAAAAAGATGATGGACTACGAGCCTCATATAATATTTCATTGTTAATCGCAAAAGCGAGACAACTACACACAATTGACGAGGAGTTAATTTTGCCGGCTGTTAAAGAGGTAATAGAAACTGTCCTTCAACATAAGATACCGTCAGATATCATCAGAAAAATTCCTCTGAGTAATAATTCCGTGCAAAGAAGAATAGATGAAATGTCTAAAGACGTTGAAATATTATTATGCGATTACTTAAGGACTTTCAACTCGATGAATCAACATTACCAAATACCGAAACACTTTTATCAGATTTTCGATTCAGAAAAGAAGCTGCTGCTGGTGGTGCTCCAGCAATGACGGGGCGTCATTAGGGTTTCATAGCGCATTTAAAACAACTAGTACCAAATGTACTTGCTGTATATTGTGTTATTCATCGTCAGCATTTGGTTGCAAAAAAATCTGAATAAACGCCTGCGTAGCTTCATTACGTTATTAGAGCAATCAATACCCATAAGATTTAAAGCAATTCATTGAATGACTATTTCGCCAACTTTATAGTGAAAATGATGAAGATTTAGACGAGAAGTGTGCACCAATACTAAGTGTTGTAGAAGCGCACTTTACAAATTCTAAGAGACAAAGCATGTGTAAGCGAAGACTAAACGCTAAGCAGTACACCAACATTAATAATGGAATGGAATAATATTATTTAAAGTTGTATTCATCTGGAAAATATTATTAAGACAATAAAACACAAATACTAGAGAGTTTTTTAAGTCATGTACCTAGCCAGAAAAATGACGTCACACAAAAAAATTGCATTGCTGTGAAATTATTATCGCTGTTTTAAATTTTTGACGAAGTTTGGAAAAAAAACAAATCGTTGTTTCTAACAATGGTTTGCTTTTCTTCTAAAAAATGCATAAAAGTAATTTGGAACATCTCACACTGGCAAAGCTTCTTATTAAAGAGAAAAATGGACCAGAAGTTATTTACGAAGATGCAAGTAAAATTTCGATCGAAACAGTACAATTCCGGATGATCGCGGATCAGGAAGACTAGAGACAAGAACACGGGAAACTATCAGAATTATTCAGAATTTGCTGCTGTCAGATCGACGGATTAAGATCACCACCATCTACTATTACCATAGTGCAGTTAAAATGTCAAATATTATCTTCAGACAGCGCATCATAAAACGTATTTTAATGAGGCTAAATACCAAGCTTCTGGAGTTGACAGAATACCTACCATAGTACAGAAGCGACTGTTTCCTTCCTGCTGAAAATGTGCCACAGTTCAGCCGATACCTAAAAAAGGCACAAAGACCTTGCCAAATAACTACCGACCAGTCGCACTGCTTTCAATAATATCGAAAGTCATGGAAAAGGTTATCAATCAGCATCTTCTAAAATATCTAATATAAATTCAACATTATTAGCGATCACCAATATGGCTTTCGTAAACATAGATCAACAGGAGATCTGACTTATGTAACACATGTTTGGAACAACGCAATTGAACACTTTGAAGAATCTCGAGCGGTTGCTCTTGACATATCCAAGGCAATCGGCCGTGTTTGACACGATGGACTGTTGGCTAAGCTACGCTCTTATGGTATGTCTGAAAAGTTCTGTTTGTGGCTCTCATGTTCCCTCAGAGAGCGTTCTTTACGAGTAGCGGTCGACGGATTTCTTTCTAACACCTTCACTATCAACGCCGGTGTGCCCCAAGGCTTCATACTGTCTGCTACTCTATTTCTCATTTTCTGGAGTTGACGGAATACCTGTCATAGTACTAAAAAAACTGCGCTAGAGAACTAAAACCAGCTCCTGCTGGAAATGCACCACAGTTGAGCCGATATACAAGCAGACCTTGCCAAACAACTACCGACCAGTTACACTTCTTTCCACAATATCAAAAATTATGGAAAAAACTATCAATCAGCTTTTTCTAAAATATCTTGAAGGATTCAAATTATTAGCGACCATCAATATGGCTTTCGTAAATATAGATATATAGAACAGGAGATCTTCCAACTTATGTAACATAGGTTTGGAACAACGTAATTTCACACTGTGGGGAATCTCGAGCGGTTCTTCTTGATATATCCAAGGCATTCGACCGTGTTTGGCTCGAAGGATTGTTGGCTAAGCTACGCTCTTCTGATATGTCTGAAAAGTTCTGTTTACGGCTTTCAAGTTTCCTCGAAGAGCGTTATTTACGAGTGGCAATCGACGGATTTCTTTTTAACACCTTCACTATCAACACCGGAGTGCCCCAGGGCTCCATACAGTCTCCTACTCTCTTTCTCATTTACATTAACGATCTGCTAGAAATGACTGAAAATCCAATCTACAGCTGTGCACGCTTATCTCATCATTCACTTTGAAAGTTCGAGCATAGGCGACTCATGCAGACAGCAGATCGTTAACAAAAACTTGGAAAAAATTCTATCTTTGTGTGACAGTAACCAAGTAGAATTCAATGCTGCAAAAACCCAGGCGGCAGCTTTTTTCTAAAAAAGTTAACCTTGCTGATCCCGATATATTTGTGTCGGCGCACTCCATTCGTCTAGTACAGTCACTCAATTTGTTGGGCGTTAATTTGGGAGCAAATATGTTGCTGGAAATATTATTTTGAACAAGAAAGCTTTCCTCTCCACAACAACTGCCAATTCTGTACAAAGCTAAAATTCGACCAACGATGGAATACTATTCCTATGTTTGGGAATTTGCTCTCAAACATACACTGCATTTGTTGGATTCGATTCAGAAAAGGGCTATTCGCCTGATTGGAGACCCGGAACTGCCAGCAACCTCAATTTGTTGGAACATCGTAGAACGGTTGGCGACTTGGGTCTATACTACAAGTATTTTCATGGAAAGTGTTCGATGGATATAGCCCGCTTAATTCTTCCCAGAACGGTGCATGCTAGAAATACATGTCGCGCTCATACTTCACATCTGTATGAGGTTCAGCTTGTTACACTTCGTAAAATCCTTTTCAATATATATATATATATATATATATATATATATATATATATATATATATATATATATATATATATATTCATATATATATATATATATATATATATATATATATATATATATATATATATATATATATATATATATATATATATATATATATATATATATATATATATATATATATATATATATATATATATATATATATAATTTTATATTATTTTCAAAAAATTTTGATGGGACGTAGTAAAACAAACTGCAAAGAGTACATATGACTTTTACCTATGTAAATGTTTGAAGATAAAACTCCATGATATATATTTTCAAAATATTACTTGTAGATCACCAAAGATTTACTTGATTAACTCTTAGTTAACCATATCTACTTTTAATGCATGCAGGATTCATGGACCGTCGGATTCATCAATTATAATATAACAGAGGCGACAATAAAAAGAGAAAAGATATTTAAAATAACTTAAGAAATTGTATAACTTTTCTACTATATATATATATATATATATATATATATATATATATATATATATATAGATATAGATATAGATATATCAAGAGAATTTAAACGGAAGTACCAAAAGTAATTAACGACGGAGCACAGCATTCATTGCAAATTAAGGCTAAAATTAGAACAGCAGCTTCATCTTATTCCATCAAATAAGTTGAGCCAGTTACTACAATTAGTTGTGACAGAAGAATTCGATGGAAACGGCGATGGTAAATACCATATTTACAATTAATATTTCTTCATTTTACTGTATGGAAACTGTGTTTCAGATCGAGTACGAATGACAGCGATTCAAGACCAACTTGAATCGCTTTTTCCGCACACGTGTCACTCCTGTAGCGCTTTAGGGATTTCTCTGCAGCACGTATGCTAGGCCCATAAAAAAAACAGTGTTTGCTAAAAAAGTAGGAGTATTCGAATCTATGGTTTTTCAAGTTTGTGCACAAAAAGTTTAAAAACTGTTTACGCCACAGCAGAAAAGGAAGAGGAAAGAAATTTCTCAGGAACATGTGTGTGTAAAAAGCGAAGAAACTTGGGTAGCTGGAGTAGATGCAATGCGCTCCCCGAATAAAGCGGAATCCAAGTAGTTTTGTGAAAAGTTGATGACTCCAGATACCAAAAGTAATATACGGAGTACGTTATTATTATTATCGTTGCGTTGGTTCAATTAAAGCTTTGTACAGAATTAACAGTTGTTGTGTACTTTCTAGTTCGAAATAATATTCCCAGCTTTTGAGAAGCTCTCCTTGCTATGCCTGTAACATGTTCATGCCCAGACATATTTGCTCCTAAATTAACGCCCGGCAAATTAGGTGGCGATGCTAGAGGAATGGAATGCCTCGACATAAATTTGTGGAGTTCAGCAACGTTAACTTTTCTAAAAAAAACTGCCACCTGAGTTTTTGTAGCGTAAAATTCTACTTGGTTACTGTCACCCCAAGTTAGAATTTCATCCAGGTCGTTATTAAGGTAAACAACTTCCTGTTGTCTGCGGATATTTGCTTGAGTAGCCGATGTTCGTGCGTTCAAAGCGAATAAGCGCACTGTCATCTGCAAAGGTATAGATTGGATGCCTGGTCTTTTTCAGCAGATCGTTACTGTAAATGAGAAAGAGAGTAGGAGAAAATATGGTGCACACCAGCGTCGAAAGTGAAGGTGTTAGAAAGAAATCCGTCAACTGCCACACGTAAAGAACGTCCTCTGAGGAAACACGAGAGCCTAAAGAGAACATATAGATATGTATTAACAAAGCCATCAAAATTTAAATACAAATGCAATTAGTTTAAAACATTATTTTAATGTTTACTTACGATTAACTATATATTTTGCACAAAATTCCCCCCGACATACATGTTGATTTTTTATGATTTTCATAACCACCAGAAAAATATTCACAGTCGTTTACAACATTTGATACTCCAACTTGACTACTGCACGTATAACATTCCAATGCTTGATCTAAAAATAAGATGCAAAAAGATACAAAAATTTTAACTGATCAAAAAGATAACTTTGGAAGAGGCAGGCTTTGTCAAAGGCAAACTTTTCCTTTAACAAACAGCAAACTTCTTTTTTACCGACTTTAAGAAGAGGAGGTTCTCAATTCAGTAGGTTTGAACGTAACATTTCGCAAATCTAATATTTATTTCTATATACACTTCCAAAACCATATAGTACGAGGGCTACCTTCAAGTCCGGCTCTAGCCTTTTTGCCGCCGTAGGCAAACTCAAAAAATGCCGCCGCACCCAAGCTTAAAGAAAACTACGTTAACCAGGAAAATGATGTATAATTGAATTAAGATAATAATACTAATACAGATTTACGAAAAATTGTTTTATCGAAAAACAAAGTTTACATTTTTAACGAGCTTACGACAATGACCTTACAAACTAAAACTAGTACCTACAATTTTCAGAGATAATTTCAATTCTTTTAAAACAATGGACAAAACTAGTACAATAATATACAAAGTTCATAAAGCTTGTCGCTTGTACTCCGGAATGTTAGAAAACTTTCTCCAAGCAATTTAATAACTGATATTATACGTAAAATCACTTCATGCTAATATTTAATTTCAGCATTAATACAGCTCTGTGTAGCCTTCGTTTTAGCTCTATCCATGATTTCAAATTATCTACATGAGTTTTTGAGTCTTCATGCTTTCTTAATACCTCACCAATATTTTTTCAGTTTCTATAACCCTCATTTGAGAAGGAACTTAATTTTGAATAATTAAAAAGTGTGCAACAAAAACAGAACATATCAACCAATCTCTTGCGACTTGTTCTCCATTTTATAAAATCCTATGATAGTGTTTTTCACTAAATCTTCGATTTGGATTTTGATTGTCAAACGGGAAATCGTAATGAAATAAAGGAGATAATGGACCTTTTCTAACTAAAAATATTCGATCTGAGTCGCTAATACGATCGGGCCTTAATCCTGATGATAGAGTTAGGTTGAGGCTTCCTTCATTTCCCGTGGTGGTATCCATTGTCTCAAAACTTACTAAATTCTGTTCCTGGCTGGGATAACTCGCAATTACATCTTTATTATTGGCGTCGTCTTGATAATCCAAATCAGAATTGACAGTAGTGTTCAGATCCCAGCAACCGCTTGGCTCTTTGTTTTATTTGGAACTACTTGCATCTTTTAAGAAGTTATGCAACGCTACTGCCTACTTTTGAAGCTGGGTTTGCTTCTCCAATCTCTTTTTTTATATTGACTACCACAAAGCCTTTTTCTTCCATCAGACCTTCTAAAACAAAACAATCTATTTAAGTGTCTGATATTGTAATACTACAAAGGCATAATTCTCAGCTTAAAAATCGTCCCAACAGAGAGCGGAACCTAACCATAAAATTTACGTTTAACAATAACGAATTTATTAGTACATGTACAAGGTATTATTAGTGTAGAAAAATCTCAAGTACAAAAAACTACAATACGAATAAAGCCTCTCTTACCTTTTAGCAAAATGAAATCGCTACTTTCTACATCCAGTACACTTGTAACTAACTAACTCAAACTGTATCATTACCACAACCAGACGTTAATGCATAAATAAAGCATTATTCTAAATCTGACTCTCTCTTATACGTGAATGGAAAAAGCTTGTTGAATCCTGTCTGCGGTGCCGGCGCGGGCGCATCTCGCAATTTATGTTTTTCCCAGAACTTCTGGTTATTTCTATAGACAGGAATAGACAGGCTTCTGGCAGAAGCCTATCTATTCCTGTTGTATGTGATTTTACTACTCATTTATTTTCTAGATTCAAGTAATCGAAATAAATTTTTGTGGGTTGTGTTTATTTTGTTTGCAGTTGCCTACCTTGCCTACCGCCCAGAGCCGGCCCTGCTACCTTTTAAGTTTTTAAAAAAATAATGTAAGAAAAAAAAATTTGGTACAAATCATTTTATTGTTTCTCAAAATATTCGCCTTTAAGACCTATACACTTTTACGTGCGTTCGAATTAATTCTCAAAATATTTTTTTCACTCTGAAGTTGGTACCTCAAAAACATGGTTTCGGAAAGATTCAACAGCTTCTTAAGGTGGTGAAAATCGGTTTCCATGGATTTTTTTTTTGACATTCGGGAACAAAAAGAAGTTGTTATGCGATAAATCAAGTGAATACGGGCAATGAGACATTAATTCGATGTTTTTCTCCGTCAAATAAATCAATTGTTTGACGTGCTGTGTGAGAGTTGGCATTGTCATGATGAAGAATGATGCGAGGTTTTCAGCTGTTTTTCTTGATTTCGTCGATGATTTCTGTAAATTTTTGTATACCATTCAGCATAAACTGCTCTTCGAACTTCTAAAGCAATATTTGCAACATGTACAGTATAACCAAGAAAACACGAGATCATTTTCTTGGAAGTGCTCGGCGAACTAACCACTTTTGTTGGAGTCAGTTCATCTTGGAATACCCAAACAGGTGACTGTTGCTTATATACGATGTTGTGTACGAATTTTACATGTCCTCGATCTAGTGTTTTGAGCATTTCCTTATATCAACTCACACGAGCCTGTTTTTGAGTTTCGGTCAAATTATGCGGAATCCATCGGGAACAGATCTTTTTGACAGCTAAATGTTCCTGCTCCTGATGAATTAATTAAACATATATTTTGCAATTGTACTAAAGACTGCAATCCGAATTGAAGGAAGCGAAAATAATACAGGCATAGATGAAATAAACAGATCCGATGGCTTTAGTTCAAGAAATGATAGAATCGATAATTTTTTTTTCACTTTCGATTCTAACTCTTCAAGTCAAAATTTACCTTTCAAAATTACACGGCTCTGATGAGACCATCAATTCCTATATTAGTGCCAAATTTCAACTTCCTATGTCAATTAGTTTCGGAGAAAATCAGGCAGACAGACGGACAGACACCGAAGTGATCTTATAAGTGTTCCGTACGGAACAATAAAAACAAATTACTACTTTACTTCGCGTGATACTCGAAAACGATTGGCTGTACAAAAAAAACAGGAGAATATAGAATTTTATAAGGTACAAATTTTCTAATAACTCTTTTCCTCGAAAAATTGATAATTTTCGACATATTTCCAAAAAACTAAAATTCATACCCTTTCACCACATAAAAAAAAAACCCACGGCTCAAATCAAGGATACTTTTTAGGATATATTCAGGACATTAAAATAAAAATCTCCACGAAAATTTAACTTAGTCGGAATTTTTGAGACGTCAAAGTCTAATTTGACAAAGAGAATTCTGGCTCAAATAAAGAAGTCGAATGAGAAACAGAGGCTTATTTTAGAGACCTCGATAAATAGCTTTTTATTAAAGGTATCCAAAAGTTGAACTATCGCTAGAATAAGTGTATAGCTTTGAAAGAAAAGTATATTGAAAAATAAAATCGATTTTTTGCAAAAGCATTGTTTTTTTTCCTTCTAAAGTCCCGTGACTTTTCATCCCATGTAGGACTATAAACTCCTTGTTAAATTAGTTAATAATCCAGTTAATAACTACCTTTTCATTTAAAACATAATATATTTTAGAAACATAAAATATCTACTAGAAACGAAGCTTCTCTTTGTATATTTTAATTAATTACCATTAAGGGACGGTAAGTGGGACTCGACGTTTCACAAAATATCACGTTTAGGCACAGTAAACATAAAATACCGTAGCGACAGTCCGACTCAGCACTCAGAGTTTATAATGATCACATTCCCTGTCGCCATATTGCCGGTATGATTCCCACAAGTTTTTTAAAATATTAACATTATAAAAATGAAATTTGCTGATTTAAAGAACGAGAAAAGTTATTTTAGAAAATTCTTATTAAAACAGATATACTAAAATCAGGGAAAAAGTCAAAAAATACAAGGAAAAAATACATTTGACATCAACGCATTTCGCATATTATTCATTTAAATATCTCATTGTTGATTTTATATTTCTCAACTATTAGAGATGTCTAGGAGGGGATGTTCATTTTGACAATATATCTCTGCACACCTTCAGCTAATCCCAATAATCTGGAGAAACTGAAAATAATTATAATTAGCATTTTAAGATGAGATCGTCTTTCTTTCCGAACTTAAAAAAATCAAGTGAACACGCTTTTTGCTCCATTATTGTATAAAAAAATTAAATCCATGCACTGATTTATTCAAACTCATTCGTGCTGGAGATAGCCGACATCGTGAAGGTATCAACACAACGCGTGAGGCATATTTTACATGGGATAGATCTTGGTAGATTGGGAGAATATGTTTTTGCACATCTGGATACAGTGGTGCAGGGTGGTCCAATAACTTCAAATCAGCTCCAGTAGCTTTAGCTTGCTGCCACTTGCACCAACTCTCAGCATCAAATGGACAGTACTCGTGAGTAGGATTTTCGTCTGTTGGGCATAAGTATATTAATAAAAAAATATATAACCGAACTGACACGTTGCTCCATATTACTCGAGTGGAAACCGTTAGAATATACAACTATAAAGCGTAGATACCGAGTTGGGATCTGCCTAATGGCCTTTAGAAGGTTGTAAATTTTTTTGACCTGCCTTTCATCCGAGTTGCGGTAATCGACAAATCGGCAGGTAGGTAGGGTTAAATTATCAACTATTACACAGCCCCACAAAAAAAAAAGTGGGGTATACTTTTGATGCGATATATCAGATCCGTAGTATTTTTGCCCGCTGATCACGAATCTGACGTCAGAATATCGCCATCACATCTCAATTTTTTTTCTAACCTCAAAAAATAGGTAAAAATTAGTAAAAATTAAGAAAAATATACTCCTAAAAAATTGATTCAAGCTTTTTCATGAATCCAAAGATGTTACTCCACTAGCCGGCAGAGTCCCTGGATAACGGCTTAGATGCCGTCATGGCAGGTAGAAGAAAGAGAATTACGATGCAGGGACTCGGAAACCCAATATCGGCGGTTGGTCAGGGTGGGAAAGCGGGCCCGCAGCCGTCGTCATCCAGCGACCGTAGCTCTTCATGTGTGGGTGACTTGGCTCATGTAGAGTATAATGCTACAAGAAAACGGTCTCACGGTACAAGGACTTTTCATAAGTGCGATGAAAACAGTGATTCATTTTGTTATATTTGCTGTCAACACGTATTGAGTAAAATGGGGTCACCGATAACGGATAAGATTAAAACCTTATATAAGGATTGTTTTAAACATTGAAATACAGCACCAGGATACAGATTGGGTTCCCCACATCATTTGCAGTTCTTGCAAAATAATGTTGTACATCAATAAGAAGGCGATTAAATATTCCAGACCAGCAATATGGAATAGACCATACAGTGAAAATGATTGCTACTTTTGTATGAATGTTGTATCTAGGCATAACCGAAAAAATAAAAGCACTATTACTTTTAACGATGTTTCGACAGTAACAAGACCAACTAAACTAATTCCGCCTCCTGAACCACTTGATGCTGATGTTATGGAAACAAATGATTTCACCTTATCAGTTCATGCCGAAAACATTGAGACTGTCGAAAAAGATTCAAACACTGTAACTAATGAATGTTCTAGTGACAACCTATCATATACTAGTGATACAGATAAAGAATTTCTACCATACAACCGTAAACCAAAACCAATACTCGTATCACAGTCAGAACTTAGTGATCTAGTCAGAGATTTAGGCTTATCCAAAGATGGTTCAGAGCATCTTGCTTCCTTTTTAAAGAAAAGACATTTACTTAAGCCAGAAGCTACGATTTCTTATTATAGAAACAGAGATGAAGAATTTCGAAAATATTTCACAATGGACGAGGAATTGTCACTTTTATATTCTACCGATGTAAAAGGTCTAATGGATGAATTTCAAAATAACTCATACGATCCTGAAGAATGGAGACTGTTCATTGATTCTTCTAAACGGAGCATTAAGGCAGTTTTGCTGCATAATACCAACGTTTACGCTCCCATTCCGATTGCTCATTCCACAGTTATGGAAGAGCAATATGAAAAAATGAAGCAGCTTTTGATAAAAATAAAATATGCTGATCATAACTGGAAAATTTGTGAAGATCTGAAAATTGTAACAATATTTCTTGGCCAACAGTCAGGGTTTACACTTTATCCCTGTTATAAATGTCTGTGGAATAGCAGAGACAGGGAACGTTATTATAAGAAAAAAATTTGGCCAACAAGAGAATCGTTCACTCCTGGTGAAAATAATGTATTGTTTCCACCATTGGTAGATCCAGGAAAAGTTCTTATTCCCCCGCTTCACATTAAGCTTGGACTTATGAAGCAATTCACGAGAGCATTAGATACAAACGGCCCATGTTTCAAATATTTGCATAAAAAATTTCCGAAATTTTCTGAAGCTAAAATTAAGGCAGGAGTATTTGACGGGCCACAAATAAGAAAATTGTTTCAAGATTCATTATTTGTTACTAAAATGAATAAAGTTGAAAAAGCTGCTTGGCTTAGTTTTAAAGAAGTCGCAACAAACTTTTTGGGAAATAATAAAAGTCCTAAGTACAAAGAAATAGTCGAGAAAATGGTAAAAAAATTTTCAAACATTAGGTTGCTTAATGAATCTAAAATTACATTTCCTGGACTCCCACATCGAATGATTTCCCAGATAATCTTGGTGACTACAGTGAGGAGCAAGGGGAACGTTTTCACCAAGATCTGAAAATCATAGAAAATCGGTATCAAGGACGATGGGATGACCATATGCTAGCGCACTATTGCTGGTCGCTAAAAAGAGAAACAAGTCCTCAAAAGCGTTTGGGCAGAAAGCCTTTGAATAGGTCATTCGCGGAAAAAAAGAACAAGATACAGCCAAAAAAAGGAAAGTCAGGCGCGAGTCTAACCTTCGCAATTCTAGGGCTTAAGGGTCTACTATTTGAGAGTATATGGTTTAAAAGTCCTGGTTTTGAGTTTATTGGGTCTCATTTTTTAAAGTTACAGGGTTATTGAGGTCTATTTTTTGAGGTTACAGGGTGTGGGAATCTAAGGTTTCAGGGTTTTAGGGTTTAAGAGTATCAGATTTGAGGATTGTATACCAAATTTTTTGGTAGGAGTCGGTTGGTTTTCAAAAATTTTGTCCGCCATCTTGGATCCGCCATTTTGAATTTTGCAAATCCGACCTCAGATTCATGATCAGCAACCCAAAAAACCCCCGTGTACCAAATTTGGTAAGAATCGGTTGAATTTTAATTTGAATTCGTTTTTTGCATTCGAGAAGCACTGTTTCTGTCTGATTTATTGAGTTAGAAAGAAAACAGAACTGTATGGCTTAATCCAACCGATGAATATTAGCTTAACGTGTCCGAATACATATTAATACATCTTTGGATTCATGAAAAAGCTTGAATCAATTTTTTAGGAGTATATTTTTCTTAATTTTTACTAATTTTTACCTATTTTTTGAGGTTAGAAAAAAATTGAGATGTGATGGCGATATTCTGACGTCAGATTCGTGATCAGAGGGCAAAAATAATACGGATCTGATATATCGCATCAAAAGTATACCCCACTTTTTTTTGTGGGGCTGTGTTATGAACGCTTTTGGTATGGCTACTTTGGAGAAGCGTAGAGATCTTGCAGATGTATTATTCCTATATAAACTTCGAATGGCTTTATTTCCTGTCCACCACTTTTGGAGAGCGTCCAACTTAATACTATTCATAGAACTCGTGGCAATGTACTGCTCAGTATTTCCATTTCACAGTGCTAATTATGGCTATTACAGTCCTCTCACGAGAATGTGCCGATTATTTAATACATGCAGCCTTGATCCCTTCAGTTGCAGTGTTAGCGAATTTAAAACGCTTGTAAGCGCGATCGGGATCTGAGGTGTTAAACTGTTGTAATGCTTAATTATTGTAAAGCCACTGAAAATAGACAGAAGTCCATATTCCAGCAGCTTACTAGCTGTTCTCTTGTCTGTCAAATCCATCCTGAGACGCGTTTCGCCGTATCACGGCTCGTCAGTCAGGCTAGGATTGACAAACAAGACAACAGTATCAAGTGTTACTTATCCCAGAAGTTACGGAGCACGATGGTAAGATACAACTGGAATAAGTACCACTTGATACCGTTCTCTTGTTTGTCACTCCTAGCCTGACTGACGAGCCGTGATACGGCGAAACGCGTCTCAGGATGGATTTGACAGACAAGAGAACAGCTAGTAAGGTGCTGGAATATGGACTTCTGTCTATTTTCAGTTGCTTTACAATAATTATATATACTTGAGGAAGGGTCCCTCGAAAAAGCGCTACCTGCTTTTAAAGCGTTGACTGTGTCAACCACTCTGTCGGTTTGAAAGCTGCTGTGTCAGCTTTCGATGGAGTAATAGGTATGCGTACTTTATACAATTCGTTGTATCTTACCATCGTACTCTGTAACTTCTGGGATAAGTACCACTTGATACTGTTCTCTTGTTTGTTGAAGCTGTATCCGCTCCTGAATCGTCGGAGTAAATTATCAACTGACAACAAGTTGTTAGTTTACAAGATGATAATCAGGGCCGGACTTACGTACGCCTGCCAGGCCTGGTGTCAGATGTCAAAATCCCACCGGGCCAAGATCCAGGCAGTTCAAAATAAAGCCCTTCGGATCATTGCAGGTGCTCCTTGGTTCGTTCGCAACAATCAGTTGCACCGGGAGTTTGATATACTCATGATTAAAGACTTCACTCGTGTTTCCCAGCTTCGCTTCCTTGAGAAAGCTGCGGTTCATTCTAACCCAGAGATTGCGAACACTTTCAGTGGCAATGTGAATGTCGCGGGTAGATATTTGCAACCGACTGACATCTTACCACCAGACTAACAAAGACAGACAACAAACCTCGACTTTATCTTAAGGCCGTAGGTTAGTTGAGCCACTCCATAAATATACTATCATTGTACACAACACTCCATCGTTAAGGAAGTAGGTTAGTTTAGGGTTAGGTTAGGATAAGGTAGGTTAAGTTCTAGTGAGTGAAATTAACATTAGTGTTAGTGAGTGAATTAGCCTAGTGTTTAACTTCATCAATCAATCTAGACATTAAAAGCTCAGACATGTAAAAGGAGTAAAGGGTTTTCCCGGCTCACAAGGAGTTTTAGTGGGTATGCCAACCCTTCAGGTTGGAGAGCCCCACATAACTGGAGCACTCTGGGGCACCCTTATGGTGACGCAAACTGCTCCAGAATCCATAAGGCGGATTTCTCCTTGACAAAAAAAAAAAATCTCTTGTTTGTGAATCCTAGCCTGACTGACGAGCCGTGATACGGAGAAACGCGTCTCAGGTGGATTTGACAGACAAGAGAACAGCTAGTAAGCTGCTGGAATATGGGCTTCTGTCTATTTTCAGTTGCTTTACAATAATTATATATACTTGAGGAAGGATCCCTCGAAAAAGCGCTACCTGCTTTTAAAGCGTTGACTGTGTCAACCACTATGTCGGGTTTGAAAGCTGCTGTGTCAGCTTTCGATGGAGTAATAGGTATGCGTACTTTATACAATTCGTTGTATCTTACCATCGTGCTCCGTAACTTCTAGGATAAATATCACTTGATACCGTTCTCTTGTTTGTCAATCCTAGCCTGACTGACGAGCCGTGATACGGCGAAACGCGTCTTAGGATGGATTTGACAGACAAGAGAACAGCTAGTAAGCTGCTGGAATATGGACTTCTGTCTATTTTCAGTTGCTTTACAATAATTATATATACTTGAAGGATCCCTCGAAAAAGCGCTACCTGCTTTTAAAGCGTTGACTGTGTCAACCACTCTGTCGGTTTAAAAGCTGCTGTGTCAGCTTTCGATGGAGTAATAGGTATGCGTATACAATTCGTTGTATCTTACCATCGCGTTGTAATGCTTGTTTTTTTTTTCTCTTTTTCACGTTATGAATTGTATATGTGCATTGTATTTTAACATTATTTTGTTTTTATATTACTATTGTAATTTTGTTATTCTATTACTATTATAATTGACTTGTCCGTTAAAATAAATAAATAAAAGGAGACACCACACTCTTTTTAGTATATTTTCACAGTTAAAATAACCGATCGCGTAAAGGAATTTTTACAGTATTAAACTCTTCAGTGGAATGAAGTTGAGTTGAATCGTTTTCTACTATAGGTTTTTCGAGAGTTTTTGAGACGTTACGATTACAAAATCCTGCTAATGACTTTTCATGTCTATATGCTACTTAAATAAAAAAATTAAATCCATGCACTGATTTGTTCAAACCTATTCGTGCTGGAGAATTGCTACCTTACATGACCAGATTGAGTTTTGAAAGTTTGGCAAGGCAAACATTCTCCCCTCAATTCATAAAAAAAGTACAAGTGGAATAACATAAACCAATACTTAACCATAATAAGACATCAACTCTTTTACAAATAAAATGTATCTTAATATAAACATACAATTATCATAAACTTTATATAGTATATTACATAATAGAAAATAAAGAATTATAAATAAATTACCTTTGAGGATACTTGGGCAATCTAAAAAAACTAACTCCGTTGAAGATCCTACATATAATTTTACAAGCACTAACCGCACAACAAAAACTTCCTCTTAACATCCTTTTAGTCTTCTGTACGGAACACTTATAAGATCACTTCGGTGTATGTCTGTCCGTCTGTCACACCCGATTTTCCTCCGAAACTATATGACATAGAAAGTTGAAATTTGGCCCTAATATAGGAATTGATGACCTCATCAGAGCCGTGTAGTTTTGAAAGTTAAATTTTGACTTTAGGGGTTAGTTTTTAGGGGATGAAATCGGAAGTGAAAAAAAAATTTTTTTACCAGGTCATCGAGTGGGGGTATCAAATGAAAGCTTGTAAAAAGACGAGTTCAAAAATATATATAATGTAATACTTACGCACAATTTTATTTGTATTATCTTTAAAAAAGAGCGGAAAATCACTGTCCCTCCCCCTTATCACGAAAAAAGTATTAATAAAAAAATTTTGAAAAAATTCTGAAATATTCTCTACAGGGTGTAGATTGAACGAAAATTATTACGAGTACATAACTTTAATAATGTACCTGGTACATACAAAAAAATTCACTCACTCATCAGTTTTCACTAAAGATCGGAAAAAAACTTTGTTGAAAACTCATTCGGGATGTTTTTGTGAAGTCACTGATCATTTTATACTTCCGTAACAATTTTTTTTATTTTAAAAGCAATCAACGTACGGAACACTAATTGCGAAAGTTCAACTTGCACTTGTCCGGTTATTTATAATTATTTTCAATTATAACGTGAAATGAGTCATTTACTTATTGGAGAATTATAAATAATGAATTTCGGAGCACGTTTTATAAAAAGATTTTCCTCGAAATCCAGATGTAAACACAACCCGCGACCACGCTGGCAGCCTTGTTGTTAGTACGATAAAGGACGCATGCGTGATAAAAAACAGGACCTAAAAATTTTCTTGAACGTTGCTATTGTGTTTTATATTTGTTGTTTTTTTTTTTATTTGGACA
>CM032455.1:18737386-18827348 GCA_019049505.1 Pachyrhynchus sulphureomaculatus | reverse complement strand
ACATACAGGGCGATGCAACTAAGTAAGCGGAAATATGCAAATATTGCAAAAGACAGGGTCGCCGTTAGTTATAAAAACAATAAACTACTAAATATTTCTCAAAATTCTCCATTAAAAAGTTTTGTCTTCTATCGTTGTATAAAAATTTATAAATTGAGAAACTCCTTTCCACATCGACTGATGTAATAGAGGCGTTTTTAAAATTATTTAATAGCATAGGATCTAAATCAATGGAATCAGTAAAATCCCCCTTTAAAACATTAGCTACTTGGCTGACAAATTGAAACCCACTATTTTTTTTCATAACATTCCGAAATTTTTGAAAAATTTTGCTCCCAATTTCACCTGCGACATTTTCAAAAGCGACCTCACATTGTTTTATTAGTTGAACACCTCGGGTTAATCGCAAATTAGATTCCTCCATTTGAGTTATGGTTTTAGAAACAAAGCTATAATTTGTTTTAAGAAAGGAAAGTTGTTGTTTTATCTCCTTGTTTTTGAATAATCGTTTAAGTTCTGTAAGGGATTGGAAAGATTCGTCTGATAATTCTGCAATTAGACCATCTAGTTGACAGAAGTTGTCGCAATAAAAAAATGTTGCTTCCAACCAAGTGCCCCATCTTGTAATAACAGGCTGAGGTGGAAGATGAGTGTTTGGTAGTTTTTCTTTGTAGAAGTGAATCCTTAAAGAGGCTTTAAGGAAGATTTTCTTCATGTTAGAAAATTAAGCTATTCACAAGCGGAAAATGATTCCTAATTTCCTCAGCAACCCTATTTAAAGCATGAGCGAGACATGTTACATGTATTAAGTTTGGATAAAAAATTTTCAAATTTTGCCCAGCCTTTATCATGTACGGTGCTGCATCTGACAAAATAAGCAAAAAATTATCTCCTGGAACAGGCGTAGGAAGAAAAAAAAAACTTCGATAGTTCCTCTTGAACAAATCTGGCCACTGTCAATGCATTTGTTTTTTCTAACTGTTTGGAAGCAGTCAGATAAGATTTTGGCAAAATATCGTCGCTAAGAACTCCAATCAATAAATGCGCAATATACCGTCCTCTTGAATCGGTGGATTCATCAATACATACGTAAAAATGTTCGTTGCGAATTTTACCTTTAATTTCCTCAATTACCTGTGAATACAAGGGGCTTACGTCGTTTCTCCGTATTGTTGTTTCACCTGGGATATTAAATTTGCAATACTTCTGGAGGAAGGAAGTAAAGTTTTGATTACATAGCTTCGTTAACGGAATGTTTGATGTCATCATTGCACGGCATAGATCTCGGTTAAAGATGTACGTTGGTTGGAAACATTGCATTAATGTGTGTTGTGGCCTATTTCCAGGTTTCGTCTTACTCAATTTGGCAATATAGCAAGCAGTTTTCACGTGTTGCTCTATTTGAAATTTTTTATCGCATGGTATCTGCAATAAAAAAAAGAAAATTTAATTAAAACCCCAAGGAAAAAATTCCTTAAATAGAAAACTAGGCAGGCAAAAATTAAAATTCTGCTTTGTACCTTTTTTATAAGATTACCTAGAAATACATACGTTTACGTATGTATTTCTATTTCGTGGTTTCGTTAAATAGAAATTTTGTTCGTTAAATGGAACAAAAATAACTTAAATAACATTGAAAATAGCATCAACGGCAAAATCCTGACAAAAATTTCGTTATGTTTAAAATATTAAACGAAAATGAAATACCCTATATATTCAATAGGTATTCAAAAATTATACTTACAATTTTAACACATGCAGAACAGTAGATTTTTCCCATATCTATTCTTAGTTCTTTGCATATTTGGGTGTCCTTAATGATAACCAACGACCGTTGAACAGTGTGGTGAAGAAGATAGATATATATATATATATATATATATATATATATATATATATATATATATATATATATATATATGTATATATATATATATATATATATATATATATATATATATATATGTATATATATATATATATATATATATATATATATATATATATATATATATATATATATATATATATTTCATTTTCAGAGAAACCTAAATTAATATCATTTGCAATCTTACATTTTTAGGATTAGCTCTGACCCATAATAAACACCTTGTGTGCTATGATTGCGATCCTAGAAAAAGCCCTGAGCTATGTGGACAACCAGCAGGGAGCCATGTACAGCAAGTACATTGTGCCCATCAGTTTCCAAACAGAGAAGAAAATTCTACCTTACTGTGTTTGTCTGTCTATCTAATTTTCACTGGTAAGTTATCTACTTTTCTTGTTGTTTAGTGGTTGGTATAATGCTCAAACCAAGTTGAGTACTACACTATGATTTCATATAAATGATTCGACAGGAATATTTAGTGTCATTCACTACACTTTAACACAGAATAAGCCTGGAATCATTACTGGAACATTATTTAACCAAAGGGAGTAAGATGTGTATCGACTTTAATGAACGAAAACTATGAACGGCTATGGACTACCACGCCGTTCTTTTCTGTTCTTTGTATTGTTCACAAACATATTTACTTTGTTTATAATTATGCCAAAAAAATCATCAAACCAAAAGGCGAAGATGAGGGGTAAAATACCTGGGGCAGCAACATTCCTGTATATATATATATATATATATATATATATATATATATATATATATATATATATATATATATATATATATATATATATATATATATATATATATATATATATATATATATATATATATATATATATATATATATATATATATATATATATATACATATATATATATATATATATATATATATATATATATATATATATAAATATCGTGCCTTACAGTCCTGAAAAAGCGGTAGAAAGGCATAAGGATTAAGTAAGATATATATATATATATATATATATATATATATATATATATATATATATATATATATATATACAGTAGAACCCGGTTATCCGAGGTAACGGGGGGCAGCCTCGGATAGCTGAAAACTCAGATAATCCGGATTTGTTTTTTATTCATTCACCAATACTTTAAACCGATGTATTAACGTTTTTAACATATAAATAGGTACATACATTATAAAACAGTGAAATAGGTATCTATGCGCTTCTATTTCATATTACATCTTCTTTTTCTCGCTGCAATGTTTCTCCATCTATTAAGAAGAAGCAAATCCGCTGGGGTTGCCTCTGGTTGTTGTTCGATATACCTCAAAGATTTTTCCAAAGAAGCAAAACCTTAGTGGGAGACTAAGCATCCACCGCCGCTTCGTCATCGTCATCTGATTTTTCGGTTTCCTGAAAGGCATTCATTATTTCTTCAATACTCATTTCTTCTTCTAAATCATCTGCTGTAATCCATTCAACAACATCTTCTCTTGTCACATTTTCGCAGTCTTTTAATTTTTGCATTAATTCAAATAAACTTTTTTCTTTTTCTTCTATCTCGCTGTCGAAATTTGAACAGGACATTTCTCCATGGCTTCTCAATTTAAAGGCTAATTCATTTAATGGGGTATCATCTTCACTGTCACTGTCACACACTTCAAAATCAATAACTTTTGACCAAGATTTTTGAATAGTGGTAGTATGCATAGAATCCCAAGCTTGAATTACCCAGTAAATAACATTTTTCAGTGTAACCTTTCTCATCCCATTGATAATATCCTCCTTTTCTGTGTATTCTAACAGATGTTCAAGATATAAACGCCTACAATTTTTTTAAATGTTTTCAAGGATGCCTTGATCCATTAGTTGCATTATGCTGGTTACATTTGGAGAAAAAAATTTTACAATTTCGCCCACATGAAGTCCTTCTCCAGGGTGAGAGGGGGCATTATCCATTAACAAAATTGCTTTAATAGGAAGACGGTTTCTGTTCAAAAATTTGGTCACAGATGGCACGAACTCTTCTTCAAACCAGTTAGTAAATAAGGTAGCATTCATCTATGCGCTCTTCTGACTTTTGTAATAGAATGGTAGGGCTTTGGGTGAGATGTCTTTTATAGCTCTTGGACGTGCAGACTTGCCAATCACCATCAGTGGGATTTTGTGCTTGCCAGATGCATTGGAACATACCATTATAGTTAATCTTTCCTTACTTCGTTTGTGCCCAGGAGCTGAATTTTCCTGTCGAGATGCCAATGTTTTTGATGGAAGCATTTTATAATTCAGACTAGTTTCGTCACAGTTGTAAATTTGATCACATGTGTATCCACAATCTTCAATTTGCTTTTGAAAGTTCTGCTTAAACTTCTCAATTGATGACACATCAGCAGAAAGTTTTTCACCACATACAGTCAGTTGTCGTACACCGTACCGTTTTTTTCCGGCGGTCAAGCCATCAAGAACTGGCGGTAAACCGATCTATCTCTGGGAATTGCCTACTAATCATTATTGCTTTCTGTTGTAAAATTGACAGAGGCACATCTTTTGATCTCTGTTGGTTTAAACCACATCAATAAAGCTTCGTTAATCTTTTCATAGTCGCCGGTTTTCATTGATTTTCTTCCTGAGGACAAGGAGGCTTGATTTATACACCACTCTTCTATTTTTGTGCGGTTTCTTTTCCAATCTCCAAGTGTTACCTCACCTACTCCATAATCTCGTGCAACAACTTTAATTGTCTCTCCTGCTTCAATTCTTCTGATGGCTTTTAATTTTTCTTCAATAGGAACGGCGATTCTTTTTCGCTTGTTTTGCTCCATTATAATACGACAAACAAAAATTCAAACAAAGTAGTTCGTATTTATTACAGTTAACTACCATAGAGGTTTTCACGGATGGTGGAATATAATACATTAAAATTCCGGGTTCCAATCCGCTCGTCTAACAATGAATTCAGCACCATCATGATACTGGTCACAACATCAATTTTGAGCGATCTAAACAAATAGCCTCAATTTCACATTATAAAACACGCATATTCAAGGAAGCCTTGGAAATCGAAAAGAATGGACAGCTAAATAAGCGAGATGATGCACTGAATATCTCCACTACATGAAAGGGTCTACTAGCTAAACCAAGATATAACCAAAACATCGAGAAGGCAAGTCAGCTTAGGACCGCAACTCGTAATTACCACCCAGCCGGCAAACACCGATGCTCGGACGAACACTTCTGACCCCCCCACCTACAATCTGCGTAGACGCCGACCTATAAGAGACGGCGACCGCACATCGATTTCCCGGTTAGCTTCGAGAGGCAACAGCAGCAAGATCACAGTATCGAGTAGCAGCAGCAGCGGGAGCACTTGAAAATATCAAATCAGATTTTGGCGAAATGTCGTGCAAATTCATTGTTGGACGAACGGATTGAAATCCAGAATTTTGATGTATTATATATATATATATATATATATATATATATATATATATATATATATATATATATATATATATATATATATATATATATATAATGCAACGTATCTCTGTCTGTCTGTCTGTTTGTCTGTCTGTCTGTCCGTTAGTGCGCTTATCACTGGAAAACCACTTATCCGATTTACTTACTTTTTTTTTTAAAAACATACATATGTTCTCTGGCCAGGTTATAGGCTATATTTTATTACGGTAGGTAGCATAAGGAATGAGCAGTGACGACAATAGTGAATGAAGTCGGAAAAAAAGTTTGCCACTAGCGCATTCCCTTGCAAAACACAGTCTAAACCTTTAAATATAGAACAATATTATGTAGCAGAGAATATCTACAATCTATAATCTATAATATATATAAAATGCAATGTCTCTCTGTCTGTCTGTCTGTCCATTAGTGCGTTTATCAGGCGAGAACCACTTATCCGATTTACGTGTCTTTTTTTAAATTTATACATATATTCTTTGGCCAGGTTATATAATAATAATAATAATAATCTATATCTACAATAAATATATATATATATATATATATATATATATATATATATATATATATATAAAACGCAACGTCTCTCTGTCTGTCTGCCTGTCTGTCTGTCCGTTAGTGCGCTTATCCCTCGAGAACCACCTGATTTTTTAAATTCATACATATGTTCTCTGACCAGGTTATAGATATATATTTTATTACATCTATAATATATATAAAATGCAACGTATCTCTGTCTGTATGTCCGTTAGTGCGCTTATCACTCGAGGACCACTTATCCGATTTACGTGTTTTTTTTTTTAATTCATACATTTGTTCTCTGGCCAGGTTATCTATAATCTTCTATCTATAATATATATAAAATGCAACGTCTCTCTGCCTGTCTGTCTGCCTGTCTCTCTGCCTGTCTGTCTGTCCGTCCGTTAGTGCGCTTATCACTGGAGAATCACTTATCCGATTTACGTGCTTTTTTTTAAAATATAAATATTTTCTCTGGCCAGGTTATAGGATATATTTTATTGTGTTAGGTAACATAAAGAATAAGCAGTGACGATAATAGTGAATCAAGTCGGAAAAAGGTTACAGTTAGCGCGTTGCAATACACTGCCTTAACCTTTAAATATGAAATAATATCATGTTGCAAAGAATATAATATATATAAAATGCAACGTCTCTCTGTCTGTCCGTCTGTCCGTTAGTGCGTTTATCACTTGAGAACCGCTTATCCGATTTACGTGTTTTTATAAATTTATACATATGTTTTATATAATTCGATATAAGCCTAGATAATGGGAGATAAGGTGAGATAATGGGAGATAAATATAAATAATGGGAGATAAGGAGAACTAATGGGAGATAAACAGAGATAAGATAATCGGAGTTATGGTGAGATAATGGGAGATAAGGAGAAATAATGGGAGATAAGGAAAAATATTGCGAGATAAGTCGAGATAAACCTAGATAATGGGAGATAAGGTAAGATAATGGGAGATAAGGAGAAATAATGGGAGATAAGGAGAAATAATGGGAGATAAGGAGAAATAATGGGAGATAAGGCGAAATAATGGGAGATGAGCAGAGATAGGCCTAGATAATGGAAATTATGTAGAGATAATAATATATATAGAATGCAACGTCTCTCTGTCTGTCTGTCTGTCCGTTAGTGCGCTTATCACTTGAGAACCGCTTATCCGATTTACGTGTTGTTATAAATTTATACATATGTTTATATAATTTGATATAAGCCTAGGTAATGGGAGATAAGGTGAGATAATAGGAGATAAGTATAAATAATGGGAGATAAGCAGAGATAAGATATTGGAAGTTATGGTGAGATAATGGGAGATAAGAAGAAATAATGGGAGATAAGTAGAAATATTGCGAGATAAGTCGAGATAAACCTAGATAATGAGAGATAAGGAGAAATAATTGGAGATAAGGATAAATAATGGGAGATGAGCAGAAATAAGCCTAGATAATGGAAATTATGTAGAGATAATGGGAGATAAGAAGAAATAATGGAAGATAAGGGGAAATAATGGCAGATATTTTATTACGTTAGGTAACATAAGGAATAAGCAGTGACGATATTAGTGAATCAAGTCCACGCGAGCGGAGCCGCGGGCACGGCTAGTATATATATATATATATATATATATATATATATATATATATATATATATACATACATACAACAGTTTACTTTAAAGGTAATTTCTATAATACAGCAAATAAAAGACCTTCCTTAATCAACCTACTTTAATCAAAGTAATTATTTGTTTAATATGAAAAGTGCAAATCGTTACAAATAGTAAACATATTGTAAATATTATATTAAGTATTGTGGCCTGCTTCCTCTTTAATAACTGCATCTTCATTGTTCTCGATGTCATATTATCTTTGAAAGTCGCACATACCTTATCATTTTTTTATTTAAATGATACCCTGTGATGTTAAATTCATAACAACTTTTTTTCTTTTTATTGCCATCGCAGAAAGCTTGTTTCTGAGTTTCGTTTTCTTCAAATTAATATGTAAAAACAGTCACTCCACTGTTGCACTGCTATATGGAAGACTAAGTATTTTTTTTACTAATTGGCTGTGCAGTGAAAATATTTGAGAACCGTCTCCATTCCTCAACTCAAAAATAGACCTCCAAAATTTATTAATATCGGGAACTTCATTAATAGGTAAGTTGGTATTTCTTAGTATTCTCCCTTCTCTGTCTAATTCAATTAAATTCTCAAAGTAAATCTTTGGAAAGTAATGAAGCAAACCAGCAACCGAGGGCATATTCTATTTTAAAGTTTTCTAGCTTCTTCTCATCTAACTCTTGGGTCTCTCCTCTCATCCTTATGAAATTTAGCACCATTTCCCCTATCTATAATTCGCGTACTGGCAAATGTGTATCTACATCTTCAAAATTGTAGTTGTAGTAATATTCTTTGTGTCTTTGGCATCTAAGATATTTCGGTTTTGGCCTTTCTCTTCGTGTGAGTTCTCAACATTCTGCTTTTATGAAACATTCTGGAATTGTCGTGAAAACAGTTAATACCCTGTCTTATAATAAATATAATTTTGGTTGTTTCCACTGCATTTCTTTATTTAGGACAGTAATAATCGGTAATGCAAATCGTATAAATTCCAAGTACAACTCTGTTGTTGTTTTGCCGCTATAACAAGAACTGGGATGTATTTGAATACTACAGTTTAAACAGTAGCAGCTATCCACTGTACTCTCATTTGTCAATCCATCCAGAGCCGCGTTTCGCCATATCAAGGCTAATCAGTCGATCCAGGATTGACAAACAAAAGAACAGCATTTCTGGTACCAATTCCTGTACTAGCCCAATATCGTGGTAAGATACAACGGATTGTACCATCCCCCATCGCAGGCCGACTACATGTTTTACTATTATTATTAGAATTTTCTAATTTAAGTATTTATTTACAGGTGACAGAGCCAATAATACCGGTATCTACCGAGGATGCAGAAGCCAAAGCAGTTCTATACTCAACTATTGTGATTATTTTAAAGAAATAACTAGCAAGGTGAACATAAATATGACCTCATGTATATCTTGTAAGACCTCCCGATGCAACACAGTTACTTTTGACTCAAATGGACAACCAAATAGTGGTGGAGATAGTATATTTTCCTTATAATTTTGAACATAATTCGAGTTTAAAAACTGAGTGTATTACATCTTAAGGAATCTGAAAGGAATCTGAATTTTCAAATTATTCCTAAAAAACTTTATGATTTTATTAACTTTTCTTTTCGAAATATTAGCCTCACAAATTAAGTGTATTATTCACGACGTACTGATGTACAGTCGGTCAAGTAAGAACATGTGCCTATAACTTGTAGTCGGTAAAAAAAAATTCTTTTTTTTTTGAGGTTTTTGTTGGCACCAGTGCGAACAATGCTGTGTGGAAAGAAATTAATTTCTAACCTTATTTATGGTTAAATAGTACATTATCGAACATGAGTGCTATACTCGCTTTGCGGCTGTGTTCCTATATATTCATTCACAACGTCCTAAAATAACGCCTTCAACAGCTGCTAACTATATGGACAAGTCGAGAGCAAGTCTATGAAACTCTCAGTTAAAAAGTATTGTTCTACCAGAACATAGTTCTTGAGGAAAAGGGTCGGACAAAGACGAAAAAATGATTCTTGCCGTCTCCTCACGAAGCTGCTCGAAAAATATCACTCGAAGCACATCCAAACCACCTTCTCAGGTCCTTCAGCCAAGAAGTCTGTCGTCTTCCGATTGATCATTTGCCCTTTATTTTGCTTTCCATAATTAGACATAGCAATTCGTACCTTGGGCCTCTCATTATATGTCCAAGGTATTGAATTTTTCTTATTTTTGTTACTAATTCCTTCGTTTTGTTCATTCTTTCCAATATTTCTGGGTTTTTTATTTTCTGCTTCCAGGAGATGCGAAGGAGGAGTCTATAAGTGTACATTTCAAAAGATTCCAGTCGTTTGTCTGAGCCAGGGTCAAGGGTCCAACACTTACATCCATACAAGAGCACAGAGAAAACACACGCTCTCACCATTCTCATTCGGAGTTCGAAACTGAGACTTGTGCGATAGAAAAATTTATTCATATTCATGTATGTAACTTGGGCCTGTTTAATTCGGGAATATATTTCCTTTCTTGGGTCCCACTTGTCATTTATATTGGTTCGCAAATATTTAAATGTGGAGGCCTGTTCTACAGTATTGTCCGTGATTTGGAGGCATTCTGGTGGTAGATTTTTCTTTGCTATTACCATCCACTTGGTTTTTCTTATATTCATAGTTAATCCAAATCTTTCTCTGGCCATTATGATTCGATTGATCAGTTACTGGAGACCTTTGACATTATCTGCTAATAGATCAGCATCATCAGCACACCGTATGTTGTTCAGTGTACTCCCATTTCTTCAATGGATTCATAGATCGCCTCATTAAACACCATATCAGAATAAAAATTGAACAAAAGTGGTGAGAGAATGCATCCCTGTTTTACATATAGAGTTATTTTTATTTGGGAACTTTTCCAGCCCAATTTTAACGTCCACTGATTGATTCCAGTACAGATTTTTAATCATATTTAGATCTCTTTTTTCTATATTTGCTTTTTTTCTAGAATTTTTATTAATTTCTCGTGCATCGCACAGTCCAAAGCTTTATTCTAGTCTATAAAACATGTATAAACATCTACATTCATATCTTTCAACGCTGAATCAGTACATTTAATGCGAATAAAGCTTCCTGTGTACCCATACCTTTTCGGAATCCGAATTGTGTAGTGTCTATTTCTGCTTCACATTTTCTATATGGTCTGGTATGGATAATTCTCAAGAATATCTTGAGAACGTAAGACATTAAACTTATTAAGCGATAATCGTCACATTTCATTGATTTTGACTTCTTAAGAATTGAAATGAAAGTCGACTTTAGCCAGTCAAGAGGAATTTGTCCAGATCTTGTTAAATAAGAAGTCTGGATAGACTTTCATCCGAAAATATTTTGAGGATTTCTCCCTTTCTCTCATCATCAAAGTGATTATTAACATGATTTTCCGAAAAGCAGCGAGCCTCAAAAAACCTTCCGACAAAGCGAGTAGAAGGCGTCATAAATCCGTCGATCGCGTCGAATGCCAATAACAAAGGACCGACAAATCCTTTGTCGATTTTAGAATAATAAAACAATATAAATGTTTTATCATTTTTTTTTTATTAAATCTATTTAAGAGAAGCCGGCTCAAATATAAACAACACTGTAAGACCTTACGTCTGATTAACGATAGGCGATATTGTGGAGTTGTAGGGTTCACCAGTAGTGGCGTGAAAAAAATATTCATGACATTATTTCTTTAGGGTCAATTTTTTCCTTTATTATTAAGATCTGCTATGAATTTGAATTTTCTGAAATCGGTCTTGCTACAAGGACGCACCAGTTCCCATATATGCAATAAATTCTATAACACTCCGTATATATATATATATATATATATATATATATATATATATATATATATATATATATATATATATATATGGTATATATATATATATATATATATATATATATATATATATATATATATATATATATATATATATATATGGTATATATATATATATATATATATATATATATATATATATATATATGGTATATATATATATATATATATATATATATATATATATATATATATATATATATATATATATATATATATATATATATATATATATATATATATATATAAAGGATTGGGATGAAAGTAGACTTTAGCCAGTCAAAAGAGATTTGTCTAGTTTCATAGACCTTCTTAAATAAGATTACCAAACCATTACTAAATGGATTTTCATCTGAAAATATTTTGAGGATTTCTTCCTTTATCTCAACATCACAATGATTATTAACATGATTTTCCGAAAAGCAGCGAGCCACTAAAAACCTTCCGACAAAGCGAGTAAAATGCGGCGTAAATCCGTCGAACGCGTCGAATGCTAATAACAAAGGACCGACAAATCCTTTGTCGATTTGAGAATAATAAAATAATATAATTTTTTTTTTATTATTAAATCTACTTAAGAAAAGCCGACTCAAATGTAAACAACTCTGTGAGACCCTACGTCTGATTAACGATTGGCGATATTGTAGAGTTGTAGGGTTTACCAGTGGCGGCGTGGAAAAAATATTCTTTACATGATTTCTTTAGGGTCGATTTTTTCCTTCCTCCAAGCAACGGTTTCTAAGATAGTGAAATGTTTGTTTCCATTTTTTAATTCCATTGTCAAATTCGCAAATGCGTTCCTTCACACTTCATCCAGGTTTAGGACAGTTCCAAAAGAATAGTCTTTGAAATTTGGAGCATGCTTAAAGGCAAAAAGGCTAACAACAATAATAAATTTAAAGACCCACGGGCCAACGACAGTAAGAATGTAAAAAACCAACTGGCTAGGGGCATAAAAGATTACCCACAAATTGATAAATTCGAAAAAAGTTTAATCGCTCAGCTGAGAAGGTATTGGTTTCACAATAAATGTTCAATATAGCCGCCACCTCTGTTAAGGCATAAATTAATATGTCGCAGGAAATGTAAATGTATTCTTCTTAAAATGTCATCTCGTAAAGTGTTAGCAGCATTTTGAATCCTATTCCGCCATTGCTCAATGTTGTCGATTTGAACTTGATAAACTTTCGATTTCAATGCACCCCAAAGGAAAAAATCGCATGGATTTAAATCTGGAGAACGAGGTGGCCAGTGAATACGAGCTTCTTCACCTCTTCCGATCCATTTATCTGGGTAACTTTGGTTCAAAAAAAATTCTCACATTACGCGCAAGATGGGGTGGTGCACCATCGTGCGTAAAAAAACATGTCGCGACATAAATTAATGGGTAAGTTTTCCAATAATTCAGGAATAGTTTCACGGATGAAATTCAAGTAAATGTCACCATCAAGTCGATCTGGTAATCTAAACGGCCCGATCAAATAGTTTGCGACAAATCCCATCCAGACATTATGACTGAATTCGCGTTGAAACTGTCTTTGTTGCATAGCATGTGGATTTTCTTCAGCGTAAACATGATTAGTATGCATATTTGTTATACCACGTCAAGTGAAGCGTGCTTCGTCTGTAAACAGGATTTTAGTGTGAAAAGCCGGAACAGTCACTATGCATGCTCAAATAATTTGTGAAAAATGCAAAAGGGGACCAAGATCTGGAGATAAGAGTTCCTGGACGAACTGTATATGAAAGGGGTGAATAATTTGTTGTCTAATGATCCGGTTAGTTGTACTTTTTGATATTCCCATTTGACGTTCAGTTAAACGAATGCTGATTCCAGGATTATCGTGTACAATTTCAAGGATTTCCTCTTTAACATTGGATACTCTTGCTTGTGTAGGCCACCCAGTATTATTCCTGATCGGCTTAAATTGTCCAATTTCTCAAAGTCGCCTCTCGATATTGGTAAAAGTCTGATGGTTAGGAGTCCGATGATGCGGCAATCTTTCGTGATAAACGCGAGCACTTTTACGACCGTTGCCGTTACAAAACACTGTTGAGCTTGAAAAGGGATTAATTCTAGTTAATACTCGTAAAACTTGTTTGATATCAGCCAAAAATTACTTTCTGTCAGTATTACTACAAGCCAGTTAAGGTATAGAACATATGATATCTTATATCATTGCCAGAGTAATTTTTGAGCGTTATCAAGTAACTATACAATGTGAAGAAACGTGTTAAGGAACTCATTTGGGAACAAACATCCCACTATCTCAGAAATTGTTACTCGGAACAACTTTTTTAGACAGAAGAAGGCGGAGAATACGAATATTTGATTAAAAATATCATACAGAGTGGTATAAAAAAAGTTATGACATTTTAAAAGTACGCACGGTGCAATAAGTGGCGCCCCCTCCAATTTACAACAAAACTGTGAGCTAATTTCGATTTCTCATCTCAGAAAACCCCTTAGCACCGAATCTTGTACAAATAGTACAATTATTAAGGAAGCTACTTAAGAAAACCCAAAATAATAGTATACATTTGACACCCTACATCTCAAAAATTACGAATTTTTGGACTAAGGTAAGTTGGGTTAAATGGTTATATTTTCATCCCAGAAATCCACAGTAACTCTGTGTACACGGAATACTGGGACACCCTGTATATATTAAGAATTGAGATGAAAGTCGACTTTGGCCAGTCAAGAGGAATTTGTCCCGTTTCAATAAGATTACTAGTCGATTAATAAATGGACTTTCATCAGAAAATATTTTGAGGATTTCTCCCTTTATCTCATCATCAAAAAGGTTATTAATATGTTGTTCCGCAACCTTAATTAAATTTACGCCAAGGGGCGCAAACACTAAAGAAGAAGGGTTTGGATATATCGTATGAAACGATTCGCACTCATCTCCGGATTAACCATTTGAAGCGGCGGAGTACAATCAAGAAACCAGCAAGAGCAAAAAACACAGAGAGAAATAAATCGCGTGTGCAGAGGAAAACATAGATCAAGACTGGAGCAATGTAATTTTTTCCGATGAAGCTTTATTTTAAGGTTCTGTTACCTCCCCACGAACCTGGTCAATTTTCACTAACCGATGAGTTCGGCGCACCGTGAAACACCCTGCGATGATTCATGTTTGGGGATGTCTTTCGGAAAACGATTTCGGAATACTCTTTATTTTTACCTGTAATTTGAAGGCTGAAGAAATGCTCTAGACCAGGGGTGCTCAAACTTGAACTGCTGGCGATCTACCTCAATATTGTTAGACTACGATCTATCGACTCTGAGAGGCTGCAAGTAAGTGTGATGCAGGCTTGTCGTCTAGGTAGGGTGTATCGTGGCATAGATATTAGTTTTCCGCACAATATGCATTTTTTTTAGTCAAGTAAGTGTAGGTCTGCTCTAAAATGTCAATGAAAAACTCTCAAAATTGCGAGTTTATTGGTTCCTACAAAACAAACGAGTTCTAGTGTCTAAACTTAACTAAAGAGTGACTTTGGATGTTGAAGCGTGGCACTGTATGTCCTCAGCATACTTTTCATAAGATGGTACGTAATTACCGAGTGCTAATCGCAAGCATGATGACATATGTTCGTCAGTTAGTCGATTGCGATATTTTGACTTAATTATCTTCATTTCAGAAAATGCAGAGTCGCACAAGTAAGTTGACCCAAACATTGCCGCCAGTTGAAGGGCGATTTGCCTTAGATTCGGATATTTATCTTCAGGTATAAAACACCAGAATTTTGTATCAGATGCTGTGGCTTTGAGATGTATATCTGATATAATCTGCACTAACTCATTTTCAACAGAACATGAGTCCATGTTAAACTGACCTGCTATTTCAGTAGCTAATTCCTCAATGTTTTTACACGAAAAAGGATAACTCATAAATGATGCGATATTTGCCAATTTACTAAAATCATAAAAACGTATTTCGAATTGGCCCAAAATATTTGATAATTCAACTGAGGAATCCTTGCTTTCAAAGACGGAAAATTTTTCAGATCCTTTCTTTTCAGTTGGTCTATCATAAGTTGCAATTTACTTTTGAATGCGTTTATTGCGCTAATCATCTCAATAATAGTTTTTCCTTTACCTTGAAGCTCCAAATTAATGGTGTTTAAATGCATTGTGATGTCTGTCGAAAATGCCAAATCAGTCAGCCACTTTCCGTTTTTCAGCATCTGAATATCATCACCTCTTTCGTCCAGTAAAGCTGTTATTTCGGGCAATAATTCTTGAAACCTTTCTAGGAATTTTCGGCGACTCAACCACCTGACGTCCGTGTGAAGAACTAAATCAGTGTGTTCAGCTGACTCACTATCATCCAACTGCAATTTAAAGAGCCGTCGTTGCAAGCTACGTGCACGGATAGAATTCACAATTTTTATTGCAATGCCCATAATCTCCTCCATGTTTAGAACTTTTGAACACAAAACTTGTTGATGTATAATGCAATGGAAGGAGAAAAATGAAGGGAAATCATCATTAGCTCGACACAATGCCACAAAACCGTTTTTGTTTCCAGTCATTGCTGGTGCTCCATGGGTTGTAATGCACACTAGTTTATATATTGGTAGCTTGTAGTTTGTTACAAAATTGAAGAAAACGTCATATATATCTTCGCCACGGGTCTTTCCTTTCAGAGGAATCATTGTCAAAAACTCTTCCTTAGCCGACATGTCATTGAATACCATTCGAATAAAAATACACAGCTGGGCAGTGTCTGTCATATCGGTGGATTCGTCGAACTGAAAAGAAAAGTATGTACATTCCATGATATCATGTTTTAGTTTATCTGCCATGTCCTGACTCATGACTTCAACACGCCTTGTGACAGTCGGACGAGATAACTGAAGTTCTCTAATAGCAGACATAATCTCTGTTTTATTTTTAAAATCTCCAAATAAAGTCTCACCCGCTTCAATAAATGCTTCCTTCACAACCAATCCATCATCAAATGGTTTCTTGTGTTTCGCCAATATATGAGATATTTTAAATGACGCGATCTTTGCAGCTTTTGATTGTTTGGCTGGTCTTGTGAACATGGTTTGTTCTTTTTTCACACAAGTTATCACATCACGTACTTTTCGTTTTCTTAATTCACTCTGTGACGGAAAATCCTTTTCATAGTTTTTATGAACCGTTTTATGATGCCTCTCTAAGTTCCCACGCTTAGATATTGCAACTGACGCACGGCAAATGAGACAAATGCACTTATCCTTTACCATACAAAAGAAAAATTCTTCCTCCCAATCGTTATTAAAATGATAAGTTTTACTTTTCTTCGCCGCACTCATTTTGGACTATTTATTAATAAACTTTGTATCGATGTATTGCCTTCAAGTTACAACTCAGACTGACTCCTATTCCTGCAGGCGCAACATTTATATCGGCGCGAACAAAGTCTCGAATGTTCCCGTCAAACACGCCGCCCGAAGTTTCTAGAAAAATCGGCGGGAATCAAAAACGCTGCTTTTCTTTGACAAGTACCGCGCGTTCCTTTGATAAAGCCGTCTTTTGCCGCTAGCAGGGGTTATTACGATAAAAGAAAGTGATGAGGGGGTTATTCTGGCCTAATTGTGGATCGAATAAATTTTAGTAGTTTATTCATTACATTTTGTTTTAGTTACCTAAAACAAAATCTGTGAATAGTTCTATATCGGAATTTTTTTCTCGAGATCGACTCAAAAAGCACTCGCGATCGACTTGTCGATCGCGATCGACCGTTTGAGCACCCCTGCTCTAGACTTACAAGAAGACATTAGTACCGACTGCCAAACAGTGGTTTGTCGATAGAAATGAGAAGTGGATTCTTCAAAAGGATAACGACCCCAAACATCGGAGCAAAACGAGTAGCCAGTGGAAAGGGAATCCGGTGTCGTCACACTAAATTGGCCATCCCAGTCGCCCGATGCAAACCCGATCGAGAACACGTGGTTGTACATTAAGCAGAAGCTTCGTAGTAAAAAGGAGTATACAGTGAAAAAGCTGTCACGAAAAATTGTCGCAATTTACGTGTAGAAATCTTTGTCCCAAGAATATACGGAAAATATCATTAAAAGTATGCCCCGAAGACAACAGGCGATTATCGACGCTGATGGGGACTAGGCGAATTACTGAATCATTAGCATTTTAATAGAAATTCCTTACTGTAGAATGATGTAAAAAACTTTTAAATAAACTTTTAAATAAATACATTTTAATGAATAATGCGCTACACCTTCTTACTTGCCCGACTGTATAGATAATATATAAATTAAATAATTAACAAAGGTAAAAAACAGCTGTATACAGATGTGTTGTAACAAAATATAATAATGTTATAATATCGGTTAAGATGTCTGTAACTTATTATTAGTCCAAGGATAAAATATATACCCAGGGATACTCGTTTCACGCCACTAGGGTCCATCAGGGCGACTTCACTAGCAGACAGGACACTGAAGTCCACAACCCAAGGATGTGGATGGTTATAAATACAACATGTGTGTTTACTTTTTAAGATAATATATAATAAAATACTGTGGATCTAGTAGCCTATATGTTTGTGATTTATTTTTTCTCAACAACCTTTGGCCCTTACGAATATGCTACACCTTTGTTTTTGGTGAAATCCAGCGCGATTCTTAGTAATAGGAACGAAATCAAATACTAATTAGTCTAAAACAGTGATTCCCAAAGTGGTTCAAGTGGACCCTTCTCCACAGTCCCTCTTCTTTCCTTCCTCCGTAGATTCTTCTCAAAGCTTTCCTTTCCCACACCTCCGTGGGTCTGACAACTGTCGTATATATTCTTTCTTTTGCTTTTCTTGATACATTCTTTGATTTCAATATTGGATTCATTGCCCCCAAACATCTCTGTCCTTTCGCTATCCTTTCTTGTATCTCCGTCTTTTCTTGTCTACTCTCTGTTATTGTTACTCCCAGATAATTAAGTTTGTCTACTTTTTCAAACATATGTCTTTTCCCTAAGTTGTTTAATATATCTAAAGTTTTGGGATCCACGGAAGACTCGACGGGGGTCTACGTTGGCGTGAAAAAAAAATGGGGGTTCACAAGTTGTAAGTGGGGGTCCACGAAAATTTATCTGGTTTCGATAGTAAAGAACAAAAATGTTGGCTTGGCTTTACCTATCAATGTAGGCAGATAATACACTACTCAAAAAAATTAAGGGAGCAAAAAAAATTCCAAATTTTTCGGTAATTTTTGACAGGCTGTATTTCGGTGAAAAATGGCCGTATTGGGACAAAAAAAGCATTTTGAAGCTTTAAGATTCTAATTTTCAGATTTTTTGGCTAAAATTTTTTAGGAGCTACGGTTCTCATGTAATCCTAACAGATAGCGCGAAAAAATAATATTGCAAATATTTTGCTTTTTTTTTGGTCCACAGGCTTCAAAAAAATTTTTTCTGTTAGGCCGGCATATGGATCAGATAGCCTGTTTATTTAACATTAATTTCTTTATTTTAAAACCTCCCTTAATTTTTTTGAGTAGTGTATTTTAAGAAGGTCAGCGACTGGTACTTGTAAAAACTTGCATATTCGATATTCAATACAACGAGCGTCGAGACTTGCAAAGCGCCGCCCGCTCGCCCGCCCGCAACGCAACCCGTTCAGACGTGCAAAGGGACGAAATACGACTTGTGCTGTGCTTGCAATCTTGCATGAACTTGTTTGATCCTTCACCAATATAAATACGAATGCCAAGGACAAACGTTACTCATTTGTTTCCGGAATTTTGAAAAGAAAAGTGTGAGTGAATCGATGTCAGTGTTTGCCAGTGCCGGAAAAAGTAAGTACCGGCCTATTTGTTATTCATACTTTTATTTTATATTGTAATAATATTATATTTGTTATGTTTGCGTGTAGTAAGTACGTAATAAAAATTAAATACTGAACAGGGCCATTATTCGATACTTCTATAAAAGAACAGAAAGCCGAGAAAGATTGAACTTTTAGTACTTTTTATTATAAAATTATTTATTTACCCGACTGTGGTGATTCACTAAAGGAGAGATATATGATTGACCTGCATGTTTGTACATATTTCAGTGCCCTCGTAGTTGCTAACGCTAAATGACTGAAAATATTTTCATAAATTGTACGTGTCTTTATGTACCACTCGTAACGTACATCAAAGTAATAAATAAATCATTAAAATCGCCAAGTTTTGATGTCAAAATATTCTTTAAAAGTATTTTCTCTCGAATTTACAGAAATGTATCAAAATATAATTAATCAAAAAATATTTTATATTACATTAAAATAGGTTTAGTAGTTTTGTGAAAACCTCTATATGGGTCTTAGCAGTTTATTGCTTTTAATAATTAAAATCAGTTTTGCCGCCGGCATTTTGTTTTTTTCATTGCAATAATTAATTAATCCTATTTTATTCTGTTAAAATGGCCATAATCTGTTAAAGTCGCCTTATGATTACTAAAATAAACATTTTTTTCTTTACAGGTAGGTAACTGATACGAAACATGGCTGAATCTAAGAAGAAATGTCGACAGTACAGTGTTGATTATTTGAAATTTGGTTTTCTTCCATCAAAGGAAGACAAACGATTGCCCATATGCATTTATGCAACAAAGTTTTGAGCAATGACTCTATGAAACCATCGAAGCTCCAAGATCATCTAAGAAGGTATCATCCTGATAAAGTAGGTAAAGATTTAAAATATTTTCAAACATTGAAGGAAAAATATGAAAAGAGACCCACCGTGCACAGGATGTTCGCTTCAACGCCAACGTCTCAAAGTAACGATGATGACTTGCGAGCATCTTACAATATCTCATTGCTTATAGCAAAATCTGGAAAACCGCACGCCATCGGAGAACAATTAATTTTACCCGCTGTTGAAGAGGTTTTACAAAATGTTCTGCACAAACCTCCATTTGACGTACTCAAAAGAATTCCTTTGAGTAACAACACTGTACAAAGACGTATTGATGAAATGAGCTCTAATATTGAAAGTTTCCTGTGTAATTATCTGCAATCTGCATCTATTCAACTGGACGAGTCAACTTTACCTGGTAATGAAGCATTATTAATGGCATATGTTCGATTTGTTATGGACGAAGAAATTCATGAAGAGCTGCTATTCGCGAAAACTTTGGAGACGGGCACTAAAGGCGAATCAATATTTAATGTCCTGAGTGATTTTTTTAAGGAAAAATCCATTCCATTTACAAACATTATTTCGGTGGCAGCAGATGGAGCTCCTGCCATCTTCGGACGATATCGTGGGTTTATAAGCCATCTTAAAAGAATTATACCAGGAGTAACTGCAATTCACTGTGTCATCCACCGACAACACCTGGCAGCGAAAAATTTGAGTGATAGATTGCACCAATCGCTTCAATTTGTGATTAAAGCAGTTAACAAAATAAGAAGCAATGCGTTGAATACCCGTTTATTTGCACAATTGTGCGACGAAAATGATGAAGACTTCCAGCCATTGCTCTTACATACTGAAGTACGCTGGTTATCGAAAGGTGCATGTTTAACAAGATTTTACTCACTTTTTGAATCAGTTTTAGAGTTTCTGGAAAGTAAAGATCCAGATTTAAAAGAAAACCTGATCGAATTGAAAGCAGACATAGCGTATTTGACAGATTTGTTCAAAAAATTTAATGACATTAACTTGCAGTTACAAGGGGACAGCCTGAATTTAATAAAAACAAAGGGTGTAATTTCGGCTTTTCTTGGAAAATTGAAATTTATGAAGCAAAATATTAGTCGGCGCGAATTCTCCCAATTTCCAAACTTGTCACAGGCAGAATGTCTTGATGAGGATATTCAGACATACGTTCAACATTTAAATGCCCTGATGACTTCAAAAATAGATTTGAAGATATCCTGACGATGGAAATACCACCATGGATCATAAATCCATTTGATGAAATGGAAGTGGCGAATGTGGTATTACAAGAGGAGCTACTCGAGCTTAACACCAATGAGGAGCTGAAGGTGAAATTTAAAAAAGGGTATCAAACATTTTGGCTGCAGCAGAAATACCCGAAAAATATCCTGGGTTGTGGGAAATTGCGAGAAAACTTTTGACAGCGTTTCCCTCGTCATACCTTGTCGAAACAAGTTTTAGTGTCGTTACAAACCTATTAACAAAAAAAAGGAGCAGATTGAACATCACAGAACGGGGAGATTTGCGGTTATTCCTTACAAAACTGAAGCCAAATATTGATAATTTGCTGTCAATCCATCAAGTACATCCCTCCCATTGTGACTATTTTTTTGTAATTGTTGATTTGCATTGTTGAAGTTACGGTACGTTATTAATGTTTAATTTTAATTCTATTAAGTCTGTAATCATATTATTTTAATAAATAAAACACAAGAAAAATATATTATTTTTCTTTTTATTTTTACCACTCCGAATTTAGGGTTGGAACTCAGCCACGACGCAAATTTCCTTCGTTAGATCTAATTTTCACATTTTTTGACGAGTTTTGGGAATATGGTAGAAATGTAGCAGCGGGGGTCCACCGAAACCAGTAAAATTTTGAAAGTGGTCTACGAGAAAAAAAAAGTTTGGGAACCTCTGGTCTAAAGGATTTATTAATTTTGTAAACTGTGTCAAATAGATCGTTTATTTTATCTCTGTAAATTTCAGAAATTCCATTGAGTGGCCATAAATATCCTATTTCTAGTGTTCCGTGCGGAACATCTATAAGATCACTTCAGTGTTTAGCTGTCCATCTGCCTGTCTGTCGCACCCAATTTTCTCCGAAACTATTTGACATAGAAAGTTGAAATTTAGTACTAATATAGAAATTGATGGCCTCATCAGAGCCGTGTAGTTTTGAAAGTTAAATTTTGACTTAAGGGGTTAGTTTCTAGGGGTGAAATCGGAAGTGAAAAAAATTTACCAGGTCATCGACTGGGGTGTCAAATGGAAGGTTGTAAAAACACGAGTTCAAAAATATATATAATGTAATACTTGGGCGCAGTTTTCTTTGTATTATTTTTAAAAAATGGCGAAAAATCGCTGTCCTCCAACTTATCTCGAAAAGTACTGATTAAAATATTTTGAAAAAATTCTGGAATATTCTCCACAGGGTGTAGATTGGACGAAAATTATCACGAGTGCATTATCTTTAATAATTTATTTGGTATATAAAAAAACAAATATTTCAAGGTCATCCGTTTTCAGTAAAGATCAGAAAAAAACTGTGTTCAAAACTCATTTGGGGTGTTTTTTGAAGTCATTGATCATTTTATATCTCTCTAACAAAATTTTTATTTTCGGAACACTAATTTCGCAAGTCCAACTTGCACTTGACCGGTTATTTTCTTTTGGTTTGTCCTAAGTTCTCCTTCTCCAATATGTTTTTCAAACGCCATTAAGTTGTGAATTTTAAGAGCGACATCAGTGATAAACGTTCAAATTTGTTTGTTCTTTCTGTGCTAGACTAGAAACTTGTCAATACGCCCAGTGGAACAACTTTATTTTGAGCTTAACTTTATAAATTGATAATAAGATACTTAAGTTATCTCGAAAGAATTAAACCTTTTTTTTATATTCTAGAATCAAAAAGAAGAAATACCAAGCTTATCTCATAATCATTCGGTTAAACTCATTTTAAGAAACAGAAGTTTAGTTACTTCATTTTCAGTTTACTAATTTAGAGAAATAGGATGCAAGTCGTCTTAAATTACTTTTGTAAACGTAAGAACCTTAACCTCGGATACATATTTTTTTTTAAATAAAGGATCGAATTTAAGATTCTGCTAGTAGGAGGGGGTGGACCGGTCATTCGTATTCGCCTCTCTCCTTAAGGACAAAGAAAATAGCTCTCTCTTAGGAACAGTTTTTATTGCCATTGAAGGAAGTTTTTAAAATTCGATAGTATGAAAGGGTTAAATTTTGCAAACAGTTTTCATCCCTTGCTTTCGATTAGATTTAAGCCAAAGAGTTTGAAGGTTAAGAAGAGAGCCAATAAATATATATATATATATATATATATATATATATATATATATATATATATATATATATATATATATATATATATATATATATATATATATATATATATATATATATATATATATATATATATATATATATATATCAATCGGTTTTATAACGTCTTCCGATGCCTAATTTCCACTCCTCCCGGTTTCTCCATCCCTCCTCCTCCAGATCTCTCTCTAGTACTTCCTTGTTGATTCCTGCTCTCCAGCTTTGGCGTGGTCTTCCTCGCTTTCTTTTTCCATGAGGGTTCCAATTTAAAATCTTTTTAGGTAGTCGGTCCTGTGACATTCTCTGTACATGTCCGTACCATACCAACTGTTGGGTTCTGACTTCGTCCACTATATCGTGCTTTATTTCTAAAGCTCGCCTTATCGTGTCATTTGGTATGCGGTCTTTTCTGGATTTTCTGGCTACTCGTCTCCAGAAATCCATTTCTGTAGCTTTTAGTATTTTTTCTGTTCTTTCCTTTAATGGCCACACCTGGGAGCTGTAAGTTATTATACTTTTCACTATTGAGTTGTAAATTCTCTTCTTATTTTCAATGGTTATGTTTTTGTCCCATAGTATACTATTAAGCATTGCAATCGCTTTTCTTCCTTAGATATTCCTCTCGAATATTGCTTCTTCCAGTGTTCCGTCCCTAGATATTCTCGTTCCCAAATATTTATAACTGGCACAGTGTTTGATGGTGTGTCCTATGTGGTTCAAGTCCTGCTGTTGTCCTCCGACGCACGCATGTACTCGGTCTTTTTAATATTGACTTCTAGGCCCCATTTTTCATATTCCTCCATAAGTTTTCGTGTCATGTATTCCATATCATCGATGTCCTGAGCGACTACTACCTGGTCATCTGCGAATGATAGCGTGTACAATGTAGTATCGTCATCCAGTGGTAATCCCATACTGCTGCATTTCCTTTTCCAATTCTTCAGTGCACTCTCCAAATAGATTTTAAATAGCGTTGGGGATATACTGCAGCCCTGTTTGAAACCCTTCTTGACCGGGAACACTGTTGTTATACCATATTTGGTTTTCACACTACTTCTTGCGTCTTGGTATAAGGATTTTACGGCTTTAATTATTTCGGTGCTTACATTACTCTGTTGTAGTGTTTTCCACAATCTCATTAGGGGCACGCTGTCGTAGGCCTTTTTTAAATCAACAAACAAGACATGGACTTCCTGATCAAATGCGGTTTTCTTTTCTAGGATTTGTGTCAGTGAGAAGAGATGGTCTATTGTGGATCCTCCTGCTCTAAAGCCTGCCTGTTCTTCAGCTTCTACGTCCGCGTATTCCGTTCCTATGCTATTTTTAAGTATTTTTCCGTATATTCTGCTAATAGATCCTGTAACCGTTATTCCCCTATAGTTATCGCAATTATTTTTGTCTCCTTTCTTATGAATTGTTGATATGTATGATATTTTCCATTCCTCAGGTACTTCTGATGTTAATGCATCTGTGGAATAAGTTCCTCAAAGCGCTAAATAGCTTTTCAGTTCCGTATTTTACTATCTCTCCTGGGATGTTTCCTGGTCCTGGAGCTCTACCATTTTTTAGCGTTTTACATACTTCTTTAACTTCTGATGTTGTTATCCTTATTGGGGATCCTCATATAACTATATTTGGGTTTCCATGTTGGGTACTTTTGAACTCTGGTTTATCTTCTGTTAGCATATTTGTAAAATATTGGTTCCATTTTTCTGGTGTTATTGTTCTCATATTTTTAAGAAGTCTCCAGCTTTCTGTGCTTTTTCTTCCTCCTATATAAATGTTGAGTCTTGAGCATGTCTTTTCCCATTGGTTGTTCTTTTTTTGTCACTAATCATTTTGCGTACTCTAGCTTGGGATTCTATGTATTTTACTTTGTCGTTTGTGCTCTTTGAACTTAAGTATTTGTGACAGCTTTTCCGTTTTTCTTCAATTTCGTATTTAATTTCTTCATCCCACCAATGGGGGATGCCGCTGTTTTTCCCTTTTCTCTTGGTACCCTAATGCTTCCAGTGCGGCTGCGTGTAGGCATTCCTTTATATACTTATATTCTTCTTCTATATTAACAAATCCCGTCCTTTGTATCTTTTGGTCCAGTCTACTCTTGTATAGATTTCTGATACTTTCATTTTGTAAGCTGTCTGTATTATATCTTATTGTTGTTTCACTTGTTGTATGCTGCGTACTTGTATCTTCCAGTTTGTTTTCCCGTGTTGTTCGTGAGGTTATCTTTCCTTTCACGAGGTAGTGGTCGCTGCCACATGAAGCCCCTCTTTGGACTCTTACATCTAGGAAGTTTAATCTAGATCTCTGACGTATTATCATATAGTCGATAATACTTTTTAAATCTCTTGTTGTCTGTCTCCACGTATATTTATGAATATCCCTATGCTGGTAGTGTCCGTTTAATATTGTAAGGTTGTTTTGTTCACATATCTCTATAATTCTTCTTCCGTTGTCGTTAGTAACTTCTTCGCCATATTTTCCTACCACTTTTTCGTGTTCTTTCCTTCCTATTCTTCCATTTAGATCACCCAAAAGTAATATCTCTCTTGATGTTCCAATTTTGCGTATTTCCTCATTCAGTTGTTCAAAAAATAAATCCTTGTTATTAGCCAGATCGTCGTCGTTGACAGCGTATACCCTCAGTAAGGTTGTGTTATTACCTAGTATTTTGAGATTCATCTTTATGATTCTTTCACTAATCGGTTCCCAGGAGGTTATGAAAGCCAATAAATACAGTTGATATTTCTACCATGGGCACAAGCATGTATGTATGTATATGCTTACTCTTAGAGCAGTGGTTCCCAACCTTTTTAAACCGCGACCCTTTTTAGATTTTTTAAAAATTTTCTCAACCCTCCTTTCTCATCCTCCTATTCGATCGATAAAACAAAAAAATAAACGATTTGAAAAATTACATTTTATAACTTAACAGTGATATTTTTTATAAAGTATTAATTATATTAAGTATTAATGATTAATGTAATAATTGAGTTTGCATCTGCTTAAGAAGTGTTATAATTCTTGGTTGAGTTTTTGTCAATCTCATGCCATCTTGATCATCCAGCTTATTCCTGGCTTTTGTCTTGATCTGCAGAGTTAAAAATCCACTTTCGCATAGTTAAGTAGAAGCAAATAGCACTAATATTCTAAAAGAAAGCACGAGAACTTTAGGATACGAATGACGCATAGCACACCAAAATTAAGGTAGCGATTTTTCCTGAAATAAATCACGCGCCGAGGAGTCATTTCGTAGCTCCAAAAATTGATCCTGCACTTTATCGAGAATGTGGGTTACATCCAAAGATACATGAAATTAGTACGCTTCTTGTTCAGAGAACTCCGGGAAACGTTATATTTCAGATTCAAGGGCTTGAAAGTGGTTATTAATTTCCTCTCTTAGATTACTAGATTACTACAATTTTTTTTGTCAATTTACTTTGACTATAATAGGTCTAGGTTATGTTTTTTGGGTCGCTATCATCCATCACATCTCGATTTTGCATAAAATAGCCATAAGATTGGTAAAAATTAGCTCAAAATGAGATTTTCATCGTTTTAAAGGGCGAGTGCCATATTGATTCTATATTGCTAATACAACCATGCTACCTGATATTATTTGCGATTCTGATCAAGATGAGAGAATGCAATATATCATTTAACAGCTGTCAAGTTTACTTTGGCAGCTGTCAAGTTTCCTTTGAGAACTGTGAAGTTTACTTTAACAGCCATCAAATGTCGAAAGAAATGGTTGGATTAGTTATAGTAAGGAGCCTGACATAATATGTTAATTGACAGCAGTCAAATACACTTCAACAGCTGTCAAATGATGTACAAAGCTTGCAAACACGTGAGAACTTTCTAAACTGTTGACAAGGACACTATGCCTTATATCTTCATCTGCGCTGTTCCAATCCTGATATCCACCCAAGCTAATTGGCAGCTGTGAGTGTAATTTAACAGCTGCCAAATGGCAGTCAACACTGTCATGATAATAGGGTTATTCTATTCCCTTGAAATCTCTGTATACTATATGATCTTGGTGGCTCTGGTAACGGTCCTGATATATAAAATGTTGACAGCTCCCAAGTGTACTTTGACAGCTACCACTGCTGAACAGAACTGTCAAGGCCATGAGAATATTCTAATAGTTTAGATCTTTGAGAAAGAAACTATATTATACTTTTATCGATTATGTTCCAGTGCTGCTATCCACGCAAGTTAATTGGCAGCTGCAAGTGTAACTTGACAGCTGTCAAATGAAACTGTCAAGTCGAAAGAGTCAATATTCCTTATACTCTTGCCCCCTCTGTGACGACTGTCAAAGTAAACTTCACAGTTGTCAAAGGAAATTTGACAGCTGTCAAAGTAAACTTCTTAAATGATATTTTGCATTCTCTCTTCTTGATCAAAATCGCCAATAGCATCAGGTAGCATGGTTGCATTAGCAATATAGAATCTCTTTCTCAAGGCATTTTTGCACTTGACAGTAATATCTGCAGACCGCAAAAGTTGCGGGTATATGGCGAATTTGATCATTCCTTTAAAACGGTGAAAATCTCATTTTGAGCTAATTTTTGCCAATTTTATGGCTATTTTATCCAAACTCTCGATGTGATTGACCAAAATGGACCTCGAATTCGTGATCGGCGACCCAAAAAAACATAACCTAGATCTATTGTAGTCAAAATAAAATGATATATTTTTTTTTATGGTCCTGTGGTCCAATTCCCGTCTTCGATTCTTCAGTCTTGGTGCTCGTTTCTTCGAGAGACAAGAGTATCGCGATCGCTGCGGACTACCCGGTTAGCTTGCCCCGGTCGAATTTTGCCAGGCGCGTGAGCCAGCCGTTCAGTTATTGCGTCGCATATCTCGTGTATGGCCAAGCATAAATAAATTCTAAACACCTACCTTTAAATTTTAGAATTTAATTTTAATAACCGGCGACCACCAATACGTCACATTATTCTGTAAACAAACAAACTAAACGTGAATTTGTCATTTTGGTAAAGGGCGCTATCATTTGGCCGCCGAAAAGCAGCGAGCCACTAAAAACCTTCCGACAAACCGAGCAGAAGGCGGCATAAATCCGTCAAATGCCAATAACAAAGGACCGATAAATCCTGTGTCGATTTTGGAATAATAAAATAATATAAACGTTTTATTATTTATTTATATTAAATTTATTTAAGAAAAGCCGACTCAAATGTAAACAACACTGTAAAACCTTACCTCTGATTGGCGATCGGCGATATTGTGGAGTTATAGGGACCACCAATGGCGGCGTGAAAAAAATATTCATGACATGATTTCTTTAGGGCCGATTTATTCCTTTATTATTGACATCCGCTATTTAAGGTGAATTTTTTGCAATCGGTCTTGCTACAAGGAGGTACCAGTTCCAATATATGCAGTAAATTCTATAACACTCCGTATATATATATATATATATATATATATATATATATATATATATATATATATATATATATATATATATATATATATAAGCAAGCAATACTTTTTTCAAATTGGAAAATTTTCTAAAAATTAATTAAAGCCAAACTGCATTTTTCCAAATCATTTACAAAAAAAAAACGGTCAAGTGCAAGTTGAACTTGTGCAATTAGTGTTCCGTACGTTGATTGCTTTAAAATAATGTTACAGAGGTATAAAATGATCAGTGACTTCACAAAACACACCCCAAATGAGTTTTCAACAAAGTTTGTTTCCAATCTTTACTGAAATCTAATGACCTTAAAATTTTTGTTTTTTTTTAAATATCTGATAAATTATTAAAGGTAATGCACTCGTGATAATTTTCGTTGAATCTACACCCCGTGGAGAATATTCCATAATTTTTTCAAAGTTTTTTGATAAGTACCTTTCGAGATAAGGCGGGGGGACAGCGATTTTTCGCGATTTTTTAAAAATAATACAAAGAAAAGGGCGCGCAAGTATTACATTATATATATATTTTTTACTCGTGTTTTCACAAGCTTTCATTTGACATCACACTCGATGACATTTTTTTTTTCACTTCCGATTTCACCCCCCAAAACTAACCCCTTAAATCAAAATTTAACTCTCTAAACTACATGGCTCTTATGAGGCCATCAATTCCTATATTATTACCAAATTTCAACTTTCTATGTCAAATAGTTTCGGAGAAAATCGGGTGTGACATACAAACAAACAGACAGACACCGAAGTGATCCTATAAGTGTTCCATACGGAACACTAAAAATCAACTCTCCAATGGAAGCCCGACATTGAAAAGAAATAGTTCATTGGTAACGCATTGCTGCCTAACAGAGGATTTTCAAGTGGAGGATAGTAGGACAAATTGACCCTCAGTTTGAAAAAATCATATATAAAAATACATTTTCATAAACACAAATATTGAACGTTGATGATAGTGGAATTTCCACCGTTCAGAAAGAAAAAACGCAAAAGTCTTAGGATTAAAAAGGAAGAAACAAATCGGTGCAATTAGAAAAGAGTTAATACAACAACCTTATGTTGTGCTAGTGTGGCTGGACCGTTGGTGCCACCAATTCTTATATTCGAAGAATGAGACAAGATCCTAAATTGGGAAATGGCACACCTTCTAAAAGTGTTGTCACCATATTAACTCAAACTTATTTGTAGACTGGATGAAACATTTTATAAGCGTACTAAAGCCAACCCCTAAAAATAAAGTGTCACTTCTGCTTGATGGAAATACAATGCATTCGAAGAACCTGGAAGCGTTGAATATAGCAAAAGGTACTGGGATAATAAGGTTACAATGGCGAGGCGTTACTACTCACCGGTTTCAGCTACTGGACGGCTCTTTTTTTAAACCTATGAGCAGTTATTATATTCAAGCAACAGAAAAAATGGTTGAGGACAATTCCAGATCGTTAAACAACGCAATATTAAGTTGCAAGTTTATTTACAGAAGCTTACCATTGTGAACTAATTTAAAACGGCTGGAGTTTGGCCCGTGGACAAAAACGTCTTTCCCGAAAATTTGTTCAAAGAAGCTTAAAATATAAAGGCTCTTTCTCTCAAATAGACTCAAGTAAAAAAAGCACATCGATCCTACAAGACGATATTATTATTAATGAAAACAACAAGCAAATTGCTCAAACAACCTGTTTATGAATAGATTGCCACATTTAAATAGTGAACCGTCTGCATAAGGATTTACCGTTAAAGCTTTATAAAAAAATGTAAAATTTTTATGTCCAATACTATCAAAAAGACTGTACACAAAACTGTGGAAATTAGTTCTGACAAAAATATGTTGGAAGTATCGTCGCAGCCAAGCCGAAAAAAAAATATAAATACAAAAAAGGTAAAGATATCAATAAACAAAAGAAGGAATAAAAAAGAAAGAAGCCATTAACAAAAACAATACTATATACCCAAACCTTCGTTAACTCTACAAACCTGAAGTAAAAAGCTATTGATAATCAGCAAGGGCCCAAAAAAATTCTTTGTAGACGTCACGGGCCGCCAATAAGAAAGGATTTTTTGTGTAGAAAAAATAAAGCCGAACAAGATTAAAATCTACGTCAATAATTTATTTATTATGCTGTCAGTTTTACAACGAAGCAAATAAAATTTTAGTGAATTACATGTACCATACATTTTGATATATTATAATAAAATATTGAAACATGAAACTTGTGTTATTAATTTTTGGTGACAGGAAGTAATTATTTTAACAGGTACCACTTTTTAGAATATTTTTTTTTTTATTTTTAAACTTGTTTAGGAAACCTGTTTAGAAACCTATTCAGAGGTGAACAACATTGTGGTATCCGCGTTTAAGCTTACATTCTGGTTTAGGCTGGGTTTATTTTTCCCAACAGATTAAATTAAAAAATTACCCTAATTTTAATAACAATAGCCAAAGTACCTTCACAAAAAATACAAATAATAATAGTCATTAAAGGATAAACATCCGGAAATGACTGAAAGATTATCTGACACAGGAGGACTGGTACACCAACTACACAGAATACCAGCAAGCCGCAAGGAGGAATGTTCTAAAAATCACACTGTATCCACTGAACACAAAAACCGTAAACAAACCTTTTAAACTTTAAGCATTAATAAAGCTTTTTTGAATTTAAAATTCTGGCTAACGCTCGGCGATATTGTGCAGTTGTATGTTACCCCAGTGGAGGCGTGAAAAAAATATTCATATCGTCATATCTTTAGAGTCGACTTTGTCCTTTATTATTGACATCCACTATTTAAGGTGAATTTTCTGAAATCGGTCTTGCTACAAGGAGGCGCCAGTTCCAATATATGTAGTGAATTCGATAACATCTTTATATATATATATATATATATATATATATATATATATATATATATATATATATACAAATAATGTATGCAACACATGTTTGGAACAGCGCATACTTTGGAGAAGTTCGAGCGGTTGCCCTTGATATATCCATATATAGTATCCAAGGTAATCGATCGTGTTTGGCTGGATTGGTTGTTGGCTAAGCTACGCTCTTATGGTATGTGTTTTGTTTATGACTCTCGTGTTTCTTCAGAATGCATTCTTTATGAGTGCCAGTCGACGGATTTCGTTTTAATACCTTTACTATGAACGCCGGCGTGCTTAGGGGACCTTCTTGCAGCACGTGTGCTATACCCATAATTATATATGTATATATATATATATATATATATATATATATATATATATATATATATATATACTAGCCGTGCCCGCGGCTCCGCTCGCGTGGATTTGATTCACCTTTATCGTCACTGCTTATTCGTTATGTTTATATTATTATATAGCTCAAGGGGCCTTAGAGGCTCATGGCTTGGTTGCATACTTGTCTCCACTTCTTTTTGTCTTCTGTTATCTTTTCCCAGTGCGGGATTCCGATCAACTCCGGATCTTGCTTTGCTGCCTGAATCCATGTAGATCGAGGGCTACCCTTGCCTCTTCTTCCAACCACTCCTCTTATTAGGGCTTGCTTTGCCTGTCTTTCTTCCTTCATCCTTGCCACGTGTCCCAACCATCTTAATCGCTGGCTTATTATGATATGGCTTATAAGGGGTTTCGTATGTAGGCATTTTAATTCGTAGTTTGTTGTTCTTCTCCACAGTCCCTCTTCTTTCTTTCCTCCGTAGATTCTTCTCAAAGCTTTCCTTTCCCACACCTCCAACGTCTCCTTTTCTCTTGCATTCAGTTTCCACGTTTTGCATCCATATGGCACCATGGGTCTGACAACTGTCATATATATTCTTTCTTTTGCTTTTCTTGATACATTCTTTGATTTCAATATTGGATTCATTGCCCCCAAACATCTCTGTCCTTTCGCTATTCTTTCTTGTATCTCCGTCCTTTCTTGCCCACTCTCTGTTATTGTTACTCCCAGATAATTAAATTTGTCTACTTTTTCAAACATTTATCTTTTTCCTAAGTTGTTTATTATATCTAAACTTTTGTTGTTTTTATTATCCTTCTTCTTTGTAATTTCCATGTATTTTGTTTTTTCCTCATTTATCTTTAGTCCTCTCATCCTTCCCCTTTCTTCTATCCTACTTATGGCTTTTTTGAGGTTCTCTTTTGCTTTTGCAATCAGTGCTACATCATCCGCATAGGCCAAGCATTGGCAGGTTTGTTGGTATATCGTTCCATTTGTTTCTATTTCTGACTCCCGGATTATTTTCTCTAGTTCCAACTTAAATAGACATGTCGACACTGGTTCCCCTTGTCTTAATCCTCTCTTCACCTTAAACTTGTCTGATACTTTGTCCTCAACCAACACTCTATTTTCTGTGTCATTCAGGGTCATTCTCACCATGCGAATCAATTTACTTGGAATTTTTAGTTCTTCCATTATCTTGTAGAGTCCTTCTCTATTTACAGAGTCATATGCTTCTCTGAAATCCACAAAGACCAAGTGTAGTGCCAAATTTTGTTCTAAACTATTATCTTAGATTTGCTAAATCGAAAATATCTTGTCTGTAACCGATCTATTTTTCCTGAATCCACACTGGTACTCTCCCAGAATAGACTCGACTTTCTCTGCTAGTCTGTTTTTAATAGTCAACACTACAATCTTGTACACGACATCCAGTAAGGCTATTGGTCTATAATTAGCAATATAGTTTTATCTCCTTTTTTGTATAATGGACAAATGAGCGACTCTCTCCAGCTCACGGGCATCTTTTCTGTTTCCCATATTTCTTGCACCAACGGGCATATTTCATTTTCCAGATCTACTCCTCCACCTTTTATCAGTTCTACAATTTCCAGCCGGGGCCTTATTTTTTTTGGGTTCTGAGTATTTCTCTTATTTCTTCTTTGCAGGGTTTATTTGTCCCCTCCTGCCCTTCAGTTAATTTTGCTTCCTATTTCTCACTCAACCCATTTTCATCTCCATTTAGTGTTTCTTTAAAGTATTCCAACCATATATTTAGTCTTTCTGCGAAGCTTACTGCTAAACTTCCATCTTTTTTCCCCATATTAGCATTTTGTCTCTGTTTATTCCCTTTGTATTTTATAAGAAAAAAACACGTAAATAGGATAAGTGGTTCTTGAGTGCTAAGCACAGTAATGGATAGACAGACAGACAGAGAGACGTTACGTTTTATATATATTATAGATTTTTTTTGACATATATTAAATTAAGAATTTAAAAAAAATCACGTAAATCGGATGAGTGGTTCTCGAATGATAAGTACACTAACGGACAGACAGACAGAGAGACGTTGCGTTTTATATATATTATATAGATTATTATTATTATTATATAACCGGTTCAGAGAACATGTGTATGAATTTAAAAAATCATGTAAATCGGATAAGTGGTTCTCGAGGGATAAGCGCACTAACGGACAGACAGGCAGACAGAGAGACGTTGTATTTTACATATATTATAGATATAGATTATTATTACCATATAACCTGGCCAAAGAATATATGTATGAATTTAAAAAAGACACGTAAATCGGATAAGTGGTTCTCGCCTGATAAATGCACTAATGGACGGACAGACAGACAGAGAGACATTGCATTTTATATATATTATATATTATAGATTATAAATATTATCTGCTACATAATATTGTTCCAAATTTAATGGTTTAGGCTGTGTACTGCAAGGGAACGTGCTACCGGCAAACTTTTTTCCGACTTCATTCACTGTTATCGTCCCTGCTCATTCCCTATGCTACCTATCGTAATAAAATATAGCCTATAACCTGGCTAGAGAACATATGTATGTTTTAAAAAAAAAAAGTACGTAAATCGGATAAGTGGTTCTCCAGTGATAAGCGCACTAACGGACAGACAGACAGAGAGACGTTGCATTTTTATATATATATATATATATATATATATATATATATATATATATATATATATATATATATATATATATATATGGGTAAAAATTCGTGAAACGGAACACTCCGACCGACTTTTCTGAAATCCAAAAACAATGATATACTTTAATACTACGTATAGGTATTGAACAAACTCTGAAATATTTTCAGTTGATGTTGATTATTATAATCGTTTTTTACAAAACAAATTTTAGGTCAATTTTTTTAAAAAAATAACTACGTTGTGTCACGCCGCTTTGCCCTGCGTCACGCCTTCGGTCATAAAAACTAACACAACTTGAAGGTCAAATGAGGGACAAAAAATTTTTTTTTTCATTTTCTGCAGAAAATATTGGCGCATCTACAGAATCAAACCTATTGCCGAATAAAATCGATTTTTGGCAAAAACGTTTTTTTTTTCTTCAAAAAGCTCAGGATTTTTCACCCCATGTAGTATTTAGTGAGAAAAAGTCAGGCTCAGTATTTATTAAAGAACTGTGTGTTAGCGTCATACGTACTAGGTAAATCTGTTTATCGATTTTTAGATAGTAAAACGGAACCTTTTCTCTGGCAGATAGGACACATGAAATATGTAATCACTTTAAACATAAATAGAAGGAAATAGTAATAAAAACTTTAAATACGACTCTACCCGAGGTACACCTTTAAACATCAAACTGATAAAATACCAATATCCCGAGGATAAAGTAAGTTAGTATTTCAAGGAAAAGATAATGTTATGAGAAATCCTAAATAAAATTAATTCTCATCATTACTTATTTATCATCGCAAATAAACTTTCAATTTTAATCTTATCATCATCACATAATCATCATTTATTTTTAAATTTTTGCCAGGTGATCTTGTCCATAAGTATTTCAGAAGCCTTAGTAAAGACGGTATAAACCATTAATTATTCGGTACAGTTATAAAAAATAAATAATTAATATGTATACTCAGGGCGTGTTAATGTTCGTTTTAAGCATTGCTACTCTGGGTAAGTTTAAACAGATTTTCAATTAAAAAAATTGTATGACGTATATTGAAACAGTCACATGATGTCCGCCATTTGATCCATTTTTAATAAAACGCTAAAACTAAGAGACGTCCTACATACCTATAGGCAAATATTGGTAATTTATTTATCCAGTACTTTCCTTCCCTTGTAAGAATAAAAAAAAACCGGCCAAGTGTAAGTCGGACTTGCGCAATTGGTGTTTTGTACCGCAATTGCTTTTTTGTATACCAGACAAATTATCAAAGATACGTCATTCATCATAATGTTCATTCAATCTACATCTTATAGAAAATATTCCAGAACTTTTTCGAAATTTTTGATTAGTAGTATTAGAGACAGGGTGGGCGGACAGCCTTTTTGGTTTATTTCACAAGCTTTCATTTCACACCCCACCTTTAAAGATTTTTTTTCACACCAAGTTTCACCTCCAAAACTAACCCCTGAAGTCAAAATTGAACTTTCAAAACTACACGGCTGTGATGTCTATGTCAAATAGTTTCGAAGAACATCGGCTGTGACAGACAGACAGAGACCGAAAGGATTCCATAAGGGTTCCGTTTTTTAATTTTGGTACGGAACACTAAAAAGTAATATATATATAATTTGTTTTCCTTTCTTGAATCTTGTTATTTTTATTAATTAGTTGATTTTTCTATTATTGGGTATTTAGGTTATTTAGGTTCGGTAATGAAACGATTATTTATTATTATTTTTTTTTTTTGGTTGATGTATCGCCAAATTTTTTGGGCATTTTCAAAGCTTCTGCGTGCGTGCGTACGTGCGTGCATGCGAGCGTGCATGCGTTCGTGCGTGTGTGTGTGTGTAAATCCCCCGATTAGTGTTATTTTTTTTTTGATGGTCCCAGAGGTTTCGCCAAAACTGAGTAAAATATAAGCTCAATTTATGTGACCGTAAACTAAATAAATTGTAAAAAGTCCCAGACATCATGCACATATTACTTAAATGACGCTGAATTTTTAAATTTTAATTATTGGAAATTACCCTTACAACATAACTTTAAAAGTAACCGTATGATTAAACATAGGACAATAAATTAATTCATAATGATTCATTTTTAGTGTTCCGTACGGAACACTTATAAGATCACTTCGGTGTCTGTCTGTCTGTCCGTCTGTCCGTCTGTCCGTCTGTCCATCTGTCCGTCTGTCCGTCTGTCCGTCTGTCCGTCTGTCCGTCTGTCCGTCTGTCCGTCTGTCCGTCTGTCCGTCTGTCCGTCTGTCCGTCTGTCCGTCTGTCCGTCTGTCCGTCTGTCCGTCTGTCCGTCTGTCCGTCTGTCCGTCTGTCCGTCTGTCCGTCTGTCCGTCTGTCCGTCTGTCCGTCTGTCCGTCTGTCCGTCTGTCCGTCTGTCCGTCTGTCCGTCTGTCCGTCTGTCCGTCTGTCCGTCTGTCCGTCTGTCCGTCTGTCCGTCTGTCCGTCTGTCCGTCTGTCCGTCTGTCCGCCTGTCCGCCTGTCCGCCTGTCCGCCTGTCCGCCTGTCCGCCTGTCCGCCTGTCCGCCTGTCCGCCTGTCCGCCTGTCCGTCTGTCCGTCTGTCCGTCTGTCCGTCTGTCACACCCGATTTTCTCAGAAACTATTTGTCATAGAAAGTTGAAATTTGGTAGTAATTTAGAAATTGATGGCCTCATTAGAGCCATGTAGTTTTGAAAGTTAAATTTTGACTTAAGGGGTTAGTTTTGGGAGGTGAAATCGGAAGTGAAAAAAAATTTTTTTACTAGGTAATCGAGTGTGGTGTCAAATGAAAGCTTGTGAAAACACGAATAAAAAATATATATATAATGTAATACTTGCGCGCACTTTTCTTTGTATTATTTTTAAAAAATCGCGAAAAATCGCTGTCCACCCGCCTTATCTCGAAAAGTACTTATCAAAAAATTTTGAAAAAATTCTGGAATATTCTCCACGGGGTGTAGATTGAACGAAAATTATCACGAGTGCATTACCTGTAAGAATTTATCTGGTATATAAAAAAAACAGAAATTTCAAGGTCATCAATTTTCAGTAAAAATTGGAAATAAACTTTGTTGAAAACCTATTTGGGGTGTGTTTTGTGAAGTCACTGATCATTTTATATCACCGTAACATAAATTTTGACTTAAGGGAATCCTTTTGAGGGGTGAAATCGGAGGTGAAAAAAAAATTTTTTTACTAGGTCATCGAGTGTGGTGTCAAATGAAAGCTTGTGAAAACACGAGTAAAAATATATATATAATGTAATACTTGCGCACACTTTTCTTCGTATTCCTTTTAAAAAATCGTGAAAAATCGCTGTCCCCTGCCTTATCTCGAAAAGTACTGATCAAAAAATTTTGAAAAAATCCTGGAATATTCTCTACGGGGTATAAATTGAACGAAAATTGTCATTATCTTTAATAATTTATCTGGTATATAAAAAAACCAAAACTTCAAGGTCACCAGTTTTCAGTAAAGATTGGAAACAAACTTTGTTGAAAACTCATTTGGGGTGTGTTTTGTGAAGTCACTGGTCATTTTATACCACCCTAACAAATTTTTTATTTTAAAAACAATCAACGTACGGAACACTAATTATGCAAGTTCAACTTGCACTTGACCGGTTATTTTGAAACAATCCTACAGCCGTTATCAGTTCGTAAATTTCTAATGAATGTTAAAAAAACTTTCTATTTATTTATTTATCTATTTAATACAACAAAAATATAGTTTAATATGGTATACAATATGCGGGCACAAACACTAAGATTTTTATTCGAAATCATCAAAACGTATTTGTAAGTATCCGTACCAATTATTTATGTATTTATAAAGGATCTTTCAAATTGAGTGTTTTTTTTTTTAATTCTTGAATAAGACACAGATGGCGTGCGAAAGCCTGGGTCTTGTGATATTTGAAAACTGTAATGTATGACATTTATAAAAATGGAGTCGATAATATACAACAAAAATCAAATTGTTGAATTATTGAATGAAAAATGCTTTTAGAAAATTACGTAATATTTACGGTCTGCATAATCGTCCATCTGTAACCATTATCAATCGAATTGTTCAAAAATGTCAAGGAACTGATTAGGTGGAAGATAAAAGAAGAGAAAGATATAGTCTTTGCGGTCGTTCACAAGAGCATATTAATTTGGTTGGTGTTGCTGAAGACCTAGAAATATCCATTAGTCGACGTTCACAACAAGTTGGAATCCACAACATGGCGTATTTTACAAAAGGTTTTAACTCTGAAGGCATATAAGATTCAAATAATACAGGAATTAAAGTCATACCATAGAGCGCTGAGCGAGTCTCCCTGAAATATACCCCGTCTGATGTACAGCTCTTCTATTTGGATACGTTCAGTTTGTGTTTTTACGTGGATTTTGGTTTTCCATGTTTTCATAATTTGCGCGCGAAATTGCCTGAGATTTTGGTTGATTTTGTAGATTTCTAGGGCTCTGATTAACAAGCTGTGATGTATGGAGTCGAAGGTATTTTTATAGTCTATGTAACCGGTGTGAAGGTTTCTGTGTTCTTTTCTGGTTCGTCCAACGACCACGCTATCTATGATCAGCTGCTCTTTGCATCCTCGGCTCTTTTTCCTGCGCCCCTTCTGCTCATCTGTGAGAATATTGTTGTCTATTAGGTATTGGTTAGAAGATAGGTGATAGGTCGGTAGTTTGACGGGTTTGTGGTTTCTAAGCTTTTAGGTTTGACGTATGTTATTCCTTGAGTAAGGAAAGTGGGGAATGTGTGTGGTTGTAGAATGTCTTTGTTGATTTGGTGTGTGAGTGCTTCGTATGTGGTGGTAAACTGTTTGTACCAGAAGTTTTGTATATTGTCTATTCCAGGGCATTTCCAGTTATGTGTGTTTGATTGTTTCTGTAATTTTTTGTGTAGTTAATGTGGAATTTTCTTGTTCTGTCACATGTTTATGCTTGTCTTCTTCGGCTTTGATCCAGGGGGTGTTATTATTGTGTAGATTGGGTTCTGACCAGATACTTTTCCAATGATTTGTGAGTTCGTGTTGGTTCAGTCACTGCTGTCTGTTTGTTGTACATAGTTTTCCGGTAGAACTGTTTTTCGCTTCTTCGGAAGAGGTTATTGGTGTCTTTCCTCTCGTTTTATTTTTGTATCTAAGCGTCTTGCGGCAAATACGGATAGTTTTTGTTTCAAAGTATCAAGAATTTCTGGCAGTGTTCTGTTGAGAGACTTGGATTTGATCTTGTCTACACCCTGTGTGATACGTTTGGACGCGTTCCCGTTTATGAACTGGGTAAGGTGTCCTAGATCTCTCCTGATATTGTTGATTTTGTTTTCTTTTCTTATTTGCCATATAAATTTTGATTTTCTGCTGTTGAGGTTTGTTTGTCGTTACGGAGTTTTTAGTTATTTTGTGTTAGAGTGGTGTTTGCTGCTGCATATATTATTGTGTGACTGTCTTCGATTGTGTTTAAGTCTGTTATGTACTGGGATATTATGTGCTTGTTTATTGTGTTAAAGATTAGTTGCGTGCTCTGTTTGACGATTAAACGAGGAATGTGATTTCTTGTTGTGGATTCGGTGCCAGACCATCAAGCTAGATGTGACTCCATTTTTGCTTTAATTGTTTGTATGAGAGGTGATTCGGGGCGATGTTGTGTAGATGTTGTTGAGGGTGGTGAGTGATTTTATTGTCTGTGATATGGTGTTGTGCGGTACTCGCTATTTGCCCGGTAATATTATTTTGAGTTATGCTCTTGCTGAGTGGTGGGTCTTGTTGTGTTCGAATGGGTGGTTGTGTCTGTGAGATTGGTTTGGTATCTGCTCTACTGTTTCTCTTGTTTGGTTGGTCTGTGTTCAGTTCAGCAGTTACTGTATCTTTGATGGTTTACAATTCGAAAGGTGTGAGGCGATTGCTCTTGGTAATAACTCTTTTTTGGTCTATTGCTCTTGGTAATAACTTTTTTTTGGTCTATTACTCTCTGTACTAACAAGTAATTGCAGATGTGGATATTCGAAGAAAAGTCTGTGCAGTTCCAGTCTGTAGCCCGATGTTATTGTTTAGAGTTTGGTGGCGGTGTAGTAACAGCGCATCACTGTTCTGTTCATTTCATCTGTCCCCTTTAACCGCTATCTTGGTTTGCAGCCTTGGTAGTTGCATGTTGTCCTTGCAAAACATACGCGTCTTGTCCTGGCTTTGGTGATTGTGTTTGTCCCGTATTTGCGTCAGTTGCGCTTGGGATTGATGGTGGTGGATCCAGGCGGCGAGTGATTCTCTTCTCAGTGATTTCTTTGTCAGGTTGTGTGATTATATTATAGCAACGCATGACGTGTTCGTTGATTTCTCTGGTGCAATTCATGCGTTTACTTTGATTTTCCCGCCTTGGTGGGTGTCGGCTTACTCGCCGGCACAACACTTTTGACAGGTCCATTTTCGGTATAATTATAGTAGTTATTGTAGTCTTTTATATCGTCATCTTCAATTAATTCAAATGTGTGAAGTTCCGACCAGTTTTGTTGTATATATCTTAGAGCAACCTCATGATGGTTTGGTGGCCATATAAGTGCCCGAAAAAGGCAATTTCCATCACCTACAATGTCGAATCTGGTAAAACTACCGGGGATAGTTGCAGCTCTGGCGGTTGTTTGGTTCGCCTGTGGTTGTTGTTGTTGTGGTGGAGATTTTTTTTTTTTACGGGTCTAGCACACGTGCTACAGGGAAGTCCCTAAAGCGCTACAGAAGCGACACGTGTGCGGAGAAAGCGATTCACGTTGTTCTTGAATCGCTGTAGATTGTACTCGGTGGGAAACACAGTCCTGGGCAATTTATTCCAAAGGGATGATGTTCTCCATATAAAAGACTGCTTGAATAGCGTTGTACGAGAAGTAACAAGCTGAACCTCATACGGATGTGAAGAATTAGCGCGACCTGTACTTCTAACTTGCACCGCTCTGGGAGGAATTAAGCGGGCCACATCCTTCGAACACTTTCCATGAAAGTACTTGTAGAATAGGCTCAAGTCGCCAACCGTTCTTCGATGTTCCAGCGAATCAAGGCCGACGGTCAATTCCGGGTCTCCAATCAGACGAACAGCTCTTCTCTGAATAGAATTCAACAAATGCAATGTATGTTTGGGAGCGGAGCTCCAAACGTGGGAGCAGTATTCCCTAGTTGGTCGAATTTGAGCTTTGTAAAGAATTAACAGTTGTTGTGGAGTGTACAGCTTTCTGGTTCGAAATAATATTCCCAACTTTTGAGAATCTCTCCTTGCTATGCTTGCAACATGTTCACGCCAAGACATATTTGCTCCCAAATTAACGCCCAACAAATTGAGTGACGATGTTAGAGGAATGGAGTGCCCCGACATAACTATGTCGGGTTCAGCAACGTTAACTTTCTTAGAAAAAACTGCCGCCTGGGTTTTTGTAGCGTTAAAATTCCACTTGGTTACTGTCATCCCAAGATAGAATTTCTTCCAGGTCTTTGTTAAGTTGAATGTAGCTGTTTGTACAACAGAGGTCCGCCTCCGCAACACTACCATTATTATTATTATTCTACATAGGGTTACCACAAGTATCCTAAGAAAAGGGAGTCGAGTGCGGCAGAGCCTGAATGCCACAGCAAGGCTACTTACTCGCGGAGGGCGTCCTGTATCTTATTATTATTATGAACCATTTCACCAACGTTTATGGTTTACAAAATGGTCAAGGATTTGAATTTGTATTTTAAATAAATAGCAACCCTACATTTATTAACATTTGCAACCTTACATTTTTAGGATTAGGTCAGACAAATCTAGTATGTTATGACTGCGACCCACAAAACAATGCGGAATCATGTGTACAACCAGCAAATACTGGGGTACAGCAAATAACTTGCGAGCAACAAATGGTAGATAGACCTGAAAACACTACGTTCCTGTGCATGTCGGCTTATCTAACTTTTACTGGTAAGCTATTTATTATTTTTAACATACTTTGTTTATTGGCTAGCCGAGCGCTCAAAGAAAGCCAAATACTACGCGATGGCCTCATATAAATTCTGTGAATGGATAATGATCCAATTACTTTTTCAACCGACCCTGTGTTATAGGAAACATATTGTAGCACAAGGCATCATTTACAAAAATGTACAGAGAACAGGGTTTTAAAATTTGGAAAGTTTGTCAAAAGCAGTTATTGATTTTTTAAAATTGTGCTTAACATACCATGTTTACTACTGAGTTATTTAACTTAGGAATAGGAATCCTCATTAAGTAAGTAAGTAAGTAAGATTTTTTTTTATTATTACCTGAAAGAAAAAGAACGATATACTCGTAGTTAGATAGTGATGATCGAGCCTTTCAGGGGTAACACCACTGCAATGCCCTAAAAAAAAGCGCTTTTTCGACAATTTTATTTTGATGGAAGGAAATGAAACAAACTAATAATATGTGGGAAACTTAATAAGTATGTATTGAAGAACATCACGAAATTTTTGAACGAAAAATATTACAAAATGGTGGCATGACAGCCATTCTCCCGAGGCATCTTAAATTTCAGGCGCTCTGCGGCACGCAGTGCAGGTCACGTAAATTTGCACGTGGAAAAATGAAAAAAAAATACATATAATCTACAATGGTATAGCTAGTATAATACGTAGGGGAGTTTTAGAAATATTGATTTTTGAGTGATTGGCGAGTATTTGAATAATGTCGTTCATTTTTCGACCAAAAAAATGACAGTTATTTGGCAATACAAAATTTTTTGACGCAACGTATTCGAATGAAAATATTGAAAATTGTTCGAGTTATGCTGCGTGCCGCGGTGAAAAAACGTGTTTCGAGAAAAAACGAGTTTAAAGTTTTGAATTGCGGAAACCGTTATTCCTTGAGATTGTCCATTTTCTTCACTCATCGTTTTCTCTTTTTGCGCTGCTTCTTTTATGCTGGTGTCTCTCACTGATGATGTTGCAATCGAAACTATATTCACCAATTTATCGTAGAAGGATTGGAATATCGGACGTGGCAATTCCATAAAACTTGATAATTCCATTTAGTCCTATTCCTAATAATCGCATAGCTAATACGATTCTACGATTAATTTCATATGCATTTTTTATATGTTCACAACTGGGAATTACAACTTCTGGGCATTTAGGGCAAGCGATGATTATTTTGAAGCGTAAGCCCCGGGGATTTCGTTCATGAAAAGTAATATCAGAGCCATATGTTTTACACTTGACATGTTGTGTAATCCCAGTAAAAACGGTCAAAAAATTTATAATTCTATAGCTTAATTGATTATTTACGTCGAATTCATTATCACACATTTGTAATTTCTTGAAAGAAGCACTGACACCTTCCGCGTTACCCTCAATCTCGTACCTGTTCAGCGGTCGTCTTTTCGACGCGTTGCTCCGATGCCGCGTTGGATACGATCTTTTCGTTCCTTTTTATCTCGTATAAATTTTTTTGTCACTCATTTTAACTTCGTAACACTCCGAAATTATTAAAACCTATTCAAAGTAGCACTATACACAGAACAAGCGATGGTGATAATTTCAAGCGCGGGAATTGTCTTTTTCGTGCACTGACGCAATAATGACACGTACTAACGTGCTTCTGTATGAAAATGAGTCCAATCTTCTATCGCCGACATGCTTGAAGAACTATCAATGTCCAACTTATTTGAATGTATTATTAAAGGTTCAACAATGGCATCCACTCCAATGTCCACAGTTCATATTTAATCTTCCACCCTCAATACATGCTCGACGCATTTTCTCCAATTTTCTGTGGAAAACATTAGATATGGCATTCTCAAAAAGTTTTGTTCGTCTGCTAATTTATAGGTCGTACTGGCGACTTCACCTTTAACCTGTGCCCATATAAGTTCTATCAGTTAAGCTCGCAATGATATGGTTGGCAAACGATAAACAGTAATATTACGTTTTTTTACCATTTCGTCGATGACGAAACTTGTGTACTTGTGTTTATTTTTGAGAACTTCAAGCTTTACAAGTTCGAATAATTCTCTCTTAACGCAGTCTTTTAGGTCATCCAAGATTGAATGTCCTTTTTCAGCCAACCCAAGATTGGAATTCGTTCTAATGATAGCTTGCGTTATCCATTACAATAACAGAACCGTTAGGTATTAAGTATATCATCTGCGAAAATCAATCTTCAAATACATCGGAATTTATATCTTCGTGATAATCTCCTATTTTCTTGGATACGAATGATAAAATATCTCCGTCTACAAAACCACTTTCGCTTCCAATATTCGTAATGATTAACCTACGTCCCTTGCCAGATGGAGGTTTAAAACCTGACTGTGTACCCTTCATTTAAGTTGGGAATGAGGAATCTTTGGCACAATGATACTACTCAGTATATATCACCACTACACCAAACACTTTATTTTTGCACTCGACGCGCGTTTCGCTAACCATGTTAGCTTCATCATCGCTCCTGATGAAGCTAACAGCGCGTCGAGTGCAAAAATAAAGTGTTTGGTGTAGTGGTGATATATACTGAGTAGTACCCTTCATTTACCCACATCTCATCTAAGTAATATATTCGTTTTCCTTCAAAGCAGGCTTTTCTAACTTTCCTTAAATAGTCTCTTCTCCAATGTACAGGGTGGTCTAAATTGCACACTTTTAAAGGTAAGCACCTTTATCTAAAGGAGATAGACGAAAACCGATGTCGGTGTCTGAGGCTCAATTTTTATGATAAACTCAATGGTGAAAACCGCATATCAATATCTAGTACCGTTTCAGATATACAGGGTGTTTTTCAAAAATCTGCATTTTGGAAAAATGGTTGTAATTCTTTTCCTATTGAAAATTTTTGATTTCTGTAAAAACATTCTCAAAGCGCTTTTTTACGTGGATTTCAACACTGTAAGTTACATTTTTTTTACAACTAATATTTTAATAGTTATTAAAACAAAAATATATTTTTTTAAATGTGATACCCTGTATATTTTTCCTTATCCGAATAGAGCTTTGAATTACCATTCTAAAAATATAGCACCCTTTATATTTTACTTAAATCTATTTTAAAATATATAGGTTTTCAGTTTTTACGCGAGTTTTAAATGCACATTTTGTAAAGTAGGCTTTGGACGGAGCGACCATATGGTTTAATTCAATTGTTTACTCGTAGTTGTCAAATTTTACTTCAGAATCAGTTATTGAATTATCAAATAAATCGCAATGAAGTTTGAAACTTACGAAAGATGGGATATGATAGTGTGTTTCATACAAACCAGAGAAAATTCGGAAGCGGCAAGTAATTCAACCCTTCAAGGATATATTCGCTCGATTGCGACATAACCTAGTTAATAGTGGCCAGTTTGAAAAGAAATGACCCAAAAATTATGCATCAAACAGGGATAAGGAGTTAGAAGAAATAGTAGTTTTAGGAACTATCGGAAATAATCCCAACACTTCAACCCGACAGTTAAAAGAATCCACTGGACTACCAAGAACTAAAATAAGTCGTACTTTAAAGAAGTACAAATTCAGGCCATATAGGACGGAGATTTTCAACGACGTATGAATTTTTGCCAATGGTTTCTGGAGAATTGTAACCACGTTCCGAATTTTTCATTAAATTGCATTTGGACAGACGAAGCTTATGTAAGCAATGCAGGTATTTTTAACCGTTATAATTCTTATACGTGAGCACAAGAAAATCCTCATTTAGTTGTGGAGCAAAAAAATCAAAGCAGATTTGGATTTAATGTGTGGGCAAGAATTTTTAGAGGCAGGGTTATAAGTCCATTTATTTACGAAGGAACACTCACCTCTTAGAGATATTTAGAAATTTTAAGGCAGCAGATAGAACCTCTTGTTGACGAACTGCCGTTAATGGACCTTAGAAATATATTTTTCAACACGACGGGGCACCCCCTCATAACACTGCAGTTATCAGTAATTTTTTATCGGCCAATTTCGACAATAACTGGATAGCCGGCAAGGTCACCGGATTTAACACCCATGGACTTCTATCTCTGGGGAAGAGTGAAGGACCTAATTTTTAAATTGCTGACAAACACCAGGCAAGAGTTAGAAGTCGCAGCGATACAAAGTTTTGCAGCTCTCACTCCTCTGAACTAATCAACTCGGTAAGAAGTGTCCAGAAAAGGTGCCGCCCACGTGTAAATGAAACTGGTCGACATTTCAAACATCTCTTATAGAAAATTGTTTTGTTTTTATTGGCTCTACTCGGAATAAATTGTTTTATTGTTGTTTTGTTTTGTTTTCTACATAGTTTAAAGTACTATAGCATTTAGTAAATTTTCATTGTAGTTATGACTCTTAGAGTTACCTCTGGAATTTTTTTTACGAATTGACGGCTAGCGCTAAACAATTGATATTGCCGCTCCGTCGAAAGCCTACTTCACAAAATGTGCATTTAAAACTCGCGTAGCGTAAAAACTGAAAACCTTTATATTTTGAAGTAGATTTAAGCAAAATATAAAGTGTGCTATATTTTTAGAATGGTAATTTAAAGCTCTATTCGAATAAGGAAAAATACACAGGGGTATACCATTTAAAAAATATATTTTTGCTTTAATAACTATTAAAATATTAGTTGTAAAAAAAATGTAGCTTACACTGTTGAAATCCACGTAAAAAAGTGCTTTGAGTATGTTTTTACAGAAATCAAAAATTTTCAATAGGAAAAGAATTACAAACATTTTTCCAAAATGCAGATTTTTGAAAAACACCCTGTATATCTAAAACGGTACTAGATATCGATATGCCGTTTTCACCATTGAGTTTATCATAAAAATTGAGCCTCAGACGCCGACATCAGTTTTCGTCTATCTCCTTTAGATAAAGGGGTTTACCTTTAAAAGTGTCCAATTTGGACCACCTTATACAATTTCTCCACTTTCTAACAATATTGATTTTCTTTCACACTTTTTACAATAAAAAATTCGTACCTTTTAAAGTACTCTATAGTTTCACTCTACTCATTTTCGATATTTCTGGGTGGCTTGTCGCAACCTACAGGATCATATCCAAAGTTGACATTCTTTTTTTTTTCATAAAAAAGTCATGAACAATACGCCTTACTGCTTGTTTTGTGTTGATTGTCAACTGAAGTTCTTTTATGCCTGGTCTCTTTTTTTGGAGAGTCTATACCCCCCCGCCTTTTCTTCTCTTAAAATTCTGTAAACTGTGGCTTGACACTCGGACATGCTGCTCTGTATATGTGTTTATAGTTGGGGCTGCAGGAATGTATGTATAAAACTTCGTTACAAAAGAGCATTATTACCTGAAAAATATCTGAGAATAGATAGCACGTCTCTGTTATAGGACTGCCCATCAGTCCACTGGCATGTTTATTACTATCAGTTTCAAATAAATAGAGTATAGTGATTGTCGGCCAAATTCATCTACCTGAGCAATCTAAGGGAACCAAGGATCACTTCCCTCTGTATCTTCAATACAAGTAAATCAGCCGAGACACAGAAAACTGGTATTTTCTTCAGATTTACAAGGAATATGGTCACCATTTGTCCTAAAATTCCGTTGACTTGGGCTATCATTGTTACTGAATGTCGTGGGAACTGAAAGCGAAGCTTGTAATTTAAATCTTTATACTTAAAATAATTTTTTCACCTCTTTGATTGCTATATTTATTTCGGCCTGTGCCGAAAACTCAATTACGTAAATCTTTTCTGTTGCTTTATCGCGAAATACTATATCAGGTTTGATTGTTTAAAACGCCTTGTGATCAAAAAAGCAAAATTCCAGAAAATGCGGCACCTGTCGGTTTTTACAACCGACCCGATCTCTACCGGAAGATACGGCAGTCTGGGAACATCAACAATACCATACGAATGTCTAAAATGATAATATGGGATACGCAACGCTGCATCATAACGATGGATGTAAAAAGATATAGCGTGAGCTAAGCACGCTAAAAGTAAAGCTAGTAGAAATATCTCGATCTCTGACTTAAGACCTGCCGACTGTAGAAAACTAAATGTCAGTTTTCTCAACAGCTGTCGCGAATCAATGGTGCACCTTCCTCAGTCCTCAACAGAACGGCTTCCTTTTCACTCTATTCATGCTGCAGCCTATTTTCAAAAGAGAATCAGTACTCTTTACAACCCTCCACGCTAATCCCCCTACATTCGATTATTTAGAAACTCTAAGTTTAAAACACCTCTTCCACCTTGATGATTTGAAAGGTATATTCAAGGAACAGTAAATCAAGAATGGAGATTTCGATTCATGTGCCTGATTTTCCATGTTACAATATCCAAATTTCGCAGTTCTTTCGTCTACTTTACTACTCCAAACGAATAGACCGATAGAACCAACATATTTAGAGCAGCAACCTTATACTTCCAGGAAGACGGACTAGAGAACAAATTCTCAACATACTCCAGATAATAGAAAGAGTCAGGGAATTTTAAATAACAACCTATATGTGTTTTATTGACTACTCTAAGGCTTTCGACTGCATACAATCGAACAAACTCTGGTAGATCTGTAAGGAAACCCAAATATGCAAGTGAAAAACTTTAAAATATGCACATAAAATATGCAAATAATTTTCTCAAAATATGCACATACATGTTGTAAATATGCAATAAAAAAATCGAAATAGACTGTAAATTTATTGTTTCACATCACATGATACGAGTACTATACAAATGTAGCAATAAAAAACCCATTTTAAATTTTCAACATACAGGGCGAATGAACTAAATCTAAAGAATTCGTTAAATAGAAAACTAGGTGCTTAGGGCAAGCAAAAATTTATATTCTGCTTTGTACCTTTTTTATTAGATTAGCTAGAAATACACACGTTTACGTATGTATTTCTATTTCGTGGTTTCGTTAAATAGAAATTTTGTTCGTTAAATGGAACAAAAATAACTTAAATAACATTGAAAATAGCATCAACGGCAAAATCCTGACAAAAATTTCGTTATGTTTAAATATTAAACGAAAATGAAATACCCTGTATATTCAATAGGTATTCAAAAATTATACTTACAATTTTAACACATGCAGAACAGTAGATTTTTCCCATATCTATTCTTAGTTCTTTGTATGGTTTAATCCACACTGACACACTACTAGCTTTGGGCATTTCACTGTAGTAAAATACGACTCACAAGATAAAAAGCACAAATCGACGTAACCACTTTAAAAGCACAACCAAAAATGAAATCTAATAAATTAAGTATGCTCTGATGGCTGTCTGGGGTTTACTCACTGGTTTTTTACTGACCATAAAATAATAAAATTTATTTGGGGGAAAACCACCGGCGCGGCGGCGGCGGCCTAAACATTGACCCTTATTCCTAAAAATAAATGAAAACGCCTACATTATTATAAATTCCTTCAAATATGCACATATATGCTATTTTTAAAGCATTTATGCAAATATTTAGAAAAATGCATATAATATGCAAAATATGCAATATATGCGCTTCGCATATTTGGGTGTCCTTACTAATCAGCATGGAAACACCTATATATCTTGTAAACCTTATCACTATTGTTGCGTTTGATACTGTTATACTTACAACTTCAATACAAAAACCTAACGAATTCTTCGAACATATATATATATATATATATATATATATATATATATATATATATATATATATATATATATATATATTATATATATTTCTATATATATGTATATATATATATATATATATATATATATATATATATATATATATATGTATATATATATATATATATATATATATATATATATATATATATATATATATATATATATATATATATATATATTATATATTTTCTATATATATGTATATATATATATATATATATATATATATATATATATATATATATATATATATATGTATATATATATATATATATATATATATATATATATATATATATATATATATATATATATATATATACACACATTGCCGTCAGAAAGTGTATTTGCCCACCTAGAAATTTCAATGTAACTACCAAAATTTAATACCTAATTAAACCCTTTTATTATAATAGGTAAACTTAATTGTTCTTAACCAGTATCCATCATAAAATTGTTTAAATAAGCCTTTTTGGTGAAATTACAAATTAAAAACCAATTAGAACAAATTTCCAAGTTTCGCATGATAATCTTTTTGAGGCGATTTCTGAGAATTCCAGTTAAAGTAAGAACTCATTTCAAGTTTCTAGGGATTATGGAAATTCCTAGTGACATTTTATGATAAAAACTATGCTATAAATTCCATTGCCCTTTTGGAAATTAACCATTCGCAAACAGTATTTTGTCACTGATACAGGCTCAATTGTTTTGTGAAAATGCCAAAAACGAAAGAAGTTTCCAGACTACATCGTAAAGAAATTTTCTGCGGGACGTGGAATTCCCAACCAAAAACGTTCAAGAAGGGCGCGAAAAACGACTCTTGCTGAAGACAGATGTCCAGCAGACGTAATCGCCGCCTAATCGCACCAGAAATCACGGCTCAAGTAAACCTGACAGCGTGACAACCGTGAAGAACTAGTTAGCAGAAGGTGGACTACACGGGAGAGTTGCAGTGAGTGCACTTCTTAGGCGAGTCAATAAACGTAAACGATTAGAATGGGCCCGAGAACATGAAAATTGGATCTCAGAACAATGGAATTCTGTCCTTTGGGGCGACGAATCTAAATTCGAAATTTTCGATTCAAATCGACGAGTTAACGTGCGGCGGTCAGCTGGAGAGAGGATGTTGGAAGCCTGTCAGTTGCCTACAGTAAAACATGGTCGAGGTTCAGTAATGGTTTGAGGTTGCTTTGGCAACGATAAAGTTTTTAAAAAATATATTATCTTGGTTTTTGTTGTCTTGGGACTGAAATAACTAGGTGGGCAAATACTTTCTGACGGTAGTGCATATATATATATATATATATATATATATATATATATATATATATATATATATATATATATATGCCCCCCAAAATTGCTATTTGTCTAAAAAATAAGATTTGCATAGTTTTAGCTCAGTTAAAGCTGTAAAATTCGTTTTTTTTTTTGCAAAAAAATCGTAGTTTTTCCCTCATGAAAAGAAAAGCATTCATCCTAAAAACTTAACTCTTGTTTCATTTCACAGGAAATGTTGTTGTCTTAAAGTTTTACTCATCATCCAAGGCCAAACATAATTCGAATACTCAAAATCGACCTTCGAAATGTTTAGAAAACGAAAGTGAAAAATAACAACAAAGATACCTAATTTAAATACTTTTGACCATTTTTTGTTTCCTTTGTATTATAAACAATTGCATAAATACATTAAGACATAAAATTATCATTTTTACAAAAAGCTATTGCTAAGGACCGTTTTGTCAGAAAATTCTACCTGGAGTATCATAAACCACACCCTTTCTTTTTTGTTCATTGTCAGGGATGCTCAAGGGGAAGTCAGAGAGTTTTAGTTTACGTTTGCCTTTCAAGCAGTGAACATTTCAAACAACGTTCGTTTAATGACTTTTCTGGGAGATTTGCGCAACAATGTCTTCTACATCATCAACGAGCCATGCTTGTTCGGGCTCAAGTTCAAAGCAGAAAGAAATGGTGTATTTAATCGGCCACATGTCTCATCAAATCGGTGGCCGTAAATTACCATGTAATCGTCAAGTTTTACGCAGTTTATGTTATAATATACGGCAGGTGAAACTAAACACCAAAGAAACTGCAAGACTTAAAATACAGAAAGTTTTAATTTCTTGGGAGAAAGCTAAGATACCAAGTAGACACCTGAAAGATTGTGTTGCAAAATTAGAAAAACTGTACGAAGAGTGGAGAAAACTGCAAAAAACTCTAAAAGATCTAAAAGCACAGCGCAAAATAAAAAAGTAGAAGTATCAAGTCATTCAAGTCAAAGTGGTTCAATACCCCAAACCTACTTTGGCCCCCCAACCAAGACCTACAATTGTTAAAATATTTTGTGAAATACCGACAAATTAATGAAGACAAGGCACTGTCTAGAATGATAAATCATCTGTAATATCTCAATTCGGAGCTAGTCGCATATTCATTTTTTGGTGAAAAAAATGTCAAAACCAGCATAGCTGCAAAATATCTAAAATAAATTTCCATTGAAGAAAAAAATTACGATAGAGATGTAAAAGCAAGGCTCAATCTCGAACAAGTGGATGATTTATTGGACAAAAAAATTAATTATTTTGTTTCTCATCAAACTCTAAATTTGTTCAAGAGATTTGAAATTGATACAAACTTTTTAAATATTGATCCCGATGATAATTCGCACTATTTAAAAGCTAACAAAGTAGTAAACAGTTTTAAAGTTGTTAATGACAGCTGAAAGAGATGTAAAATTAATTCAAGACTTCAATTCCACGAAAGATGAAGGACAACGTCTGTTACAAGTTGTATCTGAATATAGGAAAATTTTTCCTGACTCTTCAAAGGCCACCTTATCTAAGCCATTACCACCTTAATCTGATAATAAATTGTAAATGTAAATACTAAACCTAAACTTCTTTCCTTTATATTGCTTCCTTTTTTTATAACTAAACTTTAAATAATAAAATACATTTGAACATTATTTCTTCTCATTTTTATACCTTTTTGCTTTTCTTTTCTCCCAAATCCTCCATTTTCAATACGGATTTTCCTCTATTTAATTTTGAGGCCAGTTTTAACTAAACCCTTTTTATGTATGTAAAATCTAGAGAGCCGATGTAATTAAATCTTGCAGTGATTTTAGACATTTTCATAAAAAATCAATTTTCATAAAAAGTCAAAACTTCAACCTTGATGAGCCACGTGTTAACGTTATCCAATTGAGCTGAAACTTTACCAGTCTCATTTCCTAGTCAATTGGCAACTTTTAGGAGGTCTCCCCAAAAAAATTCGAACATTGATCTGTTGTGACCATCCTAATACATATTATACTATACAAATGTATTTATTTACAGGTGACCAAGTAAACAGGACTGGTATCTACAGGGGTTGCCGAAACCAAACCAGTGCTATAGTCAACTATTGTGATTTCTTCAAAGAGGAAACCAACAACCGAAACATAATTTTGACCTCCTGTGTAGTATGTAATACTACCAGATGCAACTTGCATACTTTTGATTCTAATAAACAACCAAATGGTGCCGGTAATGCGTTGGTTCAAACTGCTATAATGATGTTGGGCATAAGTGTTCTATTTGTTCTGTTGTTTTAGTTTTTAGTTGCATTTTTTTACTTTAATTATTAAGGCATCAGAATACTAAATATATAATATAATAACACTTACTGCTAAATATGTTCTACTCGACTCTCTTCTAAGCTTCTCTATTTTAAGAAATTTCGTCCTCCATTACCTTATTACCATTGCATTTCTAAAACCCTTTTCAAAGGATTTGAACGTTCCTTCTCTTTTATGTCTACCTGATAGTGTCTATTTTTTCTTTATGACATTTTTTGCCCTCTTCCTCGAAGATAATCTATTTCAATTGCCATTAGTTTAGCCTTTTCATCGTTTACTGCTCATATCTCACCTTTACACATTTTTTATAACTTCCTTGGTCGTAGCTACCTAATCATCACAGTAGCTAACAGTTATTAAATGAAAATTCTGAATCAAAATCAATTCCACCCAGACTTACTTTTACATTTCTATCCGGGAATAAATCTGTTCGTTGCTTACATTCCGGGTGGAATTCTACAAACTTTTCATCAATGTCTCGTTAGAGGTAAGTCGCTTATTGAGTAACAGTAAACCGAACTTCGACGAGTCAGCATTAAACATATCAAGTGAAACCTTGGTGAGACACTACAAAATTCCAGCCCAAATGTAAAAAAAAAACATGAATGAATTACTGGATTATCACTTCAGATTCTTTTCCATCAATCACTTCCACCCTATTTGTTATGTTATTTAATAATAGCAGATCTTCAATTATACAGATAAGTTGCATACTGCATCCAATCTATTGTGTAAAAGTCCATTGAAATCCTCATTTAAATTTGGGAGCTTCACTAAAAGACAATCCTAATCTCACTTTTTAAGACCCGGAAACATGAAGATATTTTCCATCAACAACCTGTTTTGCCAACCTCAATTGCGATTATGACCGTTTTCAGATGAATACAAAATGGTTTTAATACGATTAGTATGTTTAGACTATATTCCGCATAATATGATTATTTTAATCAAATTTGTTTTTTTGTACTGATATTTACTTATGATGAATAGTAGTGTAGTGTGGAAAAAATTGTAGTTAATATCAACATTTTTCAAAATTTTTATGTAGTTTTTGAATAAATTAAAATAAGTTCATTTTCTTGTTTTATTAATTGTCTGTAGTACTCGAGCATTGCTAAACACATGAAAATACGAAATGCTGTTGCCGCTTATCACTCGAGAACCACTTATCCGATTTACGTGCTTTTTTTTTAAACATACATATGTTCTCTGGCCAGGTTATACGATATATTATATTACGTCAGGAAACATAAGCAATAAGCAGTGACGATAATAGTGAAGCAAGTCGAAAAAAAGTTTGACGCTAGCGCGTCAAACTTTTTTCCTAACTGCCACTGCCTAAACCATTAAATATGAAACAACATCATGTAGCAAAGAATATAATTTATATAAAATGCAACGTGTCTCTGCCTGTCTGTCTGTTCGTTAGTGCGCTTATGACTTGAGAACCACTAATCCGATTTATGTGTTTTTGTTTTTAATTCATACATTTGTTCTCTGGCCACGCTATCTCTATTCTTCTATAGTATATATAAAATGCAACGTCTGTCTGTCTGTCTGCCCGTTAGCGCGCTTATCAGTCGAGAACCAGTTATCCTATTTACATACTTTTTTTTAAACATACATATGATCCCTGGCCAGGTTATAGGATATATTTTATTACGAGACAATAAGCAGTGACGATAATAGTGAATTAAGTTGGAAAAAAGTTTGAGGCTAGCGCGTTCTCTTGCAATACACTGTCTAAGTAAATATGGAACAATATCATGTAGCAAAGAATATATATATATATATATATATATATATATATATATATATATATATATATATATATATATGTATATGTATATATCTATATCTAAAAGACTTAGACTTCCTTTTCTTTTTCAATATGTTGATGATCTTATTCTGTCCATACCAGGAAATGGTAAAGAAGAAATTCTCCATATTTTCAATTCTTTTGATCCACACCTACAGTTCACCATCGAAGAAGAGTCAAATAATGTTGTTCCCTTTCTGGACACAAGAATCATCAGAGGGTGGTGTTATCAGACTTGATTGGTATAGAAAACCAACTTCTTCAGGCAGATATATCCATGCCAACTCCGGCCATGATTGGAAAGTGAAAGTAAATGTTATAAAGGGTCTCTACCGAAGAGTCAAAAATATAGCTCACCCGGATTATCTATCTCAAGCACAAACATTACTAACGAATCTCTTCATGGAAAATGGGTACAATAAGAAGTTCCTGCTCAAGACCAAGGACGAAGTTGATAAGCTCTTCCTCTCTGATAGCATCTTACCAGAACCTCCTCCTACATCTTACTATCTTTGCCCTTTATACCCGGTCTTACTTCAAAATTAGTTCATATTCTGCGTGTCATTCCCAATGTTAAGATTGCCAAATATTATTTCTATAAAAACAAACGCATTTTTTGCAAATTGAAATCTTCACTACCCATCCTTTCAATGTCAGATATTGTCTACTCCATTTCCTGTCTTAATTGTCCCGCTGTGTATATTGGACAGACGTCACAGTCTCTCAATCGCCGCATCGCATTACATAAAAGTGACACCAGATGTCATCCTCAAAGGTGTGCACTGGCGATCCACTCTGTCGATAATGGACATTCCTTCAATTTCAAAGATTCTTCATTTCCAAAGAAACCTTCTTAAAAGAGAGTTTCTTGAGATGTGCTACATCAACGAAAATCCCCACAACATTAATAAAAGAACTGATCTTGACGGTTTGAGCAATATATATAGTTTTCTCCTCTCTTGTGATTTGCTTTCCCCACATAATATCTCTGGGTCGTCATTCTCGTCATAGTTCTTTGTCCTCGGTATTCTATAGTTCTCTCCCGTTACGTATTTATCCTCTGGGTGTCCTTCTTTGGGTATATGTTCTCATGGTTCCCGTGAAATTATTTACAATTACATCCCTATTTTTATTAAAATTGCTTAGTATATATCAAATAAATAAAATCCTCTCCACTTTTCAGCTCCTTTTCCAATCCCCCTACTCTCCTCTCAAGAAGAAGAAAAATCATTTCCTCCTTACGCCACTTAATTTCCATACCGCTGAAAAATTGCGTTCCCAATGGGTACTTTTCCTTTTTATACCAAAATTCCATTCTAATGACGTAGTACTTAATTTGGACTTAACCGGTTCTTTCCTGGTTGTTCAACCTTTTTCCCTTTTATTTTGAGTGATCCCTTACTTCTGTCAGATGGTTGTCCTTTTTCAGCGCCTTGTCAAACTTGTCATTTTTCTTTTTAGATCGCAGGTGGTTAATTAATTTTGATTTTTCAGCATCCAAGGTTTCTAATGGCATCCTTGCTGTAAATGCCATATTTTTAAATTAATATGTTAGTGAATAGTGGCTGTTTTATTTCGGTGTCGGTCTTTGTTATGACGATTGTTATTTATGGTCATTCTTGTTAGATTAATTCGCACACTGCATGTGAGTCACTTGCAATTTTTGTTTTGACATTTCTTCATAATAATAATAATAATAATGTACGTTTCTTTAGAACAACAATACTTTTAAACAACCATAAGTTCTTATCAATAATTATAAGATTAAAATTAAAATTAAAATTAAAATTAAAATTAAAATTAAAATTAAAATTAAAATTAAAATTAAAATTAAAATTAAAATTAAAATTAAAATTAAAATTAAAATTAAAATTAAAATTAAAATTAAAATTAAAATTAAAATTAAAATTAAAATTAAAATTAAAATTAAAATTAAAATTAAAATTAAAATTAAAATTAAAATTAAAATTAAAATTAAAATTAAAATTAAAATTAAAATTAAAATTAAAATTAAAATTAAAATTAAAATTAAAATTAAAATTAAAATTAAAATTAAAATTAAAATTAAAATTAAAATTAAATTAAAATTAAAATTAAAAAATTAAAATTAAAATTAAAATTAAAATTAAAATTAAAATTAAAATTAAAATTAAAATTAAAATTAAAATTAAAATTAAAATTACAAATTACAAATTACAAATTACAAATTACATATTACAAATTACAAATTACAAATTACAAATTACAAATTACAAATTACAAATTAAAAATTAAGAATTAATAATTAAAAATTAAACTTAATAATAATTTTCCATGCCCAACTTTCCTTATTGGTTGCTTCGTTATCTCTTTTTCAGTTTGTGCCCTGATGAAGGTCCCAACCTAAGACCGAAATATTGGCTAAATGAATATAGTGTGAACATTTGTTGTTGCCCATTTGCCGAGTTCCCTAACTAATTTCATATCTTATATATATTTATATATATATATATATATATATATATATATATATATATATATATATATATATATATTTATATATATATATATATATATATATATATATATATATATATATATATATATATATATATATATATATATATATAAATATATATATATATATATATATATATATATATATATATATATATATATATATATATATATATATATATATTTATATATATATATATATATATATATATATATATATATATATATATATATTTTATATATATATATATATATATTTATATATATATATATATATATATATATATATATATATATTTATATATATATATATATATATATATATATATATATATATATATATATATAAATATATATATATATATATATATATATATATATATATATATATATATATATATTTATATATATATATATATATATATATATATATATATATATATATATAATCGTATATCCTTTCTACCATATGGTGTAGGTTCACGTATAAACTTCTTCCATCTGTCTCTATTCTTTGCCATTTTCACTGCTTCTTTCCAGGATTTTCCCTTCACCTTAATTAAACTTCCCATACTCCTATTCCAGGTCTGTCTAGGTCTTCCTCGCTTCTGTTTTCCCCGTATTCGGGCTTCATCCACTTGTTTCACTTCTCTATCATCCTTCATTCTCTGTATATGTCCCCACCATCCCAGCTGTCTTTGTTGTATATATTCCATAATTGCTTATACTCTCAGCCTTCTCCTTATTTATGTATTCCTTATTCTGTCCTTCCATGTAACTTCTTGTACTGCTCTCAGGTATTTCATTTCTACGGCTTGTTTTTCTGCCTGTCTGTTAGGGTCCATGATTCGCATCTATATGTTAGGATAGTCCTATAAATTGCTTTGAACACTTTTATTTTTGTTTGTTTCGTTACTTCTTTCTTCCAAATGAATTTATTATTTATTGCATAGTAAAGTTTGTTCGTTTTTTTTTTTTCGATTCTTGTATTAATTTATTTGTCTTATTTTCCAGTTTCGCCCATCATCACTCCCAAATACTTATACTGTTCCACTTGTATTTTATTCCCTTCTATGTAAATATTCGTTTGTTGGTTTTCCATTGTCATAACTTTTGTTTTATCTATATTAATTTTCATACCTTTTTCTTTAAACACTTCATTCCAAATATCGAGGTTTCCTCGTCTTTATCTTTCATTTTCCGCCACCAGCAAAATATCATCAGCAAAAGCCGCTTCAAATATTTCTATTCTTTTTAGCTTCCAGTAACCAATTGTTATTTTTTTCACTTTTATTTCACATTTCTTGATTATTTCATCCATGTATACAGTGAACAACGTTGGGCTCAGAGCAAAGAATAATAATATATATAAAATGCAAGGTCTCTTCGTCTGTCTGTCTATTCGTTAGTGAGCTTATCACTCGAAAACCACGATTTATGTGTTTTTTTTTTATTAATTCATACCAGGTGTATAAGTATGAAATGCGGATTTTTTTTCTAAAAAAACATGTTAAATTCGGAAGAATGATAAAAAGTGCTTTATTCAAAGTATGCTCCATCGCTTGTTATACATTTTTCCCATCTTTCGGGCAATTTTGTGAATAACATGCCAGTAAAAATCTTCCCTTTTGTTGCGAACCATTCATCAAGCCATTTTTTCACATCTTCGTACGAACCAAAGCGCTGCTTAGCAGTTGCGTGACCCATCGATGCAAACAAGTGGTAATCGGAAGGAGCCAAGTCTGGTGAGTAAGCCGCATGGGGTAGAACCTCCCAGCTGAGTGCTTCCAACGTGTCGCGAACTGGTTTTGCCGTATGTGATGGAGCATTGTCATGCAGAAAAATGACTTTGTGTTGCCTCTTTCGGTATTCTGGCCTTTTTTCAAGCAGCGAACGGTTCAAATCGGTCAATTGTTGTTGGTAACGTTTAGTATTAACCGTTTCCCCAGGTTTTAACAGTTCATAATAGACCACGCCCCTCTGGTCCCACCAAACACAGAGCATCGTCTTTCTGCCAAAGCGATTCGGTCTTGCGGTCGATGTGGATGCTACGCCTGGGTCTACCCAAGATTTTTTGCGCTTGGAATTCTCAAAATAAATTCACTTTTCATCCACTGTAACTATATGTCACACCTGTTTATGCGCTTTTCCATTTGCCTGTCGTGGTGCACCATCTGTTGTCTGAAATCCGCATTTCATAATTGTACACCTGGTATGTTCTCTTTTCAGGTTATATAATACTATATCTAATCTAATCTATAATTTATAATATATATAAAATACAACGTCTCTCTGTCTGTCCGTTAGTGCGTTTATCACTCGAGAACACACTTATCCGATTTACGTGTTTTTTTTTTAGATTTATATATATTTTCTATGGCTAGGTTATAGGATATATTTTATTACGTTAGGTAACAAGCCCACGTGAGCGGAGCCGCGGGCGGCGACTAGTGCCTATATAAAGTGAGCTCACCGGATGCACCTGGCACGGCGGGAGAACAGAGCGTAACTCGTGTGCTTAGACATCTATTAAATACAATTTTGTCAATTTCCACTTTATTTTCTTTTACAAAAACTGTATGACGCATTTCGCTATCACTGTAGCTTTGTCTGATACAAAATTTTAATCGTTATGAATCGTTATAAATTTCCATCAAGCAACAGCCACAACAATTTAAAGTTTACAAGAGGCAGATATAGTGTACAATTTCTATACAGAACATTTGGTTTTTCAATATTTGCATTAAAAATGTAGTAGTGCCACGTTATATAAGATTCAAGACTAAAAACACCAGCGTAGCAGCCCCAAAATCCGCCAACATCGGCCATAGAAAATAGATTTAACATATAAAAGAAAAAAGGACCCAGTATAGCAAACGGGATATTTTTAATGTTTATGTTAGGGTAATCCATTCTGAACTTACTTTTTGATTGCACCCCTTAGAATTTTTTCAGATCTAGATTGAAATACGAGGGATAAAATCATCATTTATCAATGTACAACATAACACCTAGGCTGAAGAGTTTTTGGTCTAGCTACTTAAAACACGGTTTCTTTTGCAAAAATCGACTTAATTCAATAACATAGTCTACTTCAAAAGCGAGACAATCAGTCCAACGCTTTTCTAACATTTCTATACCTTTCTTGTAGAAGGATTTGTCTTTGCCGCGAGCATTTTTTGAGGTCTGTGAATAGATAATAGTCACTGGGGGCCAAATCTGGAGAATACAGTGGATGAGGAAGCAATTCGAACTTCAAATTATGCAATTTTGCCATCGAAACCATTGACTTGTGTCACGGTGCGTTGTCTTGATGAAAGAGCACTTTTTTCTTGGTCATTTGGGGCCATTTCTTTCAGATTTCTGCCTCCAAACGCACCAATAACTTTATATATTCGCTATTGATGGTTTTTCCCTTCTCAGCATAGTCGATGAAAATTATTTCATGCGCATCCCAAAATACAGAGACCAAAACCTTCCCAACGCATCGGGCGGCTTTCACTGGCTGATGTCCACTCAGCTGACTGCCGATTTGATACCGGCGTCTAGTGGTAGATCCATGTTTTATCCATTGTCACTTATCGTATGAAAAAATCGCGCTTAGGTCCAAACAGCGCTCAGAATAAAAACACGTTGTTGTTTTTGGCCCACTGCGAGCAAACGCGATACCCATTTCGAACAGAACTTTTTCATACCCAAATGTTCATGCAAAATGTGACCGACACGTTCTTTTGATATCTTTAGGGTGTCACCTATCTCACGCAATTTGACTTTACGGTCATCCAAAACAATTTTGTGGATTTTTTTTTTATGTTTTCCGATGTAACCACCTCATTTAGGCGTCCAGAGCGTTCAGCATCATTTGTATCTGTACGATACCGTTTAAATTCAGCATACCAGTAAATGATGAGTGATTTTCTAGGGGCAGAGTCCCCGTAACACTTATCAAGCCAATGCTCTGTTTGAACGATATTTTTTCCCATCAGAGAACAGTGTTTAATCAAGACATGAAATTCGATTTTTTTTCCATTGTTTTGAAAATATCAAAAGTAGCGTCACTAAAACCACTGTAACTTGTAAACTAATCGTCCAATTGTCATGAAATTTTGATACGCATCGTTTGATGGTTGGTACAAAAACATTTTAGCCTACGTGTTACAACAATTATAACAAACGAAAAATACATTAATCAATCATATATCAAAAAAGAAAACTTGATTCTCTTATAAGGGAAAAAAAAACAAATATCAACCAGAGATTACTACAAAAAGTTTTTTCAGACCATAAGTTCAACAGATTGATAAATTTATCAACAACACATTTTTCCAGTCAAGAAACAGCCCACTTGCACAAAGGTTTTAAAGCTAATATAAATAACAAATTTGATTTAAATGAATCTGAAATCTTGGCAGTAGAAACAGAAATAGCTTTAATACATATACCCTTTAATACACCAAAAGAATACATTTGCGCAGATATTATAAAAAAGGAATTTCTTGTAACTAAATCAATACAAAACAAGAGTAAAAATAATAACATTATTTTCACAAAAGCAGATAAAGGTAATACGATAGTTGCTATAAATCAACAACAATATATAGACAAAATACTAGATTTCATTATGAAAGGAAATTTCAAAATATTACAAAAAGATCCAATAGAAAAATTTAAAAAAAAAACATATTAGAACAGTGTTAGGGAACGCTTCTAGCATCATATCAGACAACCAAATTTCAAAATTAACAGTCATGAATCATCAGCCTCCTCAACTCTATTCATTAGTCAAATAACATAAAGAAAATTATCCCCTTAGACCTGTAGTTTCCTACATGTTGGCCCCAGCTTACAAACTCGGTAAATTTCTCATAGGTATAAAAACTAACATTAACTTTAAACCAACCACAATTTCAATAGGTCTTTCTACCAGATAATTCAAAACTTGTATCATTTGCCGTTCAAAAAATTTTCAATAGTATACCCCCGGATGAAACAGTAGAAATGATAAAAACACTTCTAATCAGAAATAAAGTTAATATCGTTATACAAAAAGACATACTAAATTTATTAAACACGATCCTCAATCAAAATTATTTTTACTTTAATAATACGTTTTATAATCGTTCAGGGGGTCTCATAATGGGTAGTCCACTTAGCCCACTTTTAGCATAAATATTCATGGATAATCTAGAAAAACAAATACATCGACCAAAGGTAAATAAACCATTTTTGTAATGGTACCGATATGTAGATGACATTTTTGCTTGTTTCAACGGTACAGAGCGTCAACTTAACAACTTTTTTAATTATATAAACTCAATACATAAAAATATTAAATTCACTGTGAAACTAAAAGTCGACAATAAAATTAATTTCCTTGACTTAACGATAACCAGACATTACAATAAACACAAGTTTTCTATTTTTCCCAAACCTTCACATACAGATACTACAATAAATATAAATTCAATTCACCCTCTACAACAAAAATTGGCAGCTTAAAACAGTAGGTTAGTCTTGTAAGTGTGTGTCCCCTTATCCGGAGATGATTCTAATGAAGAATTAAAATTTAATAAAACATATTGCTGTTAACCATGGATAATCTCCTGATACCATAGATGCAATACTGACCAAAAAAATTAAAAAATAAAGCTATTTCTTTAGTATATCCAAAGGAAGAAGATACGGATAAAAACACTAGAAAATATTGGATTAAAGGTAGCCTTCAAAACAAACAATTCATTGGGTAAAATAATTAAAAACAACAGAACTAAAACTAAAAAACATAATAAATCCAGAGTTTATAAATTAAAATGTGGCCCCTGCCCCAAAGCTTACATAGCTCAAACGGGGTAGAACATTCAAACAGATAATAAAAGAACATAAAAAAGCATTTAAGAATAAGACCGAAGTTTCACATTATGCTTCGCATTTATTTTCTGAAAATTATAGTTTTGATGATAACTTCGACATATTACCATACATATCAGTTCATGTAATTATCTCCTCATTGTACTATGTTAAATCCTTTCAAAAATAATAATTTTGTTAGCAGTCATTTTAATTTATTTATAACACCTTTAGGAAATATCATATAATTAAAACAGTTAACGAGTTTAAATAATTGTACCTGAATTCATTAGACAAAATAGTAGAAGTTTAACTACCGTTTGAGAAAGGTATTGTGTCCTGAAACATGTCACGGCCAATTTAAGTTATTATTTTATTTATTTCATTTTGATAAAAAAAAATAAAATATAGTGAAAATCTAAACAACGGTTCGTCTTTTGATTTTCTAAAAATGGATTTTCATCAGCTAAACGCTAAATCGATCCAATTACGGATAAAAAATATCAAGTCTTAACGTATTTTGGAAACGCATCAGAAAAAATTAAGTACCACTTAAATAAATATAATATCATCATAACACGTAGGCTAAGTTTTTAATCTGACACATAGGTGCCGCCCTTTTCAACAAATCCATATGATTTTAAGGAAGTACCAACCTTTAAACGATACGTGCGAATATTTCATGACATTTCGACGATCAGTTTGCAATAGAAAAAAATGAAAGTTTGTGTGTTGATTAAACACTGTTTTTTGATAAAAAAAAATACCGTTAAGCAAAGCAATGGCTTGATAAGTGTTACGGAGACTCTGCCCCTGTAAAATCACTCATTATTTACTGGTATGCTAAATTTAAAGGCGGTTGTACAGACAGAAATGATGCTGAACGCTCTGGGCGCCCAAAGAGGTAGTTACACCGGAAAACATAACATAATCCACAAAATTGTTTTGTACGACCGTAAAGTGAAATTGCATGAGATAGTTGACACCCTAAAGATATCAATAGAACGTATTGGTCATATTTTGCATGAACATTTGGGCATGATAAAACTCTGTTCGAAATGGGCATCGCGTTTGCTCACAGTGGACTAAAAACAACAACGTGTTGATTCTAAGCGTTGCACAGTGTGTCGACTAGTACAAGTTAGCTGGACAAAATTATTTTTTCACTTATCTCAATTGTTTATGTATATTCTAGGCATATTAAGTTATTTTAAGAAAAAATTCATCGCGTTGGTTTTTTTTATGGGCGTGGCTAATTTTTTCCCCTAAATTAGTCAGCTACGCAGACATATTTAACGATAACTCGGGAACAACTTGTCAGATTTTTATAAATAAAACATTAAAAAATGCGTAACAAAATTTTATTAAAGTTGATTGAATATTATTTTATTCTATCTTTTATCGTTTTGGAGTTATTTAGAAATTAATGGAGAGAAAAAAAAATTTTTCGTGTAAAATTCATTATTTTTTTTCGGTAAAAAAGCGCAATAACAAAAGAAAAAACAAAATATTATACATTTTTCTGACAGCTGCGTATCTGGAAAATAAAATAAGGTATTAATTATGAAAATCGGTTAATAAATGTGGGTTTTATTCACAATTTACCGCAGGTACTCAATATCGATAAAATTTGTGTAATACAGCCACCCTTGCATATCGCGGTAGGATTGCATCAGCTTAGCAGGTAGATAACGGAACTAAAGGGCAAGGGTATTTTGTATGGTTATTAGAATTAAAAATTATAATACAGTGTCTTTCATTTAGCTGCATTTCGCTTACCTGTATTTTTTGTCCAGCTGCACAAAACATTGTATAACAAAAACAAAATATTCTGCGTATGTGCACGAATTTTTCTACAAACTTGAATGTGCAACTAAATGAAAGACACTGTATTATTATTTTTAATAATAACCAGATGAAAAATCATTTATTGCATTTGTCAATTAAAAATAAAACAATTAATCCATATTACCTAGTTTTTATTGACACAAAAAGGATAAACTCAAATAATACCTGCCTTTCAGGTAGGTAACTTGTGCATTATACATACATAAGTAATTGGTATTTTAAAATGTTTTTGATTTTTTTAAGGTACATATTTCTTGCTGTTCGGTTCAAAAAAAAAATGTTTTTGAAAATTCCAGTCAAAAATTGTTTTTGTTTAATTTTAAAATAAATGTTATAAATGCTCTGTAATAAATTTAGCATAATGACACTGACTGTAATTATATGTAAAATAAAAATACTCATTTATTGATAAAGAAAAATTTACAAGTCAAGGTTTACATGCTTAGTACAAGCACTACATAACTAAAAATAGTAGCTGAACCTAATAATCATCATCAGAGTCTTCTGATGAGTCGTTTACTGTATAATCGTCATCATTTTGTGGCATTGTGCGACAATATGATGACGATTCCAATCTTGACTCTTCTATGCTAGGGCTTACAATTAACTTTAATACATCTGTACATATTTTTTCCGGCTTTTTTTTGGGAATCTCTCGAAGGCTATTGATCAGAGGATCAGATGTTATAATTAACATGCACAGTAAGTCTCTATTCGGGGCAACACGCGAGCACTTGCAGGTGTTGTACTCCCTAAATCTGCGGCAATCTTTGTTCCGTGCTTCTTGAGCCTCTTCGGAAAGCTGCCCAATTGGAAGCAATGCCGCTTTGATGACTTCTGTGCTGTGAATTAATATTTTATGCACAGTAGCAGGCATACAGTACCACGAAAAGAGACTAAGATAATGTTTTCTGGTTTCAAGACAAAATTTTTTGAATTCAACTAAGTTTATCTCGAATCCAGAAGACAATGTTCTCAAAATAACATCAAAATTTTTTATACTTGTAACATCCAACCCATCTCAGCATTCTTAAAAAAGCGACGGGCTGTATTTCCATTATTTGAAGAACCAAATCCTGGCTTTGGTTTATCTACAATGAGTCCCATCTCGTTCTTAAATTTCAATTTGATTTCCTCGGAACGAACCTTGATATCTGCTTTGTCTTCGTTGCTTCTAGCCTGCCATTTCTTAATATTCAACTTGTAACTGATATGTAAAAGACATTCGAAGCAACGAATCCAAGCATGAAGTGTAGATAAACCAAAGCCAAAATGTTCTTGATTGCTGTTAAACATCGCGGGTCATCGTTCATCGTCTTGGGGGTGGCGCCACAGATGAAACACTTTTGGGATGAACTAGTTTCCGTTAAGGCGTTACACACCTTTCCGTCTGTCATTGTCAGCAAAAGTTCGTGTTTTACAGAGATTTGAGAATCACCAAAGTTGATAAGTGTTGGAAGAAGAGCATTAACTTCTTCCCACAATATATTTGTCTCCACTAACGTGAAGTCGTTCGTTTCTTTGGCAAATATAAATTTGATTGGGCGACAATACAAAGTTGATGAAGGCCGAGGATTTTGCCAAATAATTTTGGACCCATCATGTAACTTAAGGGGAACTAAAGAAAATGCGAAAAAAAACTCGTCCGTATATTCAGTGTTCTCAAATCTCTGTTTGTATGTGCTGTGCCCAGAACTTCCATCACATCCCCATTTACTAACAAGTGTAAACGATGAACTTGTTGGGAGCATACTGCTGATAACTTCATTCTGTACTAATACTAGACGTTCCACTGTTTTATTTAATAAGGCTTGCAAATTTATTTCAACACGAGTTTTTCTGTTATAGCAATGTGCTCCTCTGCAGGGTAACAGGCCTGTTTGGACTTTTTTAAACTAAAATATGACGGAAACACATTATGCCCCGCCTTCATGGACCACTTCCTAGTTTGTTTGTAAGAATGCGTTGTTGACTTAGAATCTATATAGTAAGCTAAGGCTTCGTCACTACTTAATTGCCTAGGATTAACGGAACTGGTATTTTTAGACTTAATAATATTATCTGGGCTCTCACTAATGTCTCTAATCACATTGGCAATTTTTCTTTGCCCTGCTGAACGCACAGCAATTTCGGCAGCAGTCACCAATTCATTGACACTTCGGGATTCTACGAGATCCACGACGCGACGTTTCTTCGTCTTAAACGACGATTCCTCGAAATCTTTGCGAGGTCTTCCTGCAGGAGTCACATTCTCACTTGATGTTGAAGGTTGTGGCGCAAAAGAACTCGCAGTAAACTGTATGTCTGCTTCATCCAACCAATTCTTATTTTTAATTAAAAAACGCTCCTTCGACTTTCCTGAAGCCAACCATTTGGCACCAAACTTATTAGACAAGTTGGATATCTTCAACTTTATTTCTTTTTGGCTACTTTCAGTAATGTCACCAAAGTGAAATTTTGAAGAAAGAAAGTCATATACACGCGAGTTTTTTTCATTCTTCGTGTGTTTCAACCACTCCTCAAAAAAGGCTACCCTTGAAATAGAATAAACGTGTTCTGAAAAAAAAGAAAAAAAAACATGTTGTACTGAAGTGTGCTAAACAATATGTGTATTTTTACGAAGAATAAAGTTATTTCTGTGTAATATCTAAAAACTAGCCCGGATAGAGGTGAATGTCTGTATATTCTGAACTTTCAAAGTTTTTTTTTAAAAAAACACGCTAAAATATATAGGCTATTTAAAAAAAATCCTAAAAATTCAAATTAATAGATTCTGATTAAAAAAATACATTAAAAAATAGTACTTACTCTCAGTATTAATATTCATCACAAAAACTTTCACAATATTACAATATGTCACTATAAGATGTGCACGAAAGTGTCGCTAAATTGCAACTGATTGATTGAAAGAGCTGCATTAAACTCATTACCTGACTTGTGACGCTTATGACTCGCCACTTGCAAATTTGATAAACAACCTTTTCTCGGAATTCGGGGTTTGGTGGTGTTGTTTACGTTTTGCAAATAAGATTTCCTGGAAATCATAACATGAATTTTGTCCACCTAGCATGTTCTACGCGACACACTCCGCGTTGTTTGGACCTGTTTAAATACAATAAAAAGGATTTTTTCATGCGATATGAGACAATAGATGAAACATGAATCCACCACTACCCACCGGAATCAAATCGGCAGCCAGGTGAGTGGACAGCAGATGGTGAAAGCCGCCTGAAGCGACCAAATACACAACAGTCGGTTGGGAAGGGAAAAACCATTAATAGCGGATATTAAATAAAGTTACTGGTGCGTTTGGAGGCAAAAATCGCAAAGAAACGGCCCCAAATGAACAAGAAACAAATACTCAATACATCAAGACAATGCACCGTGTCACAAGTCAATAGTTACAATAGCAAAATTGCATGAATTGAAGTTCGAATTACTTCCTCAGCCACTGTATTCTCCAGATTTAGCCCCCAGCGATTATTATCTATTCGCAGCCCCCCAAAAATTGTTCGCGGGAAAGAGATTGGGCTCCAGTAAAGAAGTTATCGCCGAAACTGTGGCCTATTTTGAAGGCAAAGACAAATCCTTCTACAAGAAAGGTATAGAAATGTTAGAAAAGCATTGGACTAATTGTATCGTTCTTGAAGGAGACTATACCGATGAACAAAGTCGAATTTTGAAAAAAAAATGTGTTTTAAGTAGCTAGACCAAAAACTTTTCAGCCTACATGTTAGCTTTTAGAACAAACAACTCGTCGTTCTTTCCAAGTTCCGATGTTAGAGCATAAAAGAAGTTATTTAAAAAACAAAACCGATTCAGCTTACAGTAATCATTTAACAGAATCCAATTACCTTTTTGACGACAAATTTAAAATTTTACACATACGGAACAAAGCAGTCAAATTAAACCTGTTGAAAGTAATCTTAAATGAACAGAAAGATACCTACCTTGCTACATGGCAACTCACCTTTGCTTAATTTATAACGATTAAAGCTCAGAACGAATTTCCCATCAATAATTGTTATGGGACGTTAGTGTGACTGGTATTTTTCAAATGTCCGAATAAGTCAGGCCCCTGGATGTGTGACTGCCCAAATCCGTAACCCAACAGCCTAAGTGCAGTTGATAAAAGGTTGCAAAATTTTGTCTTTAGGATAAATCGCTGATTAAAAGGTGAGGGCCTTTGGGGCGAAAATTTGTTCTACTTTAGCGCACGATGACTGGCACAACGCAACAATACTCTCCGAGTGCTCCCTCTGCTCCCCCCAGCTTTTATCCGCGGCTGTTCGAGCCATGAGGAAAGGTGCAATTTACTGATGGAGCTCAAAGAAGAATGTTTAAAGTAAATAATGAAGTCTCTAACTACCTTAACAGGTAGTTAGAATGATACAAACTTTCACGAATTTTGAAACATAACTTTTACTATTTGTCATTTTTGTTTACTAATGTGTTCTTCTTTTTGTCAAGCACCACCATCCATCATCCGTCCTCATCCACTGCTGGATATAGGTCTCCTCTAAGAACTTCCAGTGATTTCTGTCCTGAACGGTGTGAACCCAATTTCCTGCCACTCTTTTGATGACGATGACAAACCCACACGACGGCATATCTCACGGATTTGGTTATCTTTGCCAATTTCTAAATCATGACCCAAATACTTGTAATTTTGGACGTGCTTCATCGTTAAATTTCATGTTACTGTTCGTAACTAGATTAGTCATAAATTTGGTTTTCTGAAAATTAATATTTAGATCAATATTTACTTGATGTTATTTGCAATTCGGTAAGCATTTGTTGGGCATCACCTAGATTGTCGGCTATTATGGTAATATCATCAGCAAGCGCAGGTGATTTAGGTATTTGTCATCGATGTTTATGCCTTTTCCATCGCAATTAAGTTTAGGAGAGTTCGTATCACCTTTTCTAATTCCAGATTCCATTCGGTATTTACTTGTAGATTCATGGAGTCTTACTCTTGCTGTTGAGTTATTAGAAATAAATCTAATTAAGTAAGTATTCTCATTAGCTGCAGGGCAGACAGTATCTCCGGTAACTCCACGATGTCAAAAGCTTTTTTAAAATCCACAAATACTAATACGAGTGGTGTTGTGTTCTATAGATTTCTCTATAAGGATTTTAATGGTCTGTAAATGATCGCATCTACTTCTAAAACCAACCTGTTCGCGTGGTTGTTGATAGGTGTTTTGTTGTGATTTTGGTGAACCACTTATACAAATGGAAGAGCAAACTGATCGGTCTATAATTTTCAAGGTTGGTTCAGGTTAGTTAGTTTCTGAATAAGGACCGTCAAGCATAAACTTGCCTAAAACGCGAGTGTTCAAAAACACATTTTTCATCTAGTTACAGTCTTATATTTTATAAACTTCATACCCCTTTCTACATGATCATTCATAACTCAGACGTAAGCAACAATGCCCGGCCATATTTTATAGTCATCCATATTAGCTTATTATTTTGCAGAGTAATGAAGGAAGCTCTTTTAGATCTTCGAGTTGCTAAATAACTTCAATGTGATAATCAGAATAGCACGAGTCCAATACTTTTTAATTTAATAATGGATAAAATAATAAAGAAAGTCAAAGAGGTCAATCTTCTTCATCTTCTTGAAGTGCCATATCCGATACGGACATAGGCGACCCCCTCACCTTTGCCTGTGATTAGTGCCTTTTTAAATATTTCCACAGACAAAGAGGACCTACAGTTTAATACCGGTTCCGAACGGCCAAAGTGAGAGGGCTTTACTAAGCATTATACTCCAGGTGGTTTACCATTGCTTTGCCGAGAGAGGCGACTTCCACGTTGTAAATTTTATTTTATTTTATTATGAGGTCAATAGCGGATATAAAATGGAACGAAATACTCTACAAATATTGTGCTTTGCTAATGACGCAGTATTAACAGCAGAAAATGAAGTTGGCTTACAGCGACTAACACATCGTTTCCAAACAACAGAAGGAACTTATAATATGAGAATATCAGATCAGAATTAATGGTTGTAGCTAACTATCCCAATAGGTGTAAATTAGCTGTCTATAACAAAACAATAGCACAGAATATGCACTGTACATACTTGCATTTATCGACATTCAATTCTCGGATTCGATGATACATTAATTATCACTAACAATGGTAAAGATCTACAAAAACTTATGGATAAAATAACTGACACTTGTACACAGTTTCGTTTACGACTCAATGCAAATAAAACAAAATATACGATTATAAGCACAAAATCTAATACTGAAATTGGTGGTATTACAGTCAGTGGCACAGAGATAGAGAGAGTTGATAAATTGATGTATCTTGGTAACAGTATCAACGATCACTAGGACCCGATTGTGGAAGTCAAAATTCAAAAAGAGAAGGCCCAAGCCGCATTTATGAAAAACAAAAAAATCTTAACTAGTCACGACTTATCATTGGAACTACAAATGAAAATGGTAAGCTGTTAGGTCTTTCCGGTTTTCTTGTACAGCATGGAAACGTGAACTAAAGCAATGTTTAAACGTCTGGAGACATTCGAGATTTGGGTGTATCGACGACTACTGAAAATCAGTTGGATGGGCAGAATTAGTAACAAGAGCGTTTTCACTCGCATAGACAAAGATTTGGAGGTGGTCACGACCATCAAGCGAAGCAAATTAGAATATTTTGTCTACATTATGAGACATCCAGAAAAAATACAAAATCTGAGGGAAAGATTCCACATCATGGTTTAAAAACTTGAGGCAGTGATGCGGTCACTCTTCCGAGTGGCTGTCAACAAAATGATCATTATCAACACGGTAGCCAATATGATAACCAAGAACGTTGAACGGTCATGGTACCTGAAGAAGAAGAAATGAAAAGTCCTTAATTGGAACTACTGTTTTCTATATGTTACAGGTTTTAAAAAAAAAATACAATTTCAAAATAATTTCTTGTTATATTGAATAAAAATTTAATAACATAAAAACAACAAGGAAAAAAAATTAAATAGATTTATTGGAGCCAGAAGTAAGGGCACAGATGGAACAGGATAAACATATCAGTATAGAAAATTTACAACCACTAATACATAAAACAACTGTGGATTTTTAAATTTGACCAATTCGATTTTATTTTAAATTAACCCTATTAGATGTTTTCCATCTCAAAGCAATGTTAGAATTGGTCAAAATTAAATTACACCCTCGTCCAAAAAATTCCCGGACTGATTTTCTCCCCGGCCTTTTTGTAAACAACAATAAAGGTTTGAGCTCGTGGCTGTAAACAACACATTTGCATTCAACCAGCCAGTTGTGATCAGTCAGTGCTGAGTAGTAGACATGCGAACTGTATGTGTCGGAGTCGTATTACAGAAATGTGATGAATCAGCGAGCAGTGATCAAATTTCATGTGAAACTGATTAAAAGAGCTACGGAGACATTTGAATCTTTGAAAAAAACTTACGGTGATGATTATTCACCGCGTTCACAAGTGTTTCGACTAGTTTAAACGCTTTAAGGAAGAAAGGGAGTCGCTGGTGGATGACGCAAAGTCAGGGCATCCCAGGAAGTTCGGCCAACGTAAACGTAGTGAAAATTCGTCATCTTCTGCAGACCGATCATCTTCTTTGATGTAGATGGATGGCAGAAAAGCTAAACATTTCTAAATCAAGTGTTTAAGATATTGTCCGGAATGTTTTGAATAAGAGAAAAGTGTGTGTGAAATTTATTAATACCGCCTGAACCCAGAACAAGAACAGCAATGAGCGCAGGCCAACCGACCGACGAGGTGGGGTGTTACCAGTATGAACCTACCACGAAACGATAAAGTGTACAATGGCTTGGTAGGAGTTCGCCGAAACCGAAGAAAATACACCTGACAAAGTCCAGAATAAAGACAATGCTCGTGGCATTTTTTGAAGTTCAAAGAATTATCCACAAAGCTCAAGAGCTCTACAGTAAACGCCAGGTATTACGCAAGTGCTATGAAGCGTCTTTGCAAAAGGATTCAGCGGGTTCGAACTTAACGATGAGACGCAAAGAATTTTTTCTTGCTACATGACAATGCATTCGTTCACACGGATGGGATTGTGGTGTAGTTTTTGGCGTGAAAACAAGTATCTATACTCCACCACTCTCCTTATTCGCCTGATTTAGCCCCTAGTGACTTTTTTATTTCCAAAAATCAAGCTTCACATGAAGGGTCAACGCTATGACGATTTGGAAGACATTAAAGTTTCAGTTTCACATGGTTGTATAAACGTGCTGAACGTTGTATTGAGGTCGGAGGGGACTATGTAGAACATCAGAAGTAATAAAATGTTTACTTTTAATTTTTCCATTTTTTTATTAAAGCAGTCCGGGAACTTTTTGGACATACCGTGTATACAGTTCATAGCGCACACTGTAATACAAAAAAAAATTCTTTTGATGTAATTAAAAAGCATTATTTTCGATAAATTCTTGCCTGTTAAGAGTATAGATAACCTAAAAAATCCTTTACCATTGTAGGTTTTAAGGAAAACTTAGTCCAAATAATTTCTAATAAAATACAGCGTCGGCCAAAAATATGTCAGCCCCTTCAATTCTTGGAAATTAGAAGTCCCATATTTCCCATGGAAATTATTTCTATTTTTCTGAATTGGTAAACCAAATAAAATAACCAAAACAACGAATCCCATTGGAAAAGAACGAAACAACGAGTTCTTGGAAGTCAGCAGTGTCTGACCTGCTTTATTCTTGTAATTATTTAGTTTACTTCGAGATCTCGTAGTGCACACATCGTTAATAGTCTGTTCATTTTAGAGGTTTCCACTAAAGATTGAGTGTAGTTTTACATAAAAATGTCAAAAAGTATTAACTGGATTTAGAAAAACGTACGAAAACACAGTTTCCTCTTATTAGAAGAAATACAGTAACATGACATCATCCTCACCGGACGCAACACTTAGTAAGTGGACTCTGGCCGGAAATTTTGTTCTAGCAACAACGGGGACATCCTCGGAGCCGTGAACAAGCCATCGATATTTCCCCGGTTAATTTTTACATCAACAGTGAAAATTTTTTCGTCGGAGAAGAATCTTTTGCATCTCGCCCCTTCGTGTTTCAAAGAGCAGATAAGCAGACTGCAGCGAAGCACTCGCTTTGTCCGGACCTCTTCAAAGAGCATCTGTCTTATCTTAATTGTGTAAGAATAGTATCGGAGATACTTTTCGACAATTCTCCGCATTGTCGGCACACTTACAGCCACAATCGACACCAATTTTGGAAACGATTGCCCTAGGTCCTCTTAAATCAGCGCTGAAGTTCTTTTAATGATTTCAGGGATCCTCGCGGTACATTTTTTCAAGTAGTACTTCCCCGCCGGCGTACTGGAATCTTCGTTGGACTGCTCTTGAGCCTTGTACCTCGGTATAACATCATAAATAATTGGTTTCGAGTATACGAAAAACCGAATTAGTTCCGATGCTGACCGGCCAGCAAGAAAGCCTTCAATCACAGCCCCAAAAAAAAAAGTGGGGTATACTTTTGATGCGATATATCAGATCCGTAGTATTTTTGCCCGCTGATCACGAATCTGACGTCAGAATATCGCCATCACATCTCAATTTTTTTCTAACCTCAAAAAATAGGTAAAAATTAGTAAAAATTAAGAAAAATATACTCCTAAAAAATTGATTCAAGCTTTTTCATGAATCCAAAGATGTATTAATATGTATTCGGACACGCTAAGCTAATATTCATCGGTTGGATTGAGCCATACAGTTCTGTTTTCTTTCTAACCTCAATAAATCAGACAGATATAGTGCTTCTCGAATGCAAAAAACGAATTCAAATTAAAATTCAACCGATCCTTACCAAATTTGGTACACGGGGATTTTTTGGGTCGCTGATCACGAATCTGAGGTTGGATTTGCAAAATTCAAGATGGCAGATATTTTCGCGCCATTTTGAACGCCGAGAAAATTCATCGGTCGATTTTTATTCTTCTACCTGCATCCAGGGCACCTCCACGTGGTGACGGTCGGCAACGGGTGTTACTCCACTAGCCGGCAGAGTCCCTGGATAACGGCTTAGATGCCGTCATGGCAGGTAGAAGAAAGAGAATTACGATGCAGGGACTCGGAAACCCAGTATCGGCGGTTGGTCAGGGTGAGAAAGTGGGCCCGCAGGCGTCGTCATCCAGCGACCGTAGCTCTTCATGTGTGGGTGACTTGGCTCATGTAGAGTATAATGCTACAAGAAAATGGTCTCACGGTACAAGGAGTTTTCATAAGTGCGATAAAAACAGTGATTAATTTTGTTATATTTGCTGTCAACACGTATTGAGTAAAATGGGGTCACCGATAACGGATAAGATTAAAACCTTATATAAGGATTGTTTTAACATTGAAATACAGCACCAGGTTACAGATTGGGTTTCCCACATCATTTGCAGTTCTTGCAAAATAATGTTGTACATCAATAAGAAGGCGATTAAATATTCCAGACCAGCAATATGGAATAGACCATACAGTGAAAATGATTGCTACTTTTGTATGAATGTTGTATCTAGGCATAACCGAAAAAATTAAACCACTATTACTTATAACGATGTTTCGACAGTAACAAGACCAACTAAACTAATTCCGCCTCCTGAACCACTTGATGCTGATGTTATGGAAACAAATGATTTCACCTTATCAGTTCATGCCGAAAACATTGAGACTGTCGAAAAAGATTCAAACACTGTTACTAATGAATGTTCTAGTGACAACCTATCATATACTAGTGACACAGATAAAGAATTTCTACCATACAACCGTAAACCAGAACCAATACTCGTATCACAGTCAGCACTTAGTGATCTAGTCAGAGATTTAGAATTTCGAAAATATTTCACAATGGACGAGGAATTGTCACTTTCATATTGTACCGATGTAAAAGGTCTAATGGATGAATTTCAAAATAACTCATACGATCCTGAAGAATGGAGACTGTTCATTGATTCTTCTAAACGGGGCATTAAGGCAGTTTTGCTGCATAATACCAACGTTTACGCTCCCATTCCGATTGCTCATTCCACAGTTATGGAAGAGCAATATGAAAAAATGAAGCAGCTTTTGATAAAAATAAAATATGCTGATCGTAACTGGAAAATTTGTGGAGATCTGAAAATTGTAACAATATTGCTTGGCCAACAGTCAGGGTTTACACTTTATCCCTGTTATAAATGTCTGTGGAATAGCAGAGACAGGGAACGTCATTATAAGAAAAAAAAATTTGGCCAACAAGAGAATCGTTCACTCCTGGTGAAAATAATGTATTGTTTCCACCATTGGTAGATCCAGGAAAAGTTCTTATTCCCCCGCTTCACATTAAGCTTGGACTTATGAAGCAATTCACGAGAGCATTAGATACAAACGGCCCATGTTTCAAATATTTGCATAAAAAATTTCCGAAATTTTCTGAAGCTAAAATTAAGGCAGGCGTATTTGACGGGCCACAAATAAGAAAATTGTTTCAAGATTCATTATTTGTTACTAAAATGAATAAAGTTGAAAAAGCTGCTTGGCTTAGTTTTAAAGAAGTCGCAACAAACTTTTTGGGAAATAATAAAAGTCCTAAGTACAAAGAAATAGTCGAGAAAATGGTAAAAAATTTTCAAACATTAGGTTGCTTAATGAATCTAAAATTACATTTCCTGGACTCCCACATCGATGATTTCCCAGATAATCTTGGTGACTACAGTGAGGAGCAAGGGGAACGTTTTCACCAAGATCTGAAAATCATAGAAAATCGGTATCAAGGACGATGGGATGACCATATGCTAGCGGACTATTGCTGGTCGCTAAAAAGAGAAACAAGTCCTCAAAAGCGTTTGGGCAAAAAGCCTTTGAATAGGTCATTCGCGGAAAAAAGAACAAGATACAGCCAAAAAAAGGAAATTTAGGCGCGGGTCTAACCTTCGCAATTCTAGGGCTTAAGGGTCTACTATTTGAGAGTATATGGTTTAAAAGTCCTGGTTTTGAGTTTATTGGGTCTCATTTTTTATGTTACAGGGTTATTGAGGTTAGAAAAAAATTGAGATGTGATGGCGATATTCTGACGTCAGATTCGTGGTCAGCGGGCAAAAATACTACGGATCTGATATATCGCATCAAAAGTATACCCCACTTTGTTTTTTTGTGGGACTCTTCGATTGTTCGCACTTGTTCTCGACATGGCGACAATTTTATGACTAACGCAGTTTGCTACTCGGACGCCAATGACAACCTCTAACTAAGCATAATATGGCAGGAGATTTCAATTGAAATTTGTCCGGATTTTAGCGACGCACCCTATATTCTAGTAAATTATAAACCCTAAAGTCTACACAGTGAATTAACTAAAATCTTTAGCACTATTAGGTTTTCCCAAAAACTGGATAACTAGCACGTCTAACAAACAAAAATTCTTCGAAAATAATATACGCGTTTTCTGTTGTACAACAGTGTGGCTTTTTAAACAAATAAATACACCATAAGTATTTCCATTTTTAATATTATCAAACGGTACTGTTATATCTATGTAATACTCTGCATTCTTGGGCATAATAATTTTAAATCGTAGCACAATACTTTTTTTACATATTCCTTTCATAAGAAATAAAATATACACAAAAAATTACGCGATATTTTGACATATACATTTTATTTTATCACATTTTAAAAGTGACAATAATTAAAAATAATAGGTTTCATTTAACCTCACATATCATCATTATGATTACTAAAAAATATATTATGACAAAGTAGCAAAATGAACGCTGCGTCCAGTGTTCTCATTTTAAAGAGATTAGATGAAGAGACCTGATGCAATCGCAGCCAAATCATGGCTAGTAGCGAAAACTTCATAAAAAGTACTATTACAGAAAGTTATTGATCGACGCGACAGGGCCATCCTCGCCAATCTCAAACAAACAATGTTATCCAAAGCGTGCATTTCGATAGAAATTCTCTCAAAAACCAAGTAGTGACAGCACTTGAAATGAACATCACATAGCTAGAGAGCAATGTTCCACCATTTACTACAGCTAAAGACTACCCTTCTCTCCCTCTCTCTCAATCCTTTCACCCCAATAGGACTATCGGTGATACCATGCAGTTGCTGCCTCAACAGTCATTCTCCAGGCATCTCGGTCCTGCGCGACCTGACATGACTAGTGCATACCCATACCAAGAAGAGATCTTACTTGGTCGGGCCATCTTGTTGGAGACCATCTCCTTCCCCGTTACTACAAGCTTTTCCATAACATTCACTTTCCTCATAATATGACCAGAATATTTCAGGCATTGTCAATTAATTCTGTTCGAAAGTCGGTCATTTATACTAAGCTCTTCAAGAATGGTATCATATACCGATGTTCGGTATATGATACTCTGAGGATTCTTTGATATGCTCACATCTCAAACACATCGATTCGTCTTTTGTCAGCTTGTTTAATGGCTCATGTTTCCGATGCGCAAGTTGCTATGAGGAATATATGGCTGCATAGCAATCTTAACTTTGTGTCTTTTGTGACAGCTGGATCTTTAAAAACCTTAGTGAGTTTGATCGTCGAATTTCTAGCCATAGCCAAACGTCTTCTTACTTCCGCTTCACAGCCACCATTGTTGGTTATGAGGGATCTCAAATAGTTGAAATGGTCTACAACAGTGAAACCATCAATTTCATTTATGGGTGATAGATCTTCATTACAACTAATAATTATTACTTTGGTTTTCGCTCTATTCCACAATTGATTCTAGGTCTTGTATTGACGTTGCAAATATAACAGTATCATCCGCATATCTAAGGTTACTTAACTTTTTTCCGCCGATTGTCACACCCACACTCCAGCCATTCAAAACAGACCTCATTATATGTTCACTCTGTATACTATATATGTAGATGTATAGGTGTTCTCATGCTGATTAGAATCGACCAGAGTTTGTTCCATGCAGTCGAAAGCTTTAGAGTAGTCTATAAAACATATATAGGCTGTTATTTGGAATTCTCTGATTTTTTCTATTATCTAGCGTATGTTGAGAATTTGATTCTCTAGTCCCTCTTCTGGTAGCCTAGATTTAAACCCACATCTCTACAGAGTATAAGATACTACAGGCTTGTTAAACCAAAAACCGAAATATGTTCTATCATCGACATATTAAAGTATTTTTAACGTAGTTTTCAAATAATTTTTTCTTAAATTTGTTGCATTAAGTCTCTATTTCAATATTTCCGGTAGAAGTGGAGTCCAAATTTCTAGCTAGACTATTTTGACGAACTTGTAACTTAAACTCATCTAATAATAATATTTTGAAAATTCTTTTGGCACATTCGGCACTTTTCAATCAATTTTTGTAAACATAAAGTGTTATTTTAAGCATTAATGTGCAAAATAAGGTTCTTTGTGATATCAGTGCACGAAGGAATTAAAAAAAAACGGTGCAAGTTAAAACAGTAAGCCCTCCATTGTCCTTCTAAGGCAATATCTTGTCATGCATGTTTGATCCCGAAATTTGATCCCAAAAAAATATTTACATTTAAGTTTCAATTAACTTCAATTTAAAATTTTAATTTAAATCCTTAAACCTGAAACAAACCCATGCAATTTTAACCTTCAATTCAAAATTTGAAGTTTGAAAATTTAATTTTAATCTTAAACGTTAGACAAAATTTAAATTTGAATTGTAACTTAAAAATTTGAATTCGAAGCTTGAAATTTAAATTTGAAAAAAAATCGTTACCCTTATATACTTTTTTCAAAAATAAGTGTCCAGTAAAAAATACGTTACTGAAAAAAAGATCTTGCAATGTAACGCTAAAAGCTTAACTCAAAAAGGAGGGCGATATTTTTCACAAAAAATAACCCCTACCTACAGCAGAATCCAAAAAAATAACACTTAATATAAAAATGGATGACCAGGGGCGGAAAGGGAAATATTTTTCACAAAAGAGAATCTCCAATAAAAAAAATCCGTTTCTACATAGATAAAGACAAGGGAGGCATATGCTCCCCTATCTATGCCACAGACCGAACTGTGTAGGTAACACGTTCGGCATTTAATCAACAAATGATGATAGCGCGGAAGCGACGTTTCTTATGAATATAGGACCTATGAAAAATATAAATATATATATATATATATATATATATATATATATATATATATATATATATATATAGCTAAAAAACCTCTCTTGCTCTGGAAATTTAAAAGTTTAAATACTTCCCAACACAGCTGACTTAAAATCGATGAAGGAGGGAAAGTAATTTTTAATAAAAATTCATACAATGGAATTTTAATAAATTCTCGAGATTGTCGGTAGTGCAGCAGTAAATATATGGTATGCAGAAAGAAAAGTCTGGTTGATATCCCAAATTCTTTATTTAAGTGATGTTCAATATGCTACCGGTTTCGTGCTGAACTTCAGTACATCTTCAGACCAAATAATACATATGAACTAATGGGAGTTGTCAAACACTATGAATTTGGAGAATAGATATTACAGGAACCATAAATTTATTAAAAATACTAAAATTTGAGAATCATTTTGTGAAAAATTAAAATTAGAGCTCCAAGATTTTGCAGATATTAAGATTAAAATATACCGAAGACGAAGTAAAAATAAAAAGGTTCACATCTTTTAAAAAAATGCTTCGAGTTACTTATTAAGTATATATAAGATGTGATCCTTATTTTTATTTTGTCTTCGTTATATTTTAATCTTAATTTACGCAAAATACTGAAGCTCTCATGTTAATTTTTCATAAAATAATTCCCAAATTTTGGTATTTTTAATAAAATTTATGGCCTGTGGTGTACATTCTCGAGATTCATATTGTTTGACAACTCCCACTAATATATGTATATATATATATATATATATATATATATATATATATATATATATATATATATATATATATATATATATATATATATATGTGATCAAAAAAATAATAAGACTTTTGAAATAAAACGCAAACGGGTTATTTATTTTTCCAAATTTATTTCGTCCCTTCAAAGTAATCTCCCTTGGATACAATGCATTTATGCCAACGTTTTTTCCAGTCTTCGAAACAGTTGTTGAATTCGATTTCTGGAATGGCCTTTAAAGCCTTCTTCGATTCGGTTTTAATCTCCTCAATCGACTCAAAACGATGTCCGCGAAGCGGCTTTTTGAGTTTAGGGAATAGCCAGAAGTCCGACGGAGCTAAATCAGGCGAATAGGGCGATTGCGGAATGATATGAGTTGAATTTTTAATGAAAGTCGAGAAGAACCAATGCTGTATGAGAAGGCGCATTATCGTGACGAAAAAACCAAGAGTTATCGGCCCATAATTCCGGCCTCTTGAGGTGAATAGCTTCACGCAAACGACGCATAACATTGTCCTTGTTGACAGTTTGGCCCAGCGGAAGGAATTCATAATGAAGAACACCACGATAATCGAAGAAAACTGTTAACATCACCTTGATTTTTGACTTACTTTGGCATGGTTTCTTCGGTCTGGGCTCACCTCTAGCACGATATTCGCTTGATTGGTCGGCAGAGTCCGGATCGTATGCGTACATCCATGTCTCATCTCCCGTAATGGTGCGCTTGGTAGTTGATAGTCAGAAATCATGGTTTCACAGACATTAACACGACACTCAACAAATTGAGTGTTTTTGGTACCAAACGAGAGGAGACGCAAGTTATCTTTTAAAATCGATTGAATTGACCCAAATGATAAGTTCGTAATGTCAACAAGGTCTCTAATTGTCACTCGACGATTTTTGAGCACCAAATCCTTGATTTGCTTGACGTGGTTCTCATCGGTACATGTTGAAGGATGACCAGGACGTTCATCGTCCTCCACACGTTCTCTGCCTTCTTTAAACAATTTATATCAATCAAAAACACTTACTCTGGATACAGCATCATCACCAAATGACTTTTTTATCATATCGAACGTTTGGGAAGCCGAAAAACCATTTTTAAAACAAAATTTAATGCAACTTCTTTGCTGCATTTTTTCACTCATGTTAAAAATCGAAAAACGGACTTTTCTTGTTGAACGAATGCAAGCGAATCTTATTATGGTAACTACTGACGCTATGGTCTTAAAATTTGATATGGAGATGGCAGTTAAGGTCCTACCAACCTAACGAAAAAAAAATTAATCCGATTTGGAAATGCCCGGGCGATTTCAATTTAAAAGTCTTACTCTTTTTCGATCACAGTATATATATATATATATATATATATATATATATATATATATATATATATATATATATATATATATATATATATATATAGATATATTCATTAGGCTGAAGATGTGCTGAAGTTCAGCACTGAAATAAAACAATTTGGGATATCATCACGTGGTCCCCAGCCACTCTACGAACTACTTGTTGGACTCAGGCGTGTAGTGGTGGACCCATGTCTCGCCCATCGTTATGAAACAGTGTTCTGATTCTTCGACACGTTGCAGTTTTTGATTAATCGTGAGAATACGGGACACCCATCGGGCATCGAGCTATTTCATACCCAAATATTCATGCAAGAAATGCCTCACGTGTTCTGATGATATCTCCACGTTGTCAACTATCTCTCTCACTTTGGCTTTGCGGTCACTTAGAACAATATGGTGAATTTTGTTTTTTGGGAGTGTCTGCTTCATTTGGACGTCCGGAACGTGGTGCATGATCGGTGCTTGTATGACCGCATTTAAGTTCAATAAACCGTCGACATATAGTCGCCTTCGGCGGAGCAGAGGTACCATAACACTTCTCAAGCCGTTTTTGGGTTCTGGCTGTATTTTTTGATAACTTATACTCAATTTAAAAATCGATGACTGGAGAGAAGGGAGATTTTTCTTAAAAATCATCATTTCATACATAAGAAGACGTTATTTTTTACGAAAATATACCGGAATGTTGTTAAAACGAAAAGAAGAACGTGCAACCAAGTTATAGGATGAGAAAGTTTCAAATTAGGAAAGACAAACATTTCTGAAACTCAGTCAGTAGACACAACATTTTGTTGACTGCAATCGACGTCAGGCCACACCGCGGAGGCTACAATAGCAACTGCTTCGAACTACACTCCATGAAATCTAGAAACTGAATGGGACGAAAAGATAGTAACGGTTATAGTAGACAGTTTTTACCAACGATATATTTTTCTGTAGTATTTTTTTTACCGTACCTGTTACAATTTTTCCTTCTCGATATACATTATACACTTGAACTGAAAGTTAAATATTCGCATCGATGTGTTTTTAAATCATCTGATACTTAGCCTTGAACAAAGAATATACCTGTCGCTACAGAAAGACAAACATGTGGAACAAAATGAAACCGGCTGGCTACTGCCGAATCGTAAAAATATGCCTCATCGAGTTTCTCAGAGATGCCGTGCATATTTTTTCTTATTATTGTTGCACATGATACAACCTCTTCTGAGAAACTTAACGAGTAGCGTTGTAACGTATCGGTACACATAGAGGTATTTCAGCGTTACATGCAGCCAAAATTATTTTTTGTTTTTAGATATTAAATCCGGTTTTATTTCTAATTATAAAAGTGAAATCGTTTTGGATTGCATATTGAGAAGAAAAATATATTTTAATATATATACAGTAGAACCCCGATTAACCGAGTCGCGATTATCAGAGCTCCGGATTAACCGAACCAATCTAAGAATCTGATTATCCGAGGTACGCGTCTATGCTGTGTATTAACAGAGCTTCTAAAATATATATGTACATATTTTCATTTAAAATCGTCGGGGCCTTCGGGGAATCCCCCTGGCCCGTGTGAGGGGTTCCCCTATTTTATGTAAATTTGCATGAATGCAGTGCCTTATAACGTTTACTACTGAGAAGTACTAGTATACTCACATAATTTATTTGGTTGGAGTTCTGGTAGTTAAGTGTAATTAATACGAACTGCTTTGTTTGAATTTTTGTTTGTCATATTATAATCGAGCAAAACAAGCGTAAAAGAATCGTCGTTCCTATTGAAGAAAAATTAAAAGCCATCAGAAGAATTGAAGCAGGAGAGACAATTAAAGTTGTTGCACGAGATTATGAAGTAGGTGAGATAACAATTGGAGATTGGAAAAGAAACCGCACAAAAATAAAAGAGTGGTGTATAAATCAAGCCTCCGCGTCCTCAGGAAGAAAATCAATGAAAACCGGCGACTATGAAAAGGTTAACGAAGCTTTATTCATGTGGTTTAACCAACAGAGATCAAAAGGTGTGCCTCTGTCAGGTCCAATTTTACAACAGAAAGCAATAATGATTAGTCGGCAATTCTCAGATATAGATCAGTTTACCGTCAGTTCTGGATGGCTTGACCGTTGGAAAAAACGGTACGGTGTACGACAACTGACTGTATGTGGTGAAAAACTTTCTGCTGATGTGTCATCAATTGAGAAGTTTAAGCAGAGCTTTAAAAAGCAAATCGAAGATTGTGGATACACATGTGATCAAATTTACAATTGCGACGAAACTGGTCTGAATTATAAAATGCTTCCATCAAAAACATTGGCATCTCGACAGGAAAAATCAGCTCCTGGGCGCAAACGAAGTAAGGAAAGATTAACTATAATGGCATGTTCCAATGCATCTGGCAAGCACAAAATCCCACTGATGGTAACTGGCAAGTCTACACGTCCAAGAGCTTTAAAAGACATCTCACCCAAAGCCCTACCAGTCTATTACAAAAGTCAGAAGAGCGCATTGATGGATGCGACCTTATTTACTAACTGGTTTGAAGAAGAGTTCGTGCCATCTGTGACTAAATTTTTGAACAGAAACCGTTTTCCTATTAAAGCAATTTTGTTAATGGACTTCATGAGAGCGAAATTGTTGTAAAATTTTTTCCTCCAAATGTAACCGGCATAATGCAACCAATGGATCAAGGCATCCTCGAAAACATTAAAAAAAAATTATAGGCGTTCATATCTTGAACATCTGTTAGAATACACAGAAAAGGAGGGATGAAAAGGTTACACTGAAAAATGTTATTTACTGGGTAAGTCAAGCTTAAGATTCTGTGCGTACTACCACTATTCAAAAAATCTTGGTCAAAAGTTATTGATTTTGAGGACTATAATGACAGTGAAGATGATGCTTCATTAAATTAATTAGCTTTGAAATTGAGAAGTCATCGAGAAATGTCCTGTTCAAATTTTGACAGCGCGATAGAAGAAAAAGAAAAAAATTTATTTGAATTAATGCAAAAATTAAAAGGTTGCGAAAATGTGACAAGAGAAGATGTTGTTGAATGGATTACAGCAGATGATTTAGAAGAAGAAATAAGTATTGAAGAAATAACGAATGCCTTTCAGGAAACTAAAAAATCAGATGACTATGACGATGACGAAGCGGCGGTGGATGAACAGTCTCCCACTAAGATCTCTCATCAAGAAGGTTTTGCTTCTTTGGACAAAGCTTTGAGGTATATCGAACAACAACCAGAGGCAACCCCAGCGGATTTGCTTCTTCTTAATTGATGGAGAAACATTGCAGCGAGAAAAAGAAGATGCAATATGAAACAGAAGCGCATAGATACCTATTTCACTGTTTTATAATGTATGTACCTATTTATATGTTAAAAACGTTAATAATAAAAAACAAATCCGGATTATCCGAGTTTTCAGTTATGCGAAGAGGCTGCCCCCCACGTTACCTCGGTTAACCGGGGTTCTACTGTAATATATCTGATAGGAAGAAGAAGAGGAATAGAAGACGTAGAGTCAATAGGAATGGGTTACGGAATAAGTAACAACAGAATTGGTCTTGTTTCGCCGAAAGTGAAGACAACTTACAGAGACAACTTTATAAATTTTATCAAGCCTGTCGACAGCTTAATATGAACATATCTACTGAAAAGACCAAAAGGATACTATTGTCAAAGACCCCATCAGGTACAAACTCGTAGTAAAAGATCAACCCATAGAACAGTTAATTCAGGTCAAATACCTTGGTGTGGACCTATCAAGCTATCACGGCCCAGTCAGAGACCATAGAGGAATAATTAATAAAGCAGCAATTATCGCAGGCTGTTTAGGAGATGTTTTATGGACCAGTCAGTCCATGCCAACAAACAGCAAGGTTAAAATATACAAGATCATACCCATAATGACCTACGGTACAGAATCACGAGAAGATACCAACAAAAAAAGGATGCTACGTACCACCGAAATGAAAACCCTACGAACAATAGTTGGTAAAACAAGAAAGAATAGGATAAATACTAATATCAGGGAACAATGTGGCGTGCAAGACGTGGTAAGATGGGAAAAAAAGGAAGAAGACAATGGTATAACCGCGTAAAAAGAATGGAGGAGCACAGACTACCAAGGATCGCTCTAGAGGGAAAACCAGTAGACCAAAATTATTTTTTTAGTTTTTAGATATTTTAAATCTGGTTTTATTTGTAAATATATCAGTGAGAGCTTTTTGGAGTGCATATTTTGAAGAAAAACACATTTTAATATGTATATAAAAAACAGTATATTGAGAAAAAGAAAACATGTTGACTTAAACAAAAATTACAAAAATAATTATTCCCGATAAAGAATTCCACCTCTCTTCGTCGGCGCCCGAGATTCATTCCTCGACTTCTTCTGCAAATTCCTCCACGCTTAAAAACAGACGAAGCAAGACCTTGTCTTATAGAAAGAAGAAGAGGAATAGAAGACGTAGAGTCAGTAGGAATAGGTTACGGAATAAGTAACAACAGAATTGGTCTTGTTTTGCCGAAAGTGAAGACAACGTACAAAGACAACTTTATAAATTTTATCAAGCCTGTCGACGGCTTAATATGAACATATCTACTAAAGAGACCAAAAGCATACTATTGCCAAAGACCCCGTCAGGTACAAACTCGTAGTAAAAGATCAACCCATAGAACAGTTAACTCAGGACAAATACCTTGGTGTGGACCTATCAGCCCAGTCAGAGACCTTAGAGGATTAATTAATAAAGCAGAAATTATCTCAGGCTGTTTAGGAGATGTTTTATGGACCAGTCAGTCCATGCCAACAAACAGCAAGATTAAAAATATACAAGATCAAACCCATAATGACCTACGGTATAGAATCACGAAAAGATACCAACAAAAAAAGGATGCTACGTACCACCGAAATGAAAACCCTACGAACAATAGTTGGTAAAACAAGGAAGAATAGGATAAATACTAATGTTAGGGAACAATGTGGCGTGCAAGACGTGGTAAGATGGGAAAAACAAAGAAGACAGTGGTATAACCACGTAAAAAGAATGGAGGAGCACAGACTACCAAGGATCGCTCTGGAGGGAAAACCAGTAGACCAAAATTATTTTTTTGTTTTTAGATATTTTAAATCTGGTTTTATTTGTAAATATAGCAGTGAGAGCTTTTTGGAGGGCATGTTTTGAAGAAAAACACATTTTAATATATATAAAAAAAAACAGTATATTGAGAAAAAGAAAACATGTTGACTTAAACAAAAATTACAAAAATAATTTATTCACGATAAAGAATCCCACCTCTCTTCGTTCCTCGACTTCTGCAAATTCCTCCACGCTTAAAAACAGACGAACCAAGACCTTGTCTTATAGGAAGAAGAAGAGGAATAGAAGACGTAGAGTCAGTAGGAATGAGTTACGGAATAAGTTACAACAGAATTGGTCTTGTTTCGCCGAAAGTGAAGACAACTTACAGAGACAACTTTATAAATTTTATCAAGCCTGTCGACGGCTTAATATGAACGTATCTACTGAAAAGACCAAAAGCATACTATTGCCAAAGACCCCATCAGGTACAAACTCGTAGTAAAAGATCAACCCATAGAACAGTTAACTCAGGTCAAATACCTTGGTGTGGACCTATCAAGCTATCATGGCCCAGTCAGAGACCTTAGAGGATTAATTAATAAAGCAGCAATTATCGCAGGCTGTTGAGGAGATGTTTTATGGACCAGTCAGTCCATGCCCACAAACAGCAAGGTTAAAATATACAAGATCATACCCATAATGACCTACGGTATAGAATCACGAGAAGATACCAACAAAAAAAAGGATGCTACGTACCACCGAAATGAAAACCCTACGAACAATAGTTGGTAAAACAAGGAAGAATAGGATAATACCAGGGAACAATGTGGCGTGCAAGACGTGGTAAGATGGGAAGAACAAACAAGACAGTGGTATGACCACGTAAAAAGAATGGAGAAGCACAGACTACCAAGGATTGCTCTGGAGGGAAAACCAGTAGACCAAAATTATTTTTTTGTTTTTAGATATTTTAAATCTGGTTTTATTTATAAATATAGCAGTAAGAGCTTTTTGGAGTGCATATTTTGAAGAAAAACACATTTTAATATATATAAAAAAACAGTATATTGAGAAAAAGAAAACATATCGACTTAAACAAAAATTACAAAAATAATTATTCACGGTGAAGGATCCCACGTCTCTTCGTCCGCGCCCGAGCTCCATTCGTCGACTTCCCCTGCTGATTCCTCCGCGGATTTTCCTTCTTCCTAGGAACTTTCGTCGTTAATATTGGGTTCAGTAAAGAAGCAATACAAGCACTTGTATTGCTTCTTTACTAAACGATATAGACCTTTTTTTGCGTTTTAGCCTTATAGTAGATATTAAGAGATTGAGCTGAACGATAATCGGCATTATTCTCTGAGAATTTTCTAGTAAAATTTTGTCGGTACAGGAAAAAGTACTTGTTCCGCGGCTCTGCTGCTTCTTCGAATAGTAATGGGCAAAAGTGCCTTTTCCATTACTGTTGCACCGTTTATATTTTATGCATCGTAGGAGTCGTGGGATGCCAGGGATACAACTCCCCATAAATTTTGGCGATCTCATCCATAATCTGCAGTTTTTTTCTAGTCGACTGCATGGACCACTCGATATTACTTCCAAAATCATTTACTAGCGATTTATGAGGTTAAAGTGGACACTGGTAATTTCAGCGGCCACCTCTGGATTGGCAAATCTCCTACTTGTATTG
>CM032455.1:18717639-18737286 GCA_019049505.1 Pachyrhynchus sulphureomaculatus | reverse complement strand
CAATGGTTACTAAAACAACTTTCACATGTTGTTCTTCAGTCTTGTATGTTTTAAAACATTCACCCACATTTGCAAACATTTCTAGGTTTTTTGCTTTACATTTCGGCTCCACAATTTTCGACAAAAAGCATTCATTTTATCACTTGTATATGTGTATTTGTTCCTTGGAGTTGAAGATTTAAGGTATTTAGTTTCTCGAATATATTGACCGAGTAGCTCAATTTCACCACAAATAAACTATCTCGAAACTTCTCGGCTTCCGGTCGGTTTTCCTCTTCTAGAAAAATGACGATTTCATTTCTTAATTCATAAAACACGTTGCAAACATTTCCCACGTGATAACCATCTTGCCTCGCAATAAAATAGTAACGCTGAATGTTCGGCATCCATGTTTTTATAAAGTGCAGAAAAAATTCTAAATTTTAGGGGTCTCATTTTAATATATCTCACTACGGTTACAACTGTAGTGAGCACAATATTCAGAGCAGGACTCATTTGTTTGGAAGGCAGAGTTTCTCTGTGGATCATACAATGTGTCCGCACACATAGTGGAGATTTTTGTTTCACAAGTGCTTGTACACTTTTAAAATCTTCCAGGCATTGAATGAGCACCATCGGTACATACTCGGACGCCATTTTCCTCTCCATATTTGCCTCGTTTATAAAATTATTTAAGATAGCCAATAATGCGAGTGATGTTGCTTTAAGTTCTATTGGTTTGCAGAAAAATAGTTCTACTGCTGACATACTATCACAAAAATCGAGTATAGGCAATGAAATGAGCAACTTTATTGCTATCTGTTGTCTCATCAAGCTGAATTGAAAACCATTTGTCACGTAACTTCCCTGCTGATGTATCAGTATCATTTGATATAGGTATGGATAGCAATTATTTGGCAAAATTATCTCCAAACATAGTTTCTACAATCTCAACATTGCTGCTGGTAAAACAAGCTCTTCACCAATGGTGTGAGGCTTTTTATATCTGGCTATTTTATATGAAACTTCGTAAGAGGCAAGTAAAGCTTTTTCATTCAAAGACAAAGTTGTTTTAAAAAATGATTTCTGCTTTACATATGATTTTAATTCGAAGAATTCTCGGGGTTTGTTAAGGTACTCACTATGAAGCGTTTCCAAATGTCGTTTAGGTTTATTTGGTTTCATGCTGTGTGCTGCCAAGATTTTTGAGCAAATAACACACAGGAGCCTTTCTTCTTTATTTACTTCAGTACTGGTAAACCCTAAATTTAAGTATTCTTGAGAATATTTTCTTGATTTTATTTTCGGAACCACGCTCGTCTGTGCACTTGTTGATGTTTCACTATCGTCTAATGCTCGCTTACGCTCACTTAAAAATTTATCTGTGATTCTGTATAAATTTACTGCTGTGAATATTTAATACCTTGAATTCCAATTAACATGTAAATTATAACATACACATTCACGATAAATCTGATAGCAGTAGAAGGATCAACTCGACTGAGACGGGCTAGAATTGAACGAGGTGCAGCATTTATACACTTTTGGGCAGACTTTCCGAATGTTCGAGACATCTCGGAACTTCTCGCGAAGCCGCTACCGATATGGTGGACGTGACAGAGAGCACTATGGAGGCATCGATTCTAGTTTTGTCAACGCAGCAGATATGTGTTGCCAAATATGAATAAATTTACTTATTCTTGGTAGTTTGTAAGGTTTGTAAGTAAGGTCATAGTGTAGCTTTAGCATCAAAATACTAAAAATTCATTATTATTGCATGCATTGTTATTGTATGAGAGGGGGGATATTTGAAAATTAGGTCGCAAATACTGAAAGGTTGAGACGCTGGCTTATATTGTCCAATTTCTCGAATCGTCTCTCAGTATTGGAAAAAGTCTGATGGTTATGATTCCGACGATGCGGAAATCTTTGGTGATATACGCGAGCACTTTTGCGACCGTTGTCGTTAGAAAAAACCAAACACTAAAATCATATCAGTTTGCTCACCAAAAGTGTACTCCATAATAATCTAGATTTAAAACACTGTTGGGCTTGAGAAGGGATTAGTTCTCGTTAATACTCGTAAAACTTGTTTGATATCTCTCAAAAATTACTTTCTGTTAGTATTACTACAATCGAGTTACATCATAGAACATATATCTTACATCATTGCCAGAGTGATTTTTGAGCGTTGCCAAGTAACTGTACAATGCGAAGAGACGTGCGGAGGAACGCATTTGTGAATTTGACAATGGAATTAAAAATGGAAACAAACTTCTCACTATCCCAGAAACTGTTGCTCGGAGCAACATTTACCAAGAGAGCTCCTTTAAATAGGAGAATGCGGAGAATACGAATATTTAATTAAAAATATCATACAGAGTGGTATAAAAAAGTTATGACAATTTAAAAGTATACACCGTGCAATAAGTGGCGCCCTCTACAATTTACAATAAAACTGTGAGCTGATTTCGATTTCTTATCTCAGAAAACCTCTTAGCACCGAATCTTGTACAAATAGTACAATTATTGGATGGATTTGGATTTTTTGCAACATACGAGGTTTAAATTCGAACATAAATTCAGTGCACCAACACCTGCAATCAAATAAACCTCATGTACTCGCTCTCTGTGAAACTAAGGTCGGTTCATCGACCAGCACAGTAAACTATCTTTATCCTGGGTACGATTTCTATTCCCGATTTAGGCGTAACTTTGGAATCTGTCTTTATGTCAGAAGCGACCTCTCTTGCCAACGAGAAGAGGCTCTGGAGCCCCCAAACTTTGATGTTATGTGGTTAAAAATAGCGACTCAACCAACCACAAGGTTCGTCTGTATCCTCTATCGACCACCAAGTGATACAAACTTTAGAACACTTTTCGCTTCTCTTGCAGACACCATAGATCATTTACAAATTAACTATCCAAATGCCGAAATTGCCATCCTGGGCGACTTTAATGTTCACAACATTAACTGGCTTAAATATTCAAATACTACCGACGAACAAGGTCGTGAAGCCGAATCATTTTCAATCAGTTGTGGCTTGACTCAGCTTATTGATGAACCCACACGGATTCCTGAGCGAGACGGAGAGTTCGCCAGTCTTCTTGATCTGTTTTTAACCACCAATCCGGAGATTTACACGGTCAGCGTAAATCCGCCGTTAGGTTCTTCCGACCATAAACTACTTTCGACATCGAGTATTCTACCAATAAGTGACAGAGAGGCGCCCAAACCGCGCAAGATTTGGCACTACAAATCTGCTAAATGGGAAGATCTCATGGAATATTTTCGAACTTTCCCTTGGTTGGACGTTTGTTTTCGATCCGACGACCCATCTGACTGCGCCAGGGAGGTTTCCGATGTTATTTTGGCCGGTATGGAGGCTTACATCCCTTTTTCGAAGAAATGCCCTTCCAACGGCAAGCCTTGGTTTGACCTAAAATGCAAAGAAGCTGTTGCTTCTAAACATCTTGCATACCGACAGTGGCGTGAACATCCTAACACCATAAATCGTAACATCTTTGTTCGTGCCAGGAACAGATGCAAAAAAATTATCGACGAAACCAAGGAGGTACACAATCAACGGATTAGAAACAAACTTCCCGCTTGTCCCGGCAATTCCAGGTCCTTTTGGTCAGTCGCTAAGGCAGTTAGTCAAAGTTTCACCAAATCCACCATACCACCACTCACACGGCCAGATAATTCTATTGCAACGACACCTGTTGAGAAAGCGAACTTGTTGGCTGAACTCTTTGCTTCACATTCTACTGTCGATTTCCAAGGAAAAAACACCACCTACTATTCCCATAGTGCAGTCAAGGATGCCCGATATTGTCTTTAGACAGCGTATCATAAAACGTATTTTGATGAAGCTAGACAACAAAAAGGCTTCAAATAACTACCGACCAATCGCACTACTCTCAATAATATCGAAAGTCATGGAAAAGGCTATCAATCAGCATCTTCTAAAATATCTTGAAGGATTCAACATTATTAGTGATCACCAATATGGCTTTCGTAAAAATAGATCAACAGGAGATCTTCTGACTTATGTAACGCATGTTTGGAACAACGCAATTGAACACTTTGGAGAATCTCGAGCGGTTGCTCTTGACATATCCAAGGCATTTGACCGTGTTTGGCACGATGGGCTGTTGGCTAAGCTACGGTCTTATGGTATGTCTGAAAAGTTCTGTTTGTGGCTCTCATGTTTCCTCAGAGAGCGTTCTTTACGAGTGGCAGTCGACGGATTTCTTTCTAACACCTTCACTATCAACGCCGGTGTGCCCCAAGGTTCCATACTGTCTCCTACTCTCTTCCTCATTTATATTAACGATCTGCTGGAAAAGACCGAGAATCCAATCTACAGCTTTGCAGATGACAGTACACTTATCTCTTCATTCACTTTGAACGCTCGGACATCGACTACTCAGACGAATATCCGCAGACAGCAGGAAGTCATTCAACTTAACAAAGACGTGGAAGAAATTCTATCTTGGGGTGACAGTAACCAAGTGGAATTTAACGCTACAAAAACCCAGGCGGCAGTTTTTTCTAAAAAAGTTAACGTTGCAGAACCCGACATAGTTATGTCGGGGCACTCCATCCCCCTAACATCGTCACTCAATCTGTTAGGCGTTAATTTGGGAGTAAATATGTCCTGGCATGAACATGTTGCAGGCATAGCAAGGAGAGCTTCTCAAAAGTTGGGAATATTGTTTCGAACCAAAAAGCTTTACACTCCACAACTGTTAATTCTTTACAAAGCTCAAATTCGACCAACTATGGAATACTGCTCCCATGTTTGGAGCTCCGCTCCCAAACATACACTGCATTTGTTGGATTATATCCAGAGAAGAGCTATTCGTCTGATTGGACACCCGGAACTGACCGACGGCCTTGATTCGCTGGAACATCGAAGAACGGTTGGCGACTTGAGCCTATTCTACAAGTACTTTCATGGAAAGTGTTCGAAGGATGTGGCCCGTTTAATTCCTCCCAGAGCGGTGCATATTAGAAGTACACGTCGCGCTAATACTTCACATCCGTATGAGGTTCAGCTTGTTACTCCTCGTAGCAGTCTTTTATATGGAGAACATCATACCTTTGGAATAGTTTGCCCAGGACTGTGTTTCCCATCGAGTACAATCTACAGCGATTCAAGAACAACGTAAATCGCTTTCTCCGCACACGTGTCGCTCCTGTAGCGCTTTAGGGACTTCCCTGTAGCACGTGTGCTAGACCCATAAAAAAAAAAATTAAGAAAGCTACTTAAAAAAAACTAAAATAAAAGTATGACTTACTAACACTCTGTATCTCAAGAATTACGAATTTTTGGACTAAGGTAAGTTGGGCTAAATGGTCAAATTTTCATCTCAGAAATCCACAGTAACTCTATGTACACGGAATACTGGCACACCCTGTATAACTGGAGTTATTCACATTTTAAGTTCCAGAAACGCGTTTTGAAAACTTAAATTTTTTATAAATAAAAGAGCACAAGTTTTTTCAGGTCCAAAACTTAGGACAATACTCCTGGTGATACCCCCAGAGAGGATAAAATCATAATATTGCTGTCTCTAGACAGTGCGATTTCAAATGCTTTTTTTAGTGCATTATGATGTTAATTTAAAAATTTATTTTTGGTGAAAAGTATTGTTATAAGTTGATACATCAATATTTGGCATTCGTAAGCTTATAAGAATATTAGTAAGTAAAAAAAATCTGACCTTTTCCCGATTGTATGTATGTTGAAATGATCCTTGGATTTGTTTACTACTTGAAAATTCATTTTAAATATTAGATAACAAAAATTTGTGTTGGCATCTGTTCTTCAAAGCAAATAGAGTGCTTTTTTTTTGAAAATTCGTTCAAACTAATAAATTTTTAATTTATTTTCGTTAAAGAAAACTACACGTTTTTATTTATGTGTTTAATATCGTACTAAAAAAAGCAGAAATCTGCATTATCTTAATATTTAATAATACTTGGTGCCAAAAGTTTGCACACTCACCTTCGCAGTTTAAATATAGATATATGGACTGATTTTGGATTAAAATAGAAACTAACAAAACAGTTTTTCCTATAAGTTTTCTTTGTGTACATGGTGTATGGTTAAAACAGACAACTTGAAGAGGTATAATGTCCCAGGAATGAACTTGTCCCTATTGGTAACTTTGTAGTGGAGTTTTTTTTGTTCTAGTTTGGTGTTTTTACTTTCCTTTTTTGTATTTTATTATATTTAGCTTTGCGTTATGTTTTACGATTAGTCACGGTTTTTATGGATACTTTGTGTTGTATTTAATTATGTTAAAATAATAATAATAAAATAAAATGCTAGCATTTATGTAGTTTGTTAAATTTTGTAATATAAAATATAATCTGCTGCCTAGCTTAGTTCTGTTCGTTTATACGAGGGTGGTTCAATAAGTACCCGTGTTCGAATTAAGACACCATTTTTTTCACAATTGTTTTCTTTTATTTTTCAACATAGTTCAAGTGTACAGGGTGGTCCAAATTGGACACTTTTAAAGGTAAACCCTTTTTATCTAAAGGAGATAGACGAAAACTGATGTCGGTGTCTGAGGCTCAATTTTTATGATAAAGTCAATGATGAACACCGCATATCGATATCTAGTACCGTTTCAGATATATAGGGTGTTTTTCAAAAATCTGCATTTTGGAAAAATGTTTGTAATTCTTTTCCTATTGAAAATTTTTGATTTCTGTTAAAATATTCTCAAAGCACTTTTTTACGTGGATTTCAACGGTGTAAGTTACATTTTTTTACAACTAATATTTTAATAGTTATTAACACAAAAATATATTTTTTAAATGGGATGCCCTGTATATTTTTCCTTATCCGAATAGAGATTTAAATTCTAAAAATATAGCACACTTTATATTTTGCTTAAATCTTCTTCAAAATGTAAAGGTTTTCAGTTTTTAAGCGAGTTTTAAATGCACATTTTTGTGTAGTAGGTTTTGGATGGAGCGGCAATATCAATTGTTTACCGATAGCAGTCAAATCGTAAAAAAAATTCCCAGAAGTAACTCTAAGAGTCATAACTACAATGAAATTTACTAAAGTACTTTAAATTAAAAAAAAAAACAATTTTCTATAAGAGATGTTCGAAATGTCGACTGGTCGAGTTTCATTTACACATAGGCGGCATCTTTTCTGGACACTTCTTACCGAGTTGATTAGTTCAAGAGGAGTGAGAGGTGCAAAACTTTGTATCACTGCGACTTCTAACTCTTGCCTGGTGTTTGTCGGCAATTTAAAAATTAGGTCTTTTAATCTTCCCCAAAGATAGAAATCCATGGGTGTTAAATCTGGTGACCTTGATGGCCAACGATTCGGACCTTGATTGGCTATCCAGTTATTGTCGAAATTGGCCGATAAAAAATTACTGATAACTGCAGCGTTATGAGAGGGTGCCCCGTCGTGTTGAAAAAATATGTTTCTAAGGTCCATTAACGGTAGTTCATCAACAAGAGATTCTATTTGCTGTCTTAAAATTTCTAAATATCTCTGAAAGGTGAGTGTTCCTTCGTAAATAAATGGACCTATAACCCTGCCTCTAAAAATTCCTGCCCACACATTAAATCCAAATCTGCCTTGATCTCTTTGCTCCACAACTAAATGAGGATTTTCTTGTGCCCACGTATAAAAATTGTAACATTTAAAAAGACCTGCTTTGCTTAGATAAGCTTCGTCGTAAATGCAATTTAATGAAAAATTCGGAACATGGTTACAATTCTCCAGAAACCATTGGCAAAAAATCCATACGCCGTTAAAAATCTCCGTCTCTAAGGTGATGAACTTTCTTGTCCTATATGGCCTGAATTTGTGCTTCTTCAAAGTATGACTTACGTTAGTTCTTGGTAGTCCAGTGGATTCTTTTAACTGTCGGGTTGAAGTGTTGGGATTATTTCCGTTAGTTCCTAAAACTACTATTTCTTGTAACTCCTTATCTCGGTTTGATGCATAATTTTTGGGTCGTTTCTTTTCAAACTGGCCACTATTAACTAGGTTATGTCGCAATCAAGCGAATATATCCTTGAAGAGTTGACGCCTTTCTAGATACCGTTCGTGGTACAAATTACTTGCCGCTTCCGAATTTTCTCCGGTTTGTATGAAACACTATCATATCCCATTTTTCGTAATTTTCAAACTGCATTACGATTTATTTGACAATTCAATAACTGATCCTGAAGTAAAATTTGGCAACTACAAGTAAACAATTGAATTAAACCATATGGCCGCTCCGTCCAAAGCCTACTTCACAAAATGTGCATTTAAAACTCGCGTAAAAAGTGAAAACCTTTATATTTTGAAGTAGATTTAAACAAAATATAAAGTGTGCAATATTTTTAGAATGGTAATTTAAAGCTCTATTCGGATAAGGAAAAACATACAGGGTATCCCATTTAAAAATATATTTTTGCGTTAATAACTATTAAAATATCAGTTGTAAAAAAATGTAATTTACACTGTTCAAATTCACGTGAAAAAGTGCTTTGAGAATGTTTTTACAGAAATCAAAAAATTTTCAATAGGAAAAGAATTACAAACATTTTTCCAAAATGCAGATTTTTAAAAAACACTCTGTATATCTGAAACGGTACTAGATATCGATATGCGGTTTTCACCATTGAGTTTATCATAAAAATCTCCTTTAGATAAAGAGGTTTACCTTTAAAAGTGTCCAATTTGGACCAGCCTGTACATACGTACACTTTGTCCAACGTCCTCGCTATTTTTTTAACCCCTGCAAAAAATAGGTATTGTCCAGCTCCCCAAAATACGCTTCTGTCTGGGTGATGACGTCCTCATTTGAACTGAATTTTTTATCTGGGAGCCATTTCTTCATGTTTGGGAACAAGAAGAAATCACAGAGACCCAGGTCGGGCAACCCCGTGGTGCGGCAGCAATTCATATCGCAATTCATGCAGTTTGGCGGCGACAACTCCGGATGAATGTCGTGGTAAAACAGCACTTTCTTTTTCGCTAAACTCGTTTTTCCTTCAATTTCTTACTCAGTATGTTTCACCATTACACCAAACACTTTATTTTTGCGGTCGACGCGCATTTCGCTAACCATGTTAGCTTCATCAGGAGCGATGATTCCCTAAAGCTAAACTACAAATCTACTCTATTTTTACTTAGCCTAACATCTAAATTACTCAACCGGAACTGATTAATAAGGATATACCTTCCGTCTTTATTTAAACTACTTTTATATTTTATAATTTCCATACTTTCGTTTGCGTTCAACAATCTCTTATCAGATACATTTTTAATTAATCTTAGATTATCTAATGTTACAGTATGATCAGCTTCAAGGGCATGTTCGGCAATGCTAGACTTTTGTGTTCTACTACGAGGATGGATTGAAAAGTTCGCGGCCTAGTCAAGAAAACAAAATAAAATACGTACAAAAATATTTTTATTTTCCGACGTAATCTCCATCTCGCTCTATACCCTTCTTCCACCTGCTTTCCGAAGCTTCCACACCTGTTTGAAAACAAGATTCCTCAAGGTCTTCGAAATATTGGTTTCCACTTTTTCATTTGATGAAAATTCCTGGCCACCGAGGTGTTTTTTTAGGTTTGCCAAATCAGGAGAATAAGCCGGGTGGGGCAGCAACTCGAAACCACAATCACCAATTTGAGCCATAGACTCAACAGACGTGTGAACGCGAGCGTTGTCCTGATGGAATAAAACTTTCTTTCTTAGTAATCCTGGACGTTTCTCTTTAATTTCTTGGCGTAAACGACGCAAAAGGGTGCAATAGTAAGTGGAGTTTATTGTTTCGCCTTTCGGAAGGTAGTCCACGATAATAATACCTTTAGCAGCAAAAAACTGACACCATCACTTTTTCAGCCGACCGAATTGTCTTCGCTTTCTTTGGGGTCGGTCAACCAGATTTTTTCCACTGCTCGGATTGTTGTTTTGACTCTAGGGTATAGTGGTGAATCCAGGTTTCATTCATTGTCACAAACTTGTTAAGAAAATCTTGCAAATCAGCCTCAAACATCTCCAAACAGTCGTGAGAAATCGTGAGTTGAATTCGTTTTTGTTCAACTGAAAGCAATCTGGGGACCCATCTAGCGAAAACCGAGTTCGTTGGTAATGATGTCTTGTGTTCGTTCATACGAGATGCCTATAGTGCCTACAGTCTGTCTCCCTGATAGTTAATCTACGGCAGGGGTGCTCAAACTTGAACTGCTGGCGATCTACCTCAATATTGTTAGCCTACGATCGATCGACTCTGAGAGGCTGCAAGTAAGTGTGATGCAGGATTGTCGTCTAGGTAGGGTGTATCGTGGCATAGATATTAGTTTTCCGCACAATATGCATTTTTTTAGTCAAGGTAAGTGTAGGTCTGCTCTAAAATGTCAATGAAAAAACTCATAATTATTCAAAATTGCGAGTTTATTGGTTCTTACAAAACAAACGAGTTCTAATGTCTAAACTTAACTAAAGAGTGACTTTGGATGTTGAAGCGTGGCACTGCATGTCCTCAGCATACTTTTCATAAGATGGTACGTAATTACCGAGTGCGTCAGTTAGTCGATTGCGATATTTTGACTTAATTATCTTCATATCAGAAAATGCAGACTCGCACAAGTAAGTTGACCCAAACATTGCCGTCAGTTGAAGGGCGATTTGCCTTAGATTCGGATATTTATCTTCAGATATAAAACACCACAATTTTGTATCAGATGCTGTGGCTTTGAGATGTATATCTGATATAATCTGCACTAACTCATTTTCAACAGAACATGAGTCCATGTTAAACTGACTTGCTATTTCAGTAGCTAATTCCTCAATGTTTTTACACGAAAAATGATAACTCATAAATGATGGGATATTTGCCAATTTACTGAAATCATAAAAAAGTATTTCGAATTGGCCCAAAATATTTGATAATTCTGCCACATAAATATTATAATTCAACTGAGGAATCCTTGCTTTCAAAGACGGAAAATTTTTCAGATCCTTTCTTTTCAGTTGATCTATCATAAGTTGCAATTTACTTTTGAATGCGTTTATTGCGCTAATCATCTCAATAATAGTTTTTCCTTTACCTTGAAGCTCCAAATTAATGGTATTTAAATACATTGTGATGTCTGTCAAAAATGCCAAATCAGTCAGCGATTTTCCGTTTTTCAGCATCTGAGTGTCATCACCTCTTTCGTCCAGAAAAGCTGTTATTTCGGGCAATAATTCTTGAAACCTTTCTAGAAATTTTCCGCGACTCAACCACCTGACGTCCGTGTGAAGAACTAAATCAGTGTGTTCAGTTGACTCACTATCTTCCAACTGCAATTTAAAGAGCCGTCGTTGCAAGCTACGTGCACGGATGGAATTCACAATTTTTATTGCAATACCCATAATCTCCTTCATGTTTAGAACTTTTGAACACAAAACTTGTTGATATATAATGCAATGGAAGGAGAAAAATGAAGGAAAATCATCATTAGCTCGACACAATGCCTCAAAACCGTTTTCGTTTCCAGTCATTGCTGGTGCTCCATCCGTTGTAATGCACACTAGTTTATTAATTGGTAGCTTGTAGTTTGTTACAAAATTGAAGAAAACGTCATATATATCTTCGCCACAGGCCTTTCCTTTCAGAGGAAGTATGTACATTCCATGATATCATGTTTTAGTTTATCTGCCATGTCCTGACTCATGACTTCAACACGCCTTGTGACAGTCGGACGGGATAACTGAAGTTCTCTAATAGCAGACATAATCTCTATTTTGTTTTTAAAATCTCCAAATAAAGTCTCACCCGCTTCAATAAATGTTTCCTTCACAACTAATCCATCATCAAATGGTTTCTTGTGTTTCGCCAATATATGAGATATTTTAAATGACGTGATCGTTGCAGCTTTTGATTGTTTGGCTGGTCTTGTGAACATGGTTTGTTCTTTTTTCAAACAAGTTATCAAATCACGTACTTTTCGTTTTCTTAATTCACTCTGTGACAGAAAATCCTTTCCATAGTTTTTATGAACCGTTTTTATGATGCCTCTTTAAGTTCCCACGCTTAGGTATTGCGCACGGCAAATGAGACAAATGCACTTATCCTTTACCATACAAAAGAAAAAATTCTTCCTTCCAATCGTTATTAAAATGATAAGTTTTACTTTTCTTCGCTGCACTCATTTTGGACTATTTATTAATAAACTTTGTATCGATGTATCGCCTTCAAGTTACAATTCAGAACGAAGTCTCGAATATTCCCGTCACACACGCCGCCCGAAGTTTCTAGAAAAATCGGCGGGAATCAAAAACGCGGCTTTTCTTTGACAAGTACCTCGCGTTCCTTTGATAAAGCCGCCTTTTGCCGCTAGCAGGGGGTTATTACGATAAAAGAAAGTGATGAGGGAGTTATTCTGGCCTAATTGTGGATCGAATAAATTTTAGTAGTTTATTCGTTACATTTTGTTTTAGTTACCTAAAACAAAATCTGTGAATATTTCTATATCGCAATTTTCTTCTCGAGATCGACTCAAAAAGCATTCGCGATGATCTACGGTATTTCAATATGATATCACACACTTTGCCGACGTTTTCTTCAGTCGTAGACGTCGTGAGCCGGCCGAAGCGAGGGTCATCTTCGATGCCCCCTCGTCCACGTTTAAATTCTGCAACCCATTTTTTTACAGTGGTATATGACGGAGTAGATTCCCCTAGTGTTGTTTTCATATCATCGTGATTCTCCTTTGCTGTTAATCTTTTTCTAAATAGGTACTTGATGACCGCACGTTGTTCAATTTTTTCCATTTTTCCAAACACACTGCACTTGGTCTCACTCGTTCTAACCCAAAAACCACAAATTCTACAGCAACAAAATTTTGCACTGTGACAACTAAAGAAACTATGAACTTATTGAGGGTACTATAATAAAAATATTATAATTATTTTTTGGTGAGGCCGCGAACTTGTCAATCCATCCTCGTATACTTTAAACGTGCTAAATGTTGTTTAAATCTTGTTTTAATTGACCTCTTAGTTTGGCCAACATACTTTTTGTTACAATCATTACAACTAATTTCATAAATTCCACTTTTCTCACAATTAGGAATATTTTCTTTGGAATTTCCTAAAATGTTCCTCAGATTGTCTGATGACTTATAGACTAAGGTGAGGCATACCTTATTAAATACCTTATTGAGTCCCCTGCTATATTTCGGTTTTTATGATATGGAGACATACTTGGTCTTATATTCTTCGCGTGTAAAAAGGGTGGAATTCTGAATATTTAACCTAAACTTATGTCTGTTTGTTAACTTGTTTATTAAGTCATCGTTATAACCATTAACTTTAGTTATATTCTTAATACGATTCCTTTCATTATTGAAGTTTACTCTATTAAGAGGAAAATTGACCAAACTCTTCCTAATTTCTAATTCAGGTTAAGTATAAATAGGGTAGATTTGTAGTTTAGCTTTAGTCAATTATCGCTCCTGATGAAGCTAAAATGGTTAGTGAAACAGGCATCAAGTGCAAAAATAAAGTGTTTGGTGTAGTGGTGATATATACTGAGTAGTGTCATTGTGCCAAATATTGCACATTCCCAACATACTTCAATTTCTCGTCGAAGATGTCCAATAATTCACTATAGTGTAGTCCAGTGCTCGTTCTTCCGATCTTTTAGAAGTCAATGAGTATGATGCCTTTTTCATTCCAAAAAATCGACGCCATAACTTTTCCGGCCGATGGGACTGTCTTCGCCTTTTTTAGAGCAGATTCACCGGAAGCAATCCATTGTTTTGATTGTTGCTTGGTTTTGGCTGTATAATGATGAATCCAAAACACAACTCGCGGCAAAAAGTCCTTCGGATTTCACTGAAATTGCTCCTAACACAGCTTCGAAGTTAAAAACCGTACCGCTTGTTGTCCCCGGTGAGCAATTGCGGCACCTATCGGGCCGAAAACTTTCTCATAGCCAACTGTCATCATATCAACAATATTAATTACCGTCAACACACTTATCGCTTTTGTCAATTTCGCGAACTTTCGTTTGACGAAAAAAAAAACTCGAACTCAGTATTGGTGGCGTCTGCCTTTTGCAGGTTTTTTTTATGGGTCCAGCACACGTGATGCAGGGAAATCCCTAAAGCTCTACAGGAGCGACATGTGTGCGGAAAAAGCGATTCACGTTGTTCTTGAAAAGGTGTAAATTCTACTCGGTGGGAAACAACGTGCCGGGCAAATTATTCGAAAGGGATGATGTTCTCCATATAAAAGACTGCTTGAAAAGCGTTGTACGAGGAGTAACAAGCTGAACCTCATACGGATGTGATGTATTAGCGCGACATGTATTTCCAACATGCACCGCTCGGGGAGGAATTAAGCAGGCTACATCCGTCGAACACTTTCCATGAAAATACTTGTAGAATAGGCTTAAGTCGCCAACCGTTCTTCGATGTTCCAGCGAATCAAGGCCGCCGGTCGGTTCCGGGTCTCCAACCAGACGAACAGCTCTTCTCTGAATAGAATCCAACAAATGTAGTGTGTTTGGGAGCGGAGCCCCAAACATGGGAGCAGTATTTCTTAGTTGGTCGAATTTGAACTTTGTAAAGAATTAATAGTTGTTCTGGAGTGTAAAGCTTTCTGGTTCGAAATAATATTCCCAACTTTTGAGAAGCTCTCCTTGCTATGCCTGCAACATGTTCATGCCAGGACATATTTGCTCTCAAATTAACGCCTAACAAATTGAGTGACGATGTTAGAGGAATGGAGTGCCCCGACATAACTATGTCGTTAACTTTTTTAGTTAGTTAATTTTGTAGCGTTAAATTCCACTTGGTTACTGCTACTTCAAGATAGAATTTTTTCCAGGTCTTTGTTAAGTTGAACGACCTCCTGCTGTCTGCGAATATTCGTCTGAGTAGCCGATGTCCGACCGTTCAAAGCGAATGAAGAAGCGTATTCTCATCTGCAAAGCTGCAGATTGGATTCCCGGTCTTTTCCAGCAGATCGTTAATGCAAATGGGAGACAGTATGGAGCCTTGAGGCACACCGGCGTTGATAATGAAGGTGTTAAAAAGAAATCCGTCGACTGCCACTCGTAAAGAACGCTCTTTGAGGGAACACGAGAGCCACAAACAGAAGTTTTCAGACATACCATAAGACCGTAGCTTAGCCAACACTCCATCGTGCCAAACACGGTCGAATGCCTTGGATATGTCAAGAGCAACCGCTCGAGATTCTCCAAAGTGTTCAATTGCGTTGTTCTAAACATGTGTTACATAAGTCAGAAGATCTCCTGTTAATCTATGTTTACGAAAGCCATATTGGTGATCGCTAATAATGTTGAATCCTTCAAGTGCGACTGGTCGGTAGTTATTTGCCTTTTTTAGGTATCGGCTGAACTGTGGAAATATTCCCTTTCTGTAGGATAGGTTGAAAAGTGGTGTTAGTTCCTTCGCACAGTTTTTGAGAATTATGGCAGGTATTCCGTTAGTGCCAGAAGTTTTTTTGGTGTCTAGCTTCATTAAAATATGTTTTATGATACGCTGCACTATGGAAATAGTAGGTGGTGTTTTTCCTTGGAAATCGATAGTAGAATGTGAAGCAAAGAGTTCAGCCAACAAGTTCGCTGGAGCTACAGTTTTGCCTCAAACTGAAAAGATATTATACCCATTATAGTACGCTCTCCTTTTACCTCCTTATATCTTTCTTAGAATCATAAAAGTAGCAGGAGATGTTGGACGCAGGTAGAGCAAAACCTTTATAAACGGCCGAAAGGTAAGTTGGCACGCCGCGCGTTCGAATTGACCTGCCTTACACTTGCCACTATAATCGTCTATAACTTCGAAAGCATTTGAAATTTTCCTCTGAAAATATTATTGAAATATAATACTTTCGAATAGGATACTTTCTAAGAAGTCGGTTTTTCCGACCCGAGAAAGTGTAATGTTTCCTTAAGATATTGAATTGCAATACTTGGACGAAGTTATTCTTAGGTGTGCGAAAGTCAAATTCATTATTTACTTTAGAATCGCTTGTTTCCTATTAAGTATTGGTGTAAATTACAACAATTTTTTAAAGACAGGTAACTTTGGAATTCCTTTAGTTCGGAAATTACAACGATAAAGTCTGAACTAAGAAGTTTATGGGAAGTTATCCGTCTTTGCTGAAAAACAAGTTTTTGACTCATCTGTCTCCAGTACAAAAACATGAGAGTATGACAAGTGCAATGAATTTCGCCGAATTTCGCGAGAGTGATAATCACTTGGCCTAGAACACTCAGTGTATGATTTACGGAGATACTAAATTAGTTTATCAAGTTGTATATCAAAATATTGATAGGTAAAATAGGCTGCCTATTTATCTTTTAATAATAGTTTTTAATTTTATTCTCATTGTTGTTAAAAGTATGTTGCTATTGTGTTTACTTACATTCTGTAATGTGTCGTTATAGATACTTTGTTAAAATATTGGTAATTTAGTGAGCAGTTTTAAATATTTTTTTTTCATTATACTTACTATTGATTTGGTAGTTCACTAGCAAAGGGTGTTCGTGTGTGAAAATATTATTCTTATAGTGTTGGAAATAGACTGGTGAGTAAAAAAATCGACTCAAACTATTCGGCTTCATTTAACACGGATCCTAGAATTTAACGTTCATACAGTCCGTCCAGAAAGCCTCCATACACCACCTGCTTTCTATACTATTTTTCTGTTATGTTTAACTAATTAATTGGAACTATGAGAAAACATGTTTAAATTAATATTTGAAACTTAACCAACCAGGATGAGTATTATAAACCACTACGGAACATTTTATTTAGAAGTTACATCATTGTTACACTCAAGAACTGCATTCAAGAAAAAAAAAACACGTTATAATCAGCCACATTTTATCAAGCTATCTATTGCTCGCTAAACTGAAAACAAATGAATAATTGTCGGCCATATTTTATAATCTGTCACGTGCTGCTAGTAATTTTGCAGTGGGTTTTCAAAGTAGTATTAAAAATGAGTGAGAGAAATTGTAAAATTCCATTCCAAGTTCGAAAGATTTGATTTGTGGAAAGATGGAAAATCGTACAGAAATATAGGAAAAATTGTTAAAAAGTCGCATGCTACTGTTCAGTACATTGTAAACCAGTATAAATCAACGGGTTCCTATAAAATTCGACCACGCTCTGGTCGTCCCAAGAAACTGACTCCACGTGAAGAGGCCAGTATTGTTAGAAAAATAATTATAGATCCCAAGAAAAGTGCACCAAAATTAAAAGAAGTACGGGAACTATTTTCGAAAAATGTTTGTTCACAAACAGTGAGAAATTGTTTACATAGTGCAGGCTATAAGGGGTGTGCAGCCAAGAAGAAGCAGTTAATTTCGGAAGCTAATCGCAAAAAGCGGTTAGCTTTTGCTAGGGATTACGTTACTAAACATCCTGAATTTTAGGAATCCGTAATCTTTAGTGATGAAATTAAAATTATCCTTTTTGGGTCTGATGGCAGAACTAAAGTTTGGCGAAAGAACAATACCGCATTCGATATTAAAAACATTTGTTCCACGGTGAGACAAGGGGATGGCAATGTTCTGCTTTGGGTATGCATGTCCGCTGAAGGGGTTGGAAATTTACCTTTTATGAATGGTACCATGGATCAGCATACTTATCTGAACATTTTGAGAGACGATTTAAGAGGAAGTGTCTAAAAATTATCTCTCGAAAAAAGTTCGCAAACATAATGTGTCAGATCGAGAAGAATTAAAAAACATATATAATATTGAACGAATGGGGAGAACATGCCAGCAGAAGTTACTAGAAAGCTGGTTGCAAGCATGAGAAAAAGGTTACAGGAGATTGTCAAGGCCAACGGCGGTCCCACTTAGTTTAAACTAAGTTGTTATTTTCCATTAAACTCCGTTAAACTATTATTGGTAATTGTTAAGTGTATGGAGACTTTTTTGACATTAATTTTGTTTATATTTTTATAACAATGATGTAACTTCTAATTAAATTGTTCTGTAGTTGTTTTTAATACTAATCCTCGTTGGTCAAGTGTTCAAATATTAATTTAAACATATTTTCTCATAGTTCTAATTAATTAGTTAAACATAGCAAAAAAATAGTATACACAGCAGGTGGTTTATGGAGACTTTTTGGACTGACTTATATTTTTGTAGTATCATTTGAAAACTCATTCCATTCTCTTTCTTATGATACCAAATTCCATAGCATACCTCATACTTTTTACTAATTAAAATGATTGAAAGGGGAAACAAGGAGAACAAGGATTGAGAATAGAGGTAAGAGGAAGGAAATATTAGACAAATTTTAAATTTAACAATTTATTGATAAAAACCAAAATCAATATTTTGTATGATCCCCCTAGCCCTTACTACTGCTTCCAGCCGGTTTTTCATGGAGCAGGTGAGCTTTTTCACCACTGTCTGTTGAATTCTTCCCCACTTTTCCGCAGTCGCAATCTTTAAGTCCCTCCTTTCAAGCTCATCTCACATGTGCTCGATTGGATTGAGGTCAAGACTCCGCGCCGGCCATACTAATGTGGGTTTCGCCAGGTATTGCCGCACTGATTCAGCAGGATGTGGCGTCGCATTGTCGTGCATTAGCACGAAGCTATCGCCAACAAACCCAGCGTCAGGAACAACGTGTTCCTGCAGAATCTCCTGAATGTACCTGTGAGCAGTTAATCCACAGCTACGAGTCTCATCAGTCATGAAAACTAAATCGGTTTCGCATCCAGTGAGATGCCTCCCTATACCATGACAGAACCTCCTCTGTAGGCGACCGTTTCGGTAATGCAGCACTGCGCCTAGCTCTCCCCAGGCCTCCTATAGACTCGTCTTCTTCCATCATTGCCTCGTAGGCACATTCGGGACTCATCGTAGAATAAAACGGAGCACCATTGCTTTAAGGTTCAATCGGGTTCTCGAGTAAATCTGAGTCGCGCTTGTCGATGGGCTGCTGTCAATTTGGGTTCGTTAGCTAGTCTTTTCGGAGATAGGTTAGCTTTTTGAAGTCTTTTTCTGACTGTCGAGTAGCTGACAGCCCGAGCACGAACTTGTCGGAGCTCCGAGGTACACCTTTTTCTTCCTGATCCTGGTATCCGCGTAAAGGCGCTAGTCTCTTGGTAATGCCTGTAGACTCTGGAGACAGCTGACTGGCTCAGGTGCAGTTGCGCAGCGACTACATGTTGGCTATGCCCTTCTTGCAATAGAGCAAACACTTGTGCCGTTACTTCCGAGGTGATATCCATTTTCCGTTGACGTAATTAGTGAGCAGGTATACCAGATATGTTGACGGTTGAAGTTCCGATAAAGGAATGCAAATGTAGTTGCATATGTTTTTATAGGGATGAATAGCGCGTAACGAGTACGTTGCTGGGCGATCAAAAACGGGTCTATTGATTAAAACTCTTTGGAAATCTAATTGTTTTTGGTATTATTGAAAAGAGTAGAAAATCAGCAAATCTGCTAAATGGGAAGATCTCATGGAATATTTTCGAAGTTTGTTTTCGATCCGACGACCCATCTGACTGCGCCAGGGAGGTTTCCGATGTTATTTTGGCCGCTATGGAGGTTTACATTCCTTTTTTCGAAGAAATGCCCTTCCAACGGCAAGCCTTAGTTTGACCGAAAATGCAAAGAAGCTGTTGC
>CM032455.1:18567376-18717539 GCA_019049505.1 Pachyrhynchus sulphureomaculatus | reverse complement strand
TGCCGAAATTGCCATCCTGGGCGACTTTAATGTCCACAACATCAACTGGCTTAAATATTCCAATACTACCGATGAACAAGGTCGTGAAGCCGAATCATTTTCAATCAGTTGTGGCTTAACTCAGCTTATTGACGAACCAACACGGACCCCTGATCGAGACGGGGAGTTCGCCAGTCTTCTTGATCTGTTTTTAACCACCAATCCGGAGATTTACACGGTCAGCGTAAATCCGCCATTAGATTCTTCCGACCATAAACTATTATCGACATCGAGTATCCTACCAATCAGTGACAGAGACGCGCCTAAACCGCGCAAGATTTGGCACTACAAATCTGCTAAATGGGAAGATCTCATGGAATATTTTCGAACTTTCCCTTGGTTAGACGTTTGTTTTCGATCCGATGACCCATCTGACTGCGCCAAGGAGGTTTCCGATGTTATTTTGGCCGGTATGGAGGCTTACATCCCTTTTTCGAAGAAATGCCCTTCCAACGGCAAGCCTTGGTTTGACCGAAAAATGCAAAGAAGCTGTTGCTTCTAAACATCTTGCATACCGACATTGGCGTGAAAATCCTAACACCATAAATCGTAACACCTCTGTTCGTGCCAGGAACGGATGCAAAGAAATTATCGACGGCAAGAGGCACACAATCAACGGATTAGAAACAAACTTCTCGCTTGTCCTAACAATTCCAAGTCCTTTTGGTCAGTCGCTAAGGCAGTTAGTCAAAATTTCACCAAATCCACCATACCACCACTCACACGGCCAGATAATTCTATTGCAAAAACACCTGTTGAGAAAGTGAACTTATTGGCTGAACTCTTTGCTTCACATTCTACTGTGGATTTCCAGGGGAAAACACCACCTAATATTCCCATAGTGCAGTCAAGGATGCCCGATATTGTCTTCAGGCAGCGTATCATAAAACGTAGACTTTTCAACCTATCTTACAGAAAGGGAATATTTCCTTCCTGCTGGAAATGTGCCACAGTTCAGGCCAATACCTAAAAAAAAGCAAGAAGACCTTGCCAAATAACTACCGACCAATCGCACTGCTTTCAATAATATCGAAGGTCATGGAAAAGGCTATCAATCAGCATCTTCTAAAATATCTTGAACGATTCAACATTATTAGCGATCACCAATATGGCTTTCGTAAAAATAGATCAACAGGAGATCTCCTGACTTATGTAACACATGTCTGGAACAACGCAATTGAACACTTTGGAGAATCTCGAGCGGTTGCTCTTGACATATCCAAGGCATTCGACCGTGTTTGGCACGATGGGCTGTTGGCTAAGCTACGTTCTTATGGTATGTCTGAAAAGTTCTGTTTGTGGCTCTCATGTTTCCTCAGAGAGCGTTCTTTAAGAGTGGCGGTCGACGGATTTCTTTCTAAAACCTTCACAATCAACGCCGGTGTACCCCAAGGCTCCATACTGTCTCATACTCTCTTTCTCATTTATATTAACGATCTGCTGGAAAAGACCGAGAATCCAATCTACAGCTTTGCAGATGACAGTACACTTATCTCTTCATTCACTTTGAACGCTCGGACATCGGCTACTCAAACGAATATCCGCAGACAGCAGGAAGTCATTCAACTTAACAAAGACCTGGAAGAAATTCTATCTTGGGGTGACAGTAACCAAGTGAAATTTAATGCTACAAAAACCCAGGCGGCAGTTTTATCTAAAAAAGTTAACGTTGCTGAACCCGACATAGTTATGTCGGGGCACTCCATTCCCCTAACATCGTCACTCAAATTGTTAGGCATAAATTTGGGAGCAAATATGTCCTGGCATGAACATGTTGCAGGCATAGCAAGGAGAGCTTCTCAGAAGTTGGAAATATTATTTCGAACCAGAAAGCTTTACACTTCACAACAACTGTTAATTCTTTACAAAGCTCAAATTCGACCAACTATGAAATACTGCTCTCATGTTTGGGGCTCCGGCTCCAAACATACACTGCATTGGTTGGATTCTATTCAGAGAAGAGCTGTTTGTCTGATTGGAGACCCGGAACTGACAGGTGGCCTTGATTCGCTGGAACATCGAAGAACGGTTGGCGACTTGAGCCTATTCTACAAGTATTTTCATGGAAAGTGTTCGAAGGATGTGGCCCGCCTAATTACTCCCAGAGCGGTGCATGTTAGAAGTACACGTCACGCTAATACTTCACATCCGTATGAGGTTCAGCTTGTTACTCCTCGTATAACGCTTTTCAAGCAGTCATTTATATGGAGAACATCATCCCTTTGGAGTAATTTGCCCAGAACTGTGTTTCCCACCGAATACAATTTACAGCGATTTAAGAACAACGTGAATCGCTTTCTCCGCACACGTGTCGCTCTTGTAGCGCTTTAGGGACTTCCCTGTAGCACGTGTGCTAGACCCATAAAAAAAAAAACGGCGAAAGGCTACAATGTATGAATCGTGGTACAAGCGGCAACAGCAAGAAGCTGCAGGTGCTTTGAATGATTTCAAGCACCTACCTCCTCTGGATGATATTCAACAAGTTGTTAAATCTATTTATGAAGATTTGACGCCAAACGATCTTTTGAAGCGGTGTTTGAGGAATAACACACAAAATAACAATGCATCATTCAATTCTTGTGTTTGGCACTTAGCCCCAAAACATATTGATCATTGAAATTGCTACTTACACATCTGCGTGTATTTTTAATTAAGGTTTCACCGCAGTATTAAAAATTATGGAGGTCATGGGAAGGACAATGGGACCTGCAGCCGCTGAGCTCGCCCGGAAGCGTGACGAAGCGCGCATCAGGAATGCCGAGCGCAACCTCACCGATACCGCCAGAGAGGCCAGAATCGCACGGAGAGACGAAAGAACACTTGAGAAAGAGGCGTATGAGGAGTCGGAAGGAATTTGATATGCAGCAGGCATAGCTGATTCAACGTATGTAGATTTTAAATGTGAAAATTCGTTTGTCAAAACTGTGAACACATTTTTCTCAAGACAAGGTTTTTGTAATCGACGACTATAACTTAAAAACTATTTAACTGATCGGTCTTAAATTTTAATATGTTCTTATACACAACAATAGCCTCAGTATAAACTAAAATAAAAAAGATTGGTTAATTTTTTCCTCAATTTTTAATGATTTTTTTTACGAAAAAAAAATCTATTTTTGAGACCATCAACTTTGGAGGTCCACCATTTTGTAAATTTTTGCTCAAACAAAATAATCTTAGTCTATACTGGGGCCATAGTCATATTTTTTCTAAGGATATTTCTTTTCAGACGTTCCAGTGAACCGCAATCGTGCACGCCAGCAGATCAAAATTTTCAAAATAGCTTCCATGAAGCTGCAAAAAACCCCTATAAAAAATCATTGGAAAAATTATCTAAAATGTTCTTTATTGTATTTGAAGACTTAAAATATATCAGAAAAATTACGGACTCAAAAAATGTTTTTTTTATTAATTTATCAGTTAATTTTCAATCGAGCAAGTGTAATGTTCCCTTAATAATTTCCTATAACTTACCGTCATGGCCACGTCATCACACTGTCTCAGTGTTGCCAAAACGTTCGACGTTAAAAAAGGTCGGCGTGACGTCGGGCAGCGGTTCCTTAACGATACCGCCGAATACGTAGCACACCCTATTGACATTTTTGCACACTCTCGGCATTAATCTTGCTAAAAAAGACTATATCGGACCAGTCCGGTTCTTTTTCACTAGATACACCCACGGCGTACGAATAGCTACGGCAGTCGCCTTGGACACCCACCGTCCGAATCGGTAGGAGTGTGGCACAAAGGCGTTGTTTTGACGATATCCGCCGGAGAATTAATCTGAAAATAAACAAATTTTCTCTTAAAAATTATATTATATGGGGTGAAAAATCCCGAGACTTTCCGAGAGATGGCAGCACAAACAAAAAAAAACATGATTTTCAGTTAGGTGTCAACTCTCAGAAGATTAGTGTAAAATTTACATGACATTTGGTACATTAGTTTGCGCGAGTTACAGCTGTGGGTGAAGCTACTTTTGATTTTTGCGAAATGACAGGAGAAAAAAAATTTCGCCTGTTGATTAGACATTGCATGGGAAAAAATATAGCCAGAACCCAAGAATGGCTTGACAAATGTTATGGTACATCTGTTCCATTAAAAGCAACTACATGTCGATGGTTTCTCCTTCTTCTTATATGTGTCATATCAGGTCCCCCTGACATTGGCTAACCCTCTGGCATACTCATCCCTGATCCCTGTGACACGGAATAACTAATCGACGCTATGGATTCTTGTCCAATCTCGTATGTGTCTCAGCCAAGAGGCCTGCTTCCTACCAACGCCGTGCCTGCCCTCAATCTTTCCCCTCATTATGAGCTGCAATAACTCATAATATTCTCCACGAAGAACATGTCCCAAATACTCCAGTTTTTTGCACTTTACCGTTGATAGGCTGACTGCATTAGCTCTCTGCAGTACTTTCTGACTGGTGACATAAGCTGTCCACGAAATACGGAGAGTCCTTCTATGCAGCCACATCTCGAAAGCCTCCTATTAACTGTCGCAACCTTCAATATCTATACCTCAGTGCCGTACAACAAAATCAACCAAATATAGCATTTTAGCATTCTCTGGCGCAATTTCAATAGTTTATTGAAGTTAAATGCGGTAGTACAAGCATCGATGATGCACCGTTCCGGACATTCAAATAAGGCAGTCACTATATTGTTCTGAATGACCGCAAAGTGAAAGTGAGAAAAATAGCTGACATCGTGAAGATATCAACAGAATGTGTGAGGTATATTTTGCATGAATATGAAAAAGCTATGTGCCCAATGGATAGTACGCACTCTCACGATTGTTTAAAAATAGCAACGTGTCGAAGATTTAGAACGATGTTTGGCAACGTTTGGGCGGAATTCAAAGGAGTTTTTGCGTCGATTCGTAACAATGAACGAAACATAGATCCACCTCTACACGCCGCGTCCAACAGGCAGTCCGCAGAGTGGCTGGAACCCCACGAAAACAGACCGAAGCGTCCAAAAACACAAACATCAGCTGGAAAGGTTTTGGCAAGTATTTTTTGGGATGTGCATTTAATAATACTGATCGATTATCGTGAGAAGGAGCAAACAATCGCCGGAAATTATTACGTTAGTATATATTAGACCGTTTGAATGGTGAAATCAAGAAAAAAAGGCCGCATTTAGCGAAGAAAAAAGTGATGTTTCACCAAGATAATGTACGGCCTCATAACTCCATAAAATTGATGGTAAAATTGGACCAACTGGGCCATTAATTGCTGCCCCATCACTATATTCGCCAGATCTGACCCCCAGCGACTTTTACTTCTTTCAAAATTTAATAAAGTGGCTCCAGAAAAAAAGAGTTGGTTCAAATGAAGAAGTCGAATGGGAAACTGAGGCTCGACAAATCGTATATAAAAGGTATGTTGGAAGCTCGCTGGAATAAGTGTATGGCTCGACTTGAAGGACACTATAGCCCAGTCGCCAGGGTTTTGAGCTCCCATTAAATGTTAACAGGCTGCATTTTGGCACACACGTAGTTTTTTGGACGTAGAATACGATAAGAAAAAGTTTGTTAAAGTTTCATGTACGCTAAGCCCACAAAATCCAAAATAAAATAAAAAATTAGGTTTTTCGGTAATATCTCGAAAAATAAAAAAGATATCGAAAAACTAATAGCATCACGTGAAAGAGCGGGAAATTTTACAAAAAAATAGTATATATATTTTTTCCAGATTTTTTTTTATTAGCGTGAGAATTTATTGAAAATTCGGATAATTGATTCAAAAAGTGTTAGCGCGTCAAACAGGTTAATTTGAAAGTCGACCCACACCGCTGGAAGGTTAATCGACATTACTTGTTTTCAAAGTATAAAAAAAAATTAAAAGACAGCTTTTTGAAGACGAGACTATCAGCTTTCCGATGATACTAATAGTTTTTATTTTTGTTGCTCTATAAATTGTAAAACTTAAAACGAAATTTTTGTTTGCATGATTTTAACGAGCAAACAGTAAATTTATAATATTTAATAAAATATACTACTGGAAAAAAAAATCCTTATGTAGATATCATTATTATCTAAGTTGGGAATGTGGAATCTTTGGCACAATGATACTACTCAGTATATATCACCACTACACCAAACACTTTATTTTTGCGCTCGACGCGCGTTTCGCTAACCATGTTAGCTTCATCAGGAACGATGATTGACTAAAGCTAAACTACAAATCTATCCTATTTATACTTAGCCTAACCCTTGATTAACTCAAGCGGACCTAATGACATAGGCAAGGCCGTCAGTTCCGGTCAAGTAACCAGTAGAGGGGACTATAAGGAATAGGCCCTCTGTCTTTATTTAAACTACTTTTACATTTTATGATTTCCATACTTTCGTATGCGTTCAACAATCTCCTATCAGATACATTTTTTATTAATCTTAGATTATCTAATGTTACAGTATGATCAGCTTCAAGGGCATGTTCGGCAATGCTAGACTTTTCTGTTCTACTGTATTTTAAATGTGCTAAATGTTCTTTAAATCGTGTTTTAATTGACCTTTTAGTTTGCCCAACGTACTTTTTGTCACAATCATTACAACTAATTTCATAAATTCCACTTTTCTCACAATTAGGAATCTTATCTTTGGGATTTCCTAAGATATTCCTCAGATTGTCTGATGACTTATAGACTAAGGTGAGGCCTATCTTATTAAGTCCCTTGCTATATTTCGGATTATATGGTATGGAGACATACTTGGTGTTATTTTCTTCGCGTGTAAAAAGGTGGAATTCTGAATATTAAACCTAAACTTATGTCTATTTATTAGCTTATTTACTAAGTCATCGTCATAACCATTAACTCTAGTTATATTTCTAATACGATTCCTTTCTTTATTAACGTTTACTCTATTCAGAGGGAAAGTAACCAAACGATGAACTAAAAAATTTAATGAGGCTAATTTATATTGTTTGCAATGAAATGAATTATTAGGAATATATCTATCTGTTACTGTGTCCTTCCTATAGATATCAAATTCTAATCTATTATTATTTTTAATAATTAAAATATCTAGAAAAGGCAATTGCCCTTTGTTCTCAACTTCGTAAGTGAATTTAATGGAATCATACCTGCTATTTAATTTAGAAACAAAATCATCAATATTTGCTTTCTTTGTATCAAAAATCGCGAAAATATCATCCACATACCTATACCATAACCTTGGGAAATATTCGAATTCTTGACTGGCTTCGATTTCAAACTTACTCATGAATAAATTGGCTATGAAAGGTGATAAGCAATTACCCATAGCTGTTCCTTCTTTCTGAACATAAAATTGATTGTTACATTGGAAATAATTTTGTTCCATGCCATACCCAAAATTCACAAACCTGGAAAAACAATGCGATCCATTGTTTCATCGGTCGGATCACCCACATATTTAATATCCAAATGGTTATCAAAAGAACTTGAGAATTTACCATTAAATACTTTCGCAGTGAAGAATTCGTTAGAATTCATTAATAAAACACAAAAAAATCTAGTTCTCAATGAAGGTGAAGTCTTAATTTCTTTTGATGTTAGTTCTTTGTTCCCAAGTGTGCCAATTCCACAAACTTTACAATATCTCGAAGAATTACTTAGAATGAATGACTTTGAAGACGAAGTTATTCGTGAATATTTAACATTATCTAAACTTTGCATGGAACAAAATTATTTCCAATATAACAATCAGTTTTATGTTCAGAAAGAAGGAACAGCTATGGGTAATTACTTATCACCTTTCGTAGCCAATTTATTCATGAGTAAATTTGAAATCGAAGCCAGTCAAGAATTCGAATATTTCCCAAGGATATGGTATACGTATGTGGATGATATTTTCGCGATTTTTGATACAAAGAAAGCAAATATTGATGATTTTGTTTCTAAATTAAATAGCAGGTATGATTCCATTAAATTCACTTACGAAGTTGAGAACAAAGGGCAATTGCCTTTTCTAGATATTTTAATTATTAAAAATAATAATAGATTAGAATTTGATATCTATAGGAAGGACACCGTAACAGATAGATATATTCCTAATGATTCATTTCATTGCAAACAATATAAATTAGCCTCATTAAATTTTTTAGTTCATCGTTTGGTCACTTTCCCTCTGAATAGAGTAAACTTTAATAAAAAAAAGGAATCGTATTAGAAATATAACTAGAGTTAATGGTTATAACGATAACTTATTAAATAAGCTAATAAATAGACATAAGTTTAGGTTTAATATTCAGAATTCCACCTTTTTTACACGAGAAGAAAATAACACCAAGTATGTCTCCATACCATATAATCCGAAATATAGCAAGGGACTCAATAAGGTATTTAATAAGGCAGGCCTCACTTTAGTCTATAGGTCACCAGACAATCCGAGAAATATCTTAGGAAATCCCAAAGATAAGATTCCTAATTGTGAGAAAAGTGGAATTTATGAAATTAGTTGTAATGATTGTGACAAGAAGTATGTTGGGCAAACTAAAAGGTCAATTAAAACACGATTTAAAGAACATTTAGCACACTTAAAATACAGTAGAACAGAAAAGTCTAGCATTGCCGAACATGCCCTTAAAGCTGGTCATACTGTAACATTAGATAATCTAAGATTAATAAAAAATTTATCTGATAGGAGATTGTTGAACGCATACGAAAGTATGGAAATCATAAAATGTAAAAGTAGTTTAAATAAAGACAGAGGGCCTATTCCTTATAGTCCCCTCTACTGGTTACTTGACCGGAACTGTCGGCCTTGCCTATGTCATTAGTTCCGCTTGAGTTAGTCAAGGGTTAGGCTAAGTATAAATAGGATAGATTTGTAGTTTAGCTTTAGTCAATCATCGCTCCTGATGAAGCTAACATGGTTAGCGAAACGCGCGTCGAGTGCAAAAATAAAGTGTTTGGTGTAGTGGTGATATATACTGAGTAGTATCATTATTATACCTTAACATTCAATATAAGAATAAATAAAAATACCCACATTGTCTGTAATATTTAAAATTTGAATTTTAAGATATGAAAATTTGCCCGCTGTAGTGCGCCGCCGCAATTTTACATTCAAAGCAGTACGAAATAGTAAAAAAAAAGTCGGACAATTTTTTTTATTTAGTTACAGTTAAAAGTATACTTGATACTAGAAAGTCATTAAAAACTCTTTTTTGTAATTTTGCTCTTAAAAAAGTGTTCCTGATAAACATATTTTTTGCTTAAATTTGCATATAATTCAACTTAAATTTAAAATAAAGAAAAAATATTTAAAGGTGGGAAATGGAAGATAAAAGTCTAAGCTTTAAGTATAAAGTATTTATATTTCATTTAAACATCCAAGTACAAAGAAAACAGTTATTGAAAACAACATTCTAAATTACTCGAAGAAATTAAATGAATTACGTACTCTCTGGCCGTATTGGATCCGCCATTTTTAATTTTTCAAATCTGTCATCGGATTCTGAATCGGCACCCCGAGAAACCCCTTAACAGCCAATTTCAAAATATTTAGCCATATACAGAAACGTTAATTTAACCATAAATGAGGTTGGAAGCATGATTCCCACTACAACTGACGGGGTTAAACCAGCCATTTTATTTTAACTTTTTTTTCTCATTACGGTAAAACTAAAAAAAAATTATCTGTATATTATCTTTTAGTAAAATTTCCCATTCTTCCATGTGGTGCTATTAGTTTTTCGATATTTTTTGAAGATATTTGCGAAAAAACAAATTTTTTATTTTATATTTGTAGGCTAAGCGTACACTTTAGAGCAACAAACTTTTTTTAATAGTATTCTACGTTCAAGAAACTACCTGTATGCCAAAATGCAGCCTGTTAACATTTAATGCTGGCCGTGGCTCGGTGGCGTAGTACTTTGCTACTGTGCAGAAGGTCGAGAATTCAATGCGGCAGGTCGGTATACTTATTTATTAATTTATTTAAGTATATTTGGCCTGGCCACGTACATACGTAGTAGTTGCAAATAACGTCCGTGGCAGCACTACCGCGTTGTTTAAAAGGTGCCGTGAAATACAAAAATGTATGTTTCGGCACTTGGACAACGTTGACGGGTATTATGACATCCTCGCCGATATCCTTGGGATATGGAAAAAGGGTAAAATTCCTACTGAGGTGGGGAGGTGACCGATAAAAAAAAAGAGAGAGCTTTTCGTCAAAAATTTGCCTCTGATAACTGGGCCACTGTGTCGCAGAATAAAATCGTTTTTTGGCAAAATATTGTTTTTTCTACAAAAGTATCGCAACTTTTCACCCTATATAGTAATAGTTCCTTATGCCATTTTGAATTTTCCAACAAAAAGTATTCACCACAAATAAATCGAAAATAACACACAATATTATTCCATTTTTCAAATTTGTAACCCATTTTCAGCCATAAAGTTAAAAAAGTGTGCCGACACTGTAGCAATAGAAAAAACTGTATCTCTTGCCGCCAGTTGCGATCTGTTCAGAAAAGGCAAACCAAAGAGTAAAACATACCTTTCTTCGTCAGTCGTAACAGCTTCTACCCTATTGAGCAACGCGTGTTTCTTCTGCAACATTTGATCGAACTCAACCAAAATTTTGACTAGCACTTGCGTTTCTGAAAAGTCCCTCTCCATATAGGGTTCTTCCGAGCATAAAACTCGAATCGCTAAACCTGGACCGGGGAATGGATGTCTCATTACTATTTCCGGTGGAAGGCCTAAGTCTTTTCCTATTGCTCTAACCTATAAAAAAAATTAATTTAATTTCTTCTTAAAGTGCAATATCCGATAAGAACGTTGGCGACCCTCTCGCCTTTATCTGTGGTTGGTGCCTTTTTACGTATTTCCACAGACAAAGGGGACCTATGATTTAATGCCGGTTCCGAACGGCCAAAGTAAGAAGGCCTTACTAGGCATGATACCAGAGTAAACTCAATACAGTGGCGAAACTCAGGGGTAATCGTATAGGAAACTCAGGCTCAGTTTTCAAGATGTCATGGCAGTCTGCCATGTTAAAAAGCAGACCGGTGGGAGATTTGAAATAGAAATAATGTTACTGTGTAAAGTTTTATCAGTCATAATCAAAGTATTATAAAAATGTTTGAAAAAATTTGATCTAATAAAATGTCAAGTTAATGCAGCATAAGTAATATAAAAAAAAAGAATGAAGTGCTTTATTAGAAAAGACATGAATATAAGTGAAACACCTGACAGCAAGGCATTTTCGGAAAAAATATTGCAGACACAAGTTTTAGCAATTTCTTCAGAGAATTGAATAGGCATATCAGATTTTGGCCCCAACGCTTTGTTGGGACTCTTATAAAGTCCAAAAGTGAAAACTGAAACTGGAACCCAAATTTTTAAATACATATTTGAATTCAGCAACGAACTTTATGTCCGAATACCAATTGAATGTTTCTGGGACTATTTGGGCCTCATTGTAACTACAGTAAAATCCGACTCTTATAAGGATCTTTACCTGTATTATTAACCTTTGACACAGGGAGTATTTCTTTTTCACAGGTAGATTTATATTCAAGCTAAGCCCCACGAATTTGAAAAAAAAAATTTTGTCCGCTCTAATGTTTCGAAATGTGACTTTATCAATGCGATTTAAATACCCTTTCTAATATAGAAGCCTATTAGAAAAAAATATGTTTTATTTACAATTTACACAAATATAAATAGTTTTAAATAAAAAGTAACTGAATATTCCCAGTTTATACAAAAATAAAGCTTTTCAATTGGATAACTGATCACACGTTTGGTTGCTGCAAGCCAAATCTTTGCTTTATTACCAAAAAAAGTCATAAGAGAAATAGCTTCTCAGAAATATTCAATTTATCCTCGAATTTATCCGCTTCATTGTCAACACAACTCTGGACAGTCAGAAGAAGGCTTAAAAAAGCCAACCTAACTCCGAAGTGACCAGCTAACGGACCCAAATTGACAGCAGTCCATCGACAAGCGCGACTCAGATTTGCCCGAGAACATGTCGACTGGATCTTAGAGCAATAGCGCTCCGTTTTATTCCCCGCCGAGTCCCGAATGTGCCTACATGGCTACGATGGAAAAAGACGAGTCTATAGGAGGCCTGGGGAGCGCTATGCGCAGTGCTGCATTACGGAAAAGGTTGCCTACGGAGGTTTTGTCATGATGTGGGGAGGTATCTCACTGGATGCGAAAACCGATTTGGTTTTCGTGACTGATAAGACTCGTAGCGGTGGATTAACTGCTCACCAGTACGTCAACGAGATCCTGCAGGAACACGTCGTTCCTTCTGCTGGATTTGTTGGTGATAGCTTCGTGCTAATGTACGACAATGAGAGGCCAAATGCTGCTGCATCGATGCGGCAATACCTGACGGAAGTGGGAATACCCACATTAGACTGGCCTGTGTGGAGCCCTGACCTCAATCCAATCGAGCACATGTGAGATGAGCTCAAAAGAAGTGTTCGAGTCAGAAATCCAGCCTCTGCATCGCTGAGGAACTTAAAGGTTACCATGACGGAAGAGTGGGGAGGAATTCCACAGACAGTGGTGAAAAAACTCACTCACCCGCTCCATCAAAAACCGGTTGGAAACAGTAATAACGGCTTAGGGGGGTCATGCAAAATATTGATTTTGGTGTTTATCAATAAATTTAATTGTTAAACTTATAATTTGTTTAATTTTTCCTTTCTTTTACCCCTATTTTCAATCCTTGTTCTCCTTGTTTCCCCTTCCAATCACTTTAATCTGTAAAAAGCATGAGGTATGCTATGGAATTTAGTATCATTAGAAAAAGAATAGAATAGGCTTTCAAATGATACTAAAATCCGTAAAAGTATATGAACACCAAATTCTAGGACCCGTGTTTTCTGGTAATCGACTACATAAGGATTAGAAAAAACGCGCCGGCATGTTGTGTTCCATTTGGAAACATTTCGACAACATTTAAACAATTTTGTTAACAAAATAAGTAAAAATATTGTTACTTACTTCATCTTTATGAAAGTCTTTTAAAGGTTCTACCACTCTCCCTTCGTCTCTTAATTTCCTAATTAAACCGGAATCGTTATGATGTGTTTTGATTGTGTCTGCTTTACCAGAGGCTAAACTCGACGCTGATTCTATTAAATCCGGCCTAGAAAAACATAATAATCAATATTACTAGTATTAACAATTTTCATATTCTGTACTTTATGAATTACAATTTCAGGCACAAAACAATATAGTGTTATTTCTGCGTTTTGAGTTGTTTGTCGCATCACGCATCACTGTACTATATGCTATAACAGAAAATCACCTTCAAGATATTCTTCCACGAACAGTAAAAAAAAAGTTAACCGAATCCCTTCTCACCTTAATTAAAAAGGAGAGAGTTTAAGACAGCATTCAGTACATCGGTAAACAAAAATCGTCCCAGTGCAAGTCGGACTTGCGCAATTAGTGTTCCATACATTGATTGCAAAGTATTTTTCCAAACTTTTATGAAAACTGATGAGCTTGAAATTTTTGTTTTTTATATATATCAGATAAATTATTAAAGGTAATGCACTCGCGAACATTTTCGTTCAATCTACACCCTATTTTCCAGGATTCTGTCAAAATTTTTTGATCAGTACTTTTCGAGTTAAGACGATTTTTCGCAATTTAAAAAAAAAATACAAAGAAAAAGTGTGCGCAAGTATTACATTATACTGTGTGTCCCAAAAAGTTTTATACAAATGGAGAAAATGTTTATCTTACATATTGGGTCTGGGATGGCGTCAATTGCAAATAACTCAAGAAACACAGATCGCAACGACACCACTAAACGCTCGTTGGAAAGGTGACGCTCCGAGCGTTACTTTGAGTGTATACACATCGAAATTGGTACAGTGGTTGGAAAGTTGTTTGCGTTTGAAAATGGAGAAAAGTAATGAAAAATTGCGCTATATTTTGCAATATTATTACGACAAAGGGGAGAACGCTGCGCAGGCTTGTGAAAAAATTTGTGCTGTGTACGGTCAAGGTACTTTATCAAAATCTGCTACGTGGAAATGGTTCGCTCGCTTTCGTTCTGGTAATTTTGATGTGAAAGGTGAGTCAGGCTCTGGTCGTCCAATCACTGAAAAAGATGATGAAATTCTTGAAAAAGTCCAGCAAGCTAAGCATATCAGCAGTGTCGATATTGGTATGGGACCACAAAACGGTTTTGATCCATTTACACAAAGCTGGCTAAAAAAGAAGCTCGATGTATGGGGTCCTCATGAGTTCAGCGCGAAAAACATGATAGACCGAATGCGCTGCTGAAACGCAATGAAATCGAGCCATTTCAGAAACGTGTCATACCCGATGATGAACCGTCAAAGCGTTCGCGAAACCAGGATTGACGCTGAAAAAGGTGATGCTGTGTATGTGGGACTGGAAGGAAATCGTCCACCATGAGCTACTTCCAGTTGGTCAGACGATTGATTCTCAACTCTACTGTGGACAACTAGAGAGATTACGCCAGGCCATTGGCGTCCGGCGATTATGAGTGCCATTCTAGTATCTTATCGAGCCGCTTCGCGACGTGATTTTCACCCAGCAAAGGTTTCTTCAATGTGCTTCGAAATTTGACATCATGAACATGAAGATGTTGCCCAATGGTCTCATGGAACACATTCAAACCCGATTTTGGTTCCTTGAAAACAAAGACACGATCGTTATACTACTTTCGGAGTGACTTTGCCTACCGAGCCACGTTTGGCAAGTCGTCGATATTTTTCGCCTAGGTAAAATGATTTGCCCACTTCTTCACAAACGATACCGACTTCGCAATATATTTAGCGGCCGAGGAATAGACCTCTTTGAATGGGAACAAAGAAAGTCTGCCTTGAACCGACGCGCAAACAAGTGGCTCATTTTGGATTTTACGTGATTTCGACGAAAGTTCGGAATGGACTGATACTTTTACTAAAATGAGTCGTAGACAAAGGTTCCCTCTACCGATTTTTTGTTGAATCGCTAGAATAGCATCTACCAAAAATGAATTATGGTAGACGCGTACTTACTTGACAGATTGTAAATCGTAACAAACTGTAAGGTACTACTTGGGTCTGGGCAGTTACAGTTTTAAAAAGAACAAAACATTTTTAGAGAAAAGACTTAAAAATATTCGAAATTGTAAATAAGGAAACATTGTAACCTATTTCAACTAACCTTAATGTTCCTTGTCCTAATAAAACCTCTTCAGGTTTCAATTTAAGATCGGCTATAATTTCGTCTGATATTTTAACAAAAATATCTCCTATAATTTTTCTTTTCTCTTCAGGATTAGTGGTATGACAGAGCATTTTCGTTACACGAGTCCTAGCATTACCTGAGGAAAAGGCTTGGATTACTAATTGTGGATTAAACAACTGAGAACTTGAATATTTATATTTTTCAATTTTGGGTTCATTTATTTTTCATGTACAGGGAGCAACTAATATTATTTATTATTTAATATTATTTGGAAAGCATTTTCAATTTCCGGCTGGCAATTAACAGAGAAATACACCAAGCACGTATAGTCGTTTGGGGGACTTTAAAACCAATTTTCATGTATTTTAAAGAGCCGAGTAATTACAAGTGATACGACAATTATATTCATAGGAAATAAGCAAGTAATAGCTATACGTTAACGTCTCTGTCAGTTCTAAACCCTACGCTAATTTAGACAGAAAAAAATTACCGAGTTAGCCGTTACTTAATGGAAATTCATTATAACTTTACACAAATAAAACACTAATAATGTTTTTAATTTCCACTATATTATTATTTTTCGTGACAATTGTTTCGGCACACGGCGCCGAACGACGGACGAATACGAATTTTAAACTAAATGTAATATTGAATATATATCCTTAAATATAGTATTTTCGTTCTACCTGTTTAAAAATCCTCAATGTACTTAGATAATTCTAACCATATAATTAGGTACGATAATACAAAACCATAAATACACAAGATACAATTGGAAAAACCTAAATATTTAATCTTGCTTATTGTACGGTAAGTTGTTGATTCAGTAAAATGTTCTTATTCTTATATTTGTTAAACTCCTTGCTTCCACACAAAATGGCTACTTTTAATTCGTTTATTCATAGACTTCTTCATATATCAATGACAATAGAGAATTATATTAATAGTGGATATCGACCAGATACAATAGATAAAATCGTCAACAAATAATTTTATAGACAAGCCATAGATAACCAACTTTGTATCCAAACAATTGTCTAAAAGAGGTTTAAACATCGCGTTTAAAACGAATAATAAACTTTCAAATCTAATAAAAAATAACGAAAATAATAGTGATAAAATAACAAAATCGGGAGTATACCAACTTAATTGCGGTTCTTGCTCAAAATTCTACGTTGGGCATACAGGTAGATCATTTCAAAAAAGAATTAACGAACATAAAAGAAGTCACATAAAACAAAATAACACCTCTAAGTATGCCGACCATTTAATCCTAGAAAACCACAATTTTGACGAAAATTTTAAAATTCTTCATAATGAATCTAAATCTAAAAAGTTGAATTTCTACAAAGCATGGAGATTAACAAATATAAGAATAGGAACATTTTACTGAATCAACAACTCTCCGTTATTAAACCTTTATAAAAATTAGAAATTAACCCAACCAGCCTTACCTAGTACAATAAGCAGGATTAAATATTTAAGTTTTTCCAATTGTATATTGTGTCTTTATGTTTTTATATTATTGTACCTAATTATATGGTTAGAATTATCTAAGTTTTTCCAATTGTATATTGTGTTTTTATGTTTTTATATTATTGTACCTAATTATATGGTTAGAATTATCTAAGTACATTGAGGTTTCTTAAACAGGTAGAACGAAAATACTATATTTAAGGCTATGTATTCAATATTACATTTAGTTGAAAATTGTTATTCGTCCGAAGAAGGCGCCGTGTGCCAAAACAATTGTCACGAAAAATAATAATATAGTGGAAATTAAAAGATATTATTAGTGTTTTATTTGTAATAAATTAGAAATAGTTGGTTTCGTAAGAAAAAAATGTTAGTCACGATTTCGACAACAGGTTTAACGGTAGCAACCTATAGTTACGGTCATGACTTGAAATTGGGTCAAACAGAACTGGACGAAATGGAGTTTCGACCTAACCCCTTTACTATGTAGGAAGTGAAACTTCAGTGACTTCTAAATTCTTAAGTGAGCACTTTCCCGCACTTCCAGAAAAAAAAAAAAGATTGTAAATACTAAGAAACCAAGGTTCTTGGGATTAAGGTATTTCTTACAGAAAGAGCATTATGTTAGAGAAAGATACGAAATAATTTGGTTTTCAGGGTATAATAAATGTGGCAACGTAGCTTCTCGCTTGCTTCCCGCCGCACACAATCACGTGTTATATATTTTTATTTAGTATCGATGTATATTAATTAATTAAAACGATACTTATTAATTATTTATTAAAAATATATCAATTATTAAGTATTGATAACTGAATAAATGCGCGTGAGAGGCACGCATTTGTTCTAGAATCTTTTAAAAGAAAATCTTATCAGTGCAATGCGTATATGTGATTCAAAATTTGGAAGAACACCTGCGTCCGCGCGCGTTCAAGCTACGTTGCCACAGCGAAAATTCACTTCGCAAAATACATTAAAACTAGGAGGTAAACTCCCTTCACATTTTAACAAACGAAAGCAAAATAATTTAAATATATATATATATATATATATATATATATATATATATATATATATATATATATATATATATATATATATATATATATAAACTTGGTTGGTTTTTTCTTGTGTACTTAGGTTCTTTTGGAAAATACAAACTAGTTTATTTGACGTTTCGCCTTATTTTTTTAGACACTTTTTTTATTTTTTATTATTCATTCTAAAATTAGAAAATACAAAGATAAAATCTTTTAAATCAATTTACGTTTAAAAAACATATAACCTTTTACGCACACTCGGACATTTAAAATATTTACACTATAACAACAATATAAAATAATAACAAGTATATACCTTGAAGGTCAACTATTTGTGTGTTTGTGAATTTTAAATTCTATATTTCTTATCAACATATCCTGTCTCGTATTTTTTATTAATTTTTTTAAATTTTATTATCTATAATGGGTGTCTTAACCAAAAAACTGTTATTGATGTTAAATATATATGCCATTTTGTATTATTAAGAGGATATGCATGCCACCATGTTTATTTTTTAAGTAGATTTGTGTAGATATGACTGATTCCTCTTATGTCAGTCCTATCATTCACAGTGTTTTCATCTTTTTTATTTCAATCATCTCTTTGATTTGTAGTTTGGCATAATTCTGGTCTTTGTAGAGGACCTTGATTTCATTAAATTTAAACTAATGTTTTTCTTCTGCTTCGTGTTTACTACGGGCAGTGGAAGCATTCCTAGTATATTTATGTCCATTCAGTCTGTTTTTTTAGTAACTGAAAAGTCATTCCAATATATTTCTTCGGACAATCCGCACACGGTATTGCATACACAACATTAGATTCATTCATTGTGGGGATATGGCTTTTTAAGTTTGTAAATAATGAACTTTGTTTATTTTGAGTTTTATGGCAAACTATAATGTTATATTTTTTTAAGACCCATTTCAGCTTCTCAGAAGTTCCTTTGTATAAGGAAGTGGTAAAAATTTATCACAGTTTTGTTTACTATTTCTGGTGTTGTTTTTTGAGTTATTATAAAACTTGTATATATTTTTTTTATTGTTCGATTAATAGCATTCTCTTTAAAATTATTTTGTATTAAGATCGTTTTTACTTTTTTTAGTGCGTCTGGTCTTAGTTCAGGGGAAGTCAATTTTATTGCTCGATCTGTTAGGCCCACTATAACGCTGATTTTCTGGGACATTGCACGATTAGAGTGAAAATTCAAATATCTCCCTGACCAAGTAGGTTTTTTGTACCACTCCGTAAGGATTTTATCTTGCTTTCTGATAAGAGTCAGGTCCAGAAAATTTATTTTACCATCCTTTTCAATTTCTGATGTAAATTGTAATTTTTTGTGGAAGCTATTAAATTTGTATAGAATTTCGGTAATTTTTTCATTTTGGGCTGCTAGTAAACAATCATCCACGAACCTCTTGAAAAATTAAATGTTAGTTTTTTAATAACCTGTTCTTCCAGGTATCCCATTACTAGCTGAGCACCAGTCATTGCGAAACTAGTTTGTATTTTCAAAAAGAACCCAAGTAACCAAGAAAAACCAATCAAGTTTATGTAAACAAAAGGTTCAACAGAAAAATTATTATGTATATATATATATATATATATATATATATATATATTATATATATATATATATATATATATATGTTGTGACATTATTTTTTAATACAACAAAAATTGTAAAAAGCGTATACTTCTGATCGAAGAAAAAGTATGGTTTCCTATCTTTTATGTGTTAAATATTTGAAACTTTTACACTTAATTATGACAATACGGCGTGGTAAACCATCTTTATATTGAAGCAGTAAATGCATGATGCTAAAAATTTCAAGCAAAACTACTTTTAACAGTTACTTGTAAGAAATAACTAAGCAATGGCAAAGTAAAGTAAATGATTTGATTTAGTTTTATTTTAATCAATTTAAGAATACTAACCTTCTTTATCTATAGGAACGACGGTGCTGCCTTCTGAAAACGTGGCTGCTGCCTTAATAACTCTCATATTTAAACCTAATTTCTGTAAGGACTCGTGTACTTTGTCGCTTTCATTTTTCCTCATGAACCCGTTGTCAATGTGAATGGCGATCACCTGATCGGGTCTTAGAGCTTTATGAAATAGAGCTGCGCATACTGTACTGTCTACGCCACCGCTAACTAGAAGAAGTACCTGAAAAAAAAAACGTTACAAGTGTTAATTATCCGAATTTATAAAAAACATAATTTACGTAGTCATATAAAAAGTCATCATCTATAAAGAAGCATCTATTACATATTAAAATTAACCAAATAACTGTCACTAACAACATACCATTAAAAAGAGAAGTGCGACAACGAGATACTATCTCACCTAAATTATTTACGATGACCCTTGAAGACATATTTAAGGAGTTAAATTGGGATGAGAAGCAACAACATCGACAGTACTAGACTGAGTCACCTTAGGTTTGCAGACGACATAACAGTGATAGCTAATAATGCAAATGAGCTACAGAAAATGTTAAAACAGCTGAATGTGGTCTCTGTAAGAGCAGATTTTAAAATGAAGTTTAAAAAAACTAAATTTATGAGCCCTGAAGATATCAACATACAGATAGGAAATAACTCTCTAGAACGTGTCGACGAGTATATCTACTTAGGTCACACTATTAAGATCGGAAAGGAGAACCAGCATGTAGAAATTACCAGGCGAAGCATGCGCAGCTTTTGGGAAACTAGGACATGTCTTAAAAAGTACTACAATACCCATAATCCTAAAAACTAAAGTCTACAATTCCTGTGTTCTACCGGTCAGTACATATGGACTGGAAACGATGTGTCTCATTAAAGCACTCGTGACTTCACTGAGAGCTATGAAGAGAAGCATGCTTGGTATCTCCCTTAGGGATAGAATCCATAACGAGCAGATGCGGAGACGAACCAAAGTCACTGACATAACTCTCGAGGCGTCAAAGATGAGTGGCTAGATCATCTGGAGACAGATAGGTGTATAGGATCACAGAATAAAGATCCAGAAAAACAGGACAAAGCGTTGGACGTCCATAAAAACGATGGGTCGATGATATAAGAGCAGTAGCGAGCATGCAGTAGTGGTAAAAGACAGGGAAACATGGAAGAAATTAAAAAAAAAACTACGTCCAGGAGTAGACAGACTTAGGATGGAAAGAAGAAAAAGCTATAAAAAGTATAGTGCGAAAAAAGAACTTCCAATGACGCACATCTACAGTTCGCAACTTGAACACTTGGGTTACATATTTATTTGTAAGTGATAAATGTGCCTATAATGTAAAAATGTTTGAGGTTTACTGTTTTTAAAGGGTAATAAATTCGATAATGACAAAAAGGATAGTTTATTTCTTGGTAGTTAGAGTTACAATTGATTTTTCCAATAGAAAATTTTAAACATATCCATAATATATAATAAAGAAGTAAAGTTTGTATGTTTTGTTTGTTGTTTCGAGGTAATCTCGGAAACTGAGCACAAGGTTGCTCGCTCGTCGCCGTGGTGGGAGACGCCGTCTCGCGCTGGGTGATCGACAGACAGCCAATGGGCTCGAGGGGTATTGTGTTTCTCCTACAGTCCTTAATTTAATTTTCTCGAAGTTTAGTGACACGACTGATTTCTTGACATTATATTTTTAAAGACAAGAAGGTTTGTTGTTTTCTTATTCGTAGTTTTAAGATTCTTTTACTGATGGTATGTTTTTGAAGACGAAAAAGTTTGTTGCTATAGTTTTTGTTGTTCATACTTTGAAGATTCTGTCATTCTTTTTGTAGGAACATTGAAGGTACTTTGTTGGTGTCAGTGGGTACTTGTACTAGGTTACTACTATTAGTGTACTTTTATTCAATAAGTACCTAATAGTATGAGATTCATTTAGGCAACAAATATTATTTTAGTAAACTTCTTTAATTTAGGTATACCTCTTATTCACTGTCACTTAGGTATCTACTTGGTTTAGTTTTGAGTTCTCTGCTATTTAGTAAGCGTGTTCTGAAATATCTATGAAAAATTGTGTGCAATTATTGCATTTGCTTTCACAATTATTATGTAGTTAATTTCAGTTTGAGCTTTCTGATATAAATGTTTAATTTCTATTAAGTAGTTTTTTAGTTCTAAGAAACTGTACTGAATGGTTTCTATTAAAGACTAGCACATATTCCGCGCATTCCTATGATCCCAACGGATCTGTCGACTCCTTTCTAGCGGTTGCAGTTTTTCGATGAGAGTGTCGTTTGCTCTCACGATAAACGAGCCCCAGGGAAAAGTTGTCAAACTCGTGAGAATCGACTTGAGACAGGAATGGCCAATTACACAGGGCAACAAAAAAATATTTTTGTTTTGGTGCCTGGGATTTTAGAGCTGATTTTAACTATATTTGGGACGCTAAATCTATACATGCAATCCGTTTTTCTCTATCAGTTCTACTTTTTTAGATACATCAACTTATCTACCAATGTGGTTTTTATTCAGTATATTCATTTATGAGAGTTCTAAAATTATTATATATTCATTAATGTAGGTACAATGGTTGTATTGTCAGTCTGTAATTGAGTAAATTCCAGGTAAATCTATAAATAGTGGAACCATTGCATCAGGTACCTGAACTGACCCTTTTAATCACCTAACTCGGGTAAGTCTCGTCAGTTTGTGCATTCTTACTAATGAGAGTAGATCGAATTCGGCGTGTTATTTTATGTTAAGAAAAGAGTGTTTTTGTGTTATTGAACAGAATTAAAATGAGTTCAGGTTCCAGTTCAAGAAGAAGTTGTGTAAATCAACCTGATGTATTTTGCTATATATGCGGAGAATACATGTTTCAACAAAACAGACAAACTATTACTGACTTTGTAAAGCGAGCGTATCTTGGATACTTTGGAGTTAAGCTTGGTGATCAGGACAAAACGTGGGCCCCGCATCTCGTATGTAAAACTTGTACAGAGCATTTACGGCAGTGGACTACCGGAAAAGAAAATGTCTAAAATTCGGCGTACCAATGGTTTGGAGAGAACCAAAAAAACCACTTCAATGATTGTTATTTCTGTTTAGTAAATACTAATGGAATCAATCGAAATAACCGCAGTAAGTGGACTTATCCCAATTTAGACTCGGCAATACGCCCTATCCCGCACTCAGATGAAATACCGATTCCAACATTTCATCAGCTACCACATATCTCTGATGACGAATATTTTCCCTCTGATCGCTCTTCTGATGCTAATAAAAGTTCTGATGCTAATGAAACTAACAATGACTATGAGGGGACGTCATCAGTTCCTCAACGCTTCAATCAAAATGAATTAAATGATCTCACCAGGGATCTCAATTTATCGAAAAAAGCTTCTGAAGTACTGGGTTCTAGGTTGAACGACAAAAATTTACTGGAACAAGGAACCAAAATTATCTTTTACCGTACAAGAGAAAAAGATCTGCTACCATTCTTTTCTCAAGAAGACAATCTTGTATTTTGTCACGAAATTAGGGGACTCATGAAAGAAATGGGACTTTCTGAATATATTCCAGATGATTGGCGCCTATTTATTGACAGTTCAAAGCGAAGTTTAAAATGTGTCCTTCTACATAATGGGAATAAATATGGTTCAATACCACTAGCTCACTCAACGAAACTGAAAGAAGAATATAATACCATAGCTTTGGTCTTGCAGAAGATAAAGTATTACGAACATCAATGGATGATTTGTGTAGACTTAAAAATGGTAAACTCTCTTCTTGGGCAGCAAAGTGGTTACACGAAATATCCGTGTTTCTTGTGCCTCTGGGATAGTAGGGACAAAAACACACCACTGGGTTAGAAAAGATTGGCCTCAGAGAGAAAACATGGACGTTGGGAAAAAGAATGTCATTAACCACGCTTTGGTTGAAAGAGAAAAAATCATACTTCCTCCGTTACATATAAAGTTGGGCTTAATGAAGCAATTTGTAAAAGCTCTTGATAAGAATGGGTCTTGTTTTGCATATATAGGGCTAAAAATGCATCAGTTGAGCACAGAAAAATTCAAAGCAGGGATATTTGACGGCCCACAAATAAGACAATTAATTAAGGATCCTGCCTTCATAAATTCAATGAATCAAGTTGAACGAGAAGCTTAGACATCATTTGTTGCAGTTGTAGAAAATTTTCTAGGCAAACATAAAGCTCAAAACTATGTTGAAATGGTTAACAAGATGCTTAATAGTTTCAAATCCTTAGGGTGCAATATGAGTATTAAAATACACTATTTACACAGCCACTTAGACCGTTTTCCAGAAAATTTAGGAGACATGAGTGAGGAACAAGGTGAAAGATTTCACCAAGATATTAAAGTTATGGAGGACCGCTACCAAGGAAGATGGCACATGCACATGATGGCAGATTACTGCTGGAGTTTAAAAAGGGACTGTTTAAAAAAACATTCAAGAATGTCGGGGAAAAGAAGCTTTCCAAGTGTTGAGTGACTATTTCATTTCTTCAATGTTTTTTTTTGTTTGTAAGTACGACATAATATTGTATTTTGTATAACTAAAATAAAAATTTCGTATCTACTTTTGTTTACTACACTTACGGATTTGAGTTACAATAATGTAACTTATATTTCTCTAAAATTGTATATCTTAAAAATTTGAGCTCCTAGGTACAAATGAATACGTTATTTGAATTCAGGACATCAAATTGATATAGAATCAGCCCAAAAAAACCTCGACACCAAAACAGCTGTTCCCCTGTGTAATTTATATGGTATATATAAAAAAAAATTCAAGGTCACCAATTTTCAGTAAAAATTTAAAACAAACTTTGTTGAAAACTCATTTGGGGTGTGTTTTGTGAAATCACATTTTTTTTATTTTAAAAGCAATCAACGTATGGAACATCAATTGTGCAAGTTCAACTTGCACTTGACCGGTTTTATTTCACCTCTCCCGTTACTGGGGCATAAGTCCCATAAATTTCAATATTTTGGTTGACCAAAATTTGTATTTGTAAACAAATAATAAATATATATCCAATATTTTAAAACATTTGATGCAGTAGTTTTATTTAAAAGATTTCTAGAAAAATATCCTTATTTTTAAATAGTAAAACTGGTATAGCCCCTTAATCACACCTAATCACAATTAGCAAAAAAAGCCCTATATTTTCTTTGACGACCCTTTCAAACCAAGTGTAATTAAAACAGTTTTTTTTTTACGAATAATCTTACCTTATTGTTTCCCACAGTTTCCTTTATATACTTAATACATTGTTCTTCTCTACCCTGAATTGTAAAGTTTCCTGTCAAACCGCAAATGTCAAACAAAAAGTTCCTTAACATTATTTTTCCGTTCGGCGTCAGGTCGACTTCCGGATGAAATTGTACACCATATAAGTTCATCTTCTCATTGCTTATTCCTGCTATAAAAGCCTGCGATTGTGCTATCGGTTTTAAAATTATCCGCTATTTTTTCTATGGAATCGCCGTGCGTTAAAAGGACCTCTTGACTTTTATCGAGTCCCTTGAACAGTAAACATTTTGGCATAACTTCTATGGGAAATTGTCCGTCTTCTCTGCTCTCTTTTCTCTGTACACTACCACCAAATTCTTTATTCATCATTTGCATACCATAACAAATACCTAAACAAAGTATTAACAAAAATGTAAGTTTCGAATTATTCTTATTATAAATGTACAGAAAAAAAAAGATTTTTATAGATTAAAACAACATTCAGCGTTCTACATTTTCTAAAAACACCCAAATCTGTTTCTATTACGGATGTTCAAAATAACCTTCCTACTTAAAACCAGCTATAGAAGTTAATTTTATGATTATGCAAGCAATATACAGGATTCGTCACCAAAATCTGGACGAATTTGAACTTAAGTCTCCCCCTATATTATACTTCCGCCAGAGATCGTCACTAGCGTCCGAGTAGCAAACGAACTGTGGCAACCAGTGTATTCTTAAAATTGTCGCCACGTCGAAAACAAGTGTGGAGTATAATCGAAAAGCCGCGATCATCGAAGGCCCTAGCGCTGGCCGGTCATCACCGGAAATAATTCGGCTTTTTGGATACTCAAAATCAACTCTTTATAACGTTGTAGCCAAATACAAGGCTCCAGACCAATCCAACGAAGGTTGCAATAGGCTGGCGAGGAAGGGTCACTTGAAAGAATGTACCATGAAAGCCCCTGAATTTTGGAGAACCCAGAGCAATCGTTACGAAAATTGGCGTCGATTGTGGGTTTAAGCGTGCCGACAATGCATTAAGATAATGCAGATGCTCTCTGAAGATACCGGAACAAAGCGAATGGCTCACTGAAATCTGCTTATTTGTTCTTTGAAACACGAAGCAGCGGGACGCATCAGATTCGTCTCCGACGACTGTTGATGCAAAAATAAACCGGCGGAGAAATAATCGTTGGTTTGCTAACGATACCAAGGATGCCCCCGTTGTGGCTAGAACGGCCGGTGTCCACATACTAAGTGTTGGGTCCAGGTCACGCCCAACATATCTTGTTTGAAGAGTGGAACCCTAGTTCCAAAGAAAAATGCAAAAAGTTAATTTCTTCATTATCAAAAACAATTGAAGCGGTAATAAAAGTCAAAGGAAAATGTATTTAATATTGATTTTGATAATAAATATACCAAGAGTTGATTGATTAGTCGATTACTTTGTGACAGTACATTTTAACAATAAAATTACTTATTTACTTTGATAACCGACACTAAATATATTTTTGTAAAGATTTACAAATGCGTTATCGCGATTTCGTAGTACCACATTTTCAAACGCTTAACTAAAATTAAAACAGATTTTTTTGTATTTATTTTTATATAATGAAAGGATGTGGATATCTTAGGTGCTATAAAAGTTGATAAAGGACGGAATTTCCGACGTCTACTTGACTATTTAGTAAATTTATGTTATGGTTCATTGAATGTCTGTAAATTTCTATAGATTCTAAGAAATTAAGTTTTGACCCTTTAAGTGACGTATGAAGTATTAATAAATAATTAATATTGGGAAATGGCTCGTCCGTTTCTAAAAAATGCTTACCAAAATGTGATTTTTCATTCACTATGTTCTGGGAATCTTGTTTTGAAATTCCGTCCTGTTTGGCCTACTTAACAGCTATTGCACTCCCGATTTATTATGTTTATTAGTTTTATCTTTGGCATTGTAAAATATATTGGATAATTTTTGAGCGGGTCTTAAAGCTATTCTTGATTTTTCAGCTGTAAGAACTCAGAGGTATGAATGTTTTTCTTTCTTGGTATTCTTTTGTGGGATAAATTAAACTGAATGTGATTTGCTCTTGTTTACGACTTATTAGTTTAAATAATTTACAGACATTCAAAGAACCATAATATAAATTTACTAAACAGACAACTAAACGTCGGAAATTTCGTCCTTTACCAACTTTTATAGCACCTAAGATACCCACATCCTTTCATTATATAAAAATAAATACAAAAAATCTGTTTTAGTATTAGTTAAGCGTTTGAAAATGTGTACTACGAAACCGCAATAACGTGTTTGTAAATCTTTCCAAAAATATATTTAGTGTCAGTTAACAATGTAATTAAGTAATTCTATTGATAAACATCCGGATGAAATTGTACACCATATAAGTTCATCTTCTCATTGCTTATTCCTGCTGCAAGTGCGTAACCCATCGATGCAAACAAGTGGTAATCGGAAGGAGCTAAGTCTGGTGAGTAAGCCGCATGGGGTAAAATTTCCCAGCTGAGTGCTTCCAACGTGTCGCGCACTGGTTTTGCCGTATGTGATGGAGCACTGTCATGAAGAAAAATGACTTTATGTTGCCTCTTTCGGTATTCTGGCCTTTTTTCAAGCAGCGAACGGTTCAAATCGGTCAATTGCTGTTAGTAATGTTTAGTATTAACCGTTTCCCCAGGTTTTAACAGCTCATAATAGACCAAGCCCCTCTGGTCCCACCAAACACAGACCATCGTCTTTCTGCCAAAGCGTTTCGGTCTTGCGGTCGATGTAGATGGTGCGCCTGGATCTACCCATGATTTTTTTGCGCTTGGGATTCTCAAAATAAATCAACTTTTCATCCCTTGTAACTAAACGATGTAAAAACGACTCCATTTTGTACCGAGCGAGCAAAATGTCACGAGTGTTTTTGCGCTTTTTCCATTTGCCTGTCGTTCAACTCATGTGGTACCCATCTACCGGTCTTCTGAATCTTTCCCATCTCTCGTAGCCGATTGGAAACAGCTTGTTGACTAACGCCCAATTGCTCGGCGAGTTGTTTTTGTGTTTGCGAATCATCTTCGTCCAACAATGCTTGCAATTCCACATTTTCGTATTTTTTTCGCGGTTTTCCACGTTTCTTGTCTGCAACATCGAAGTCACCACTTTTGAAACGCCGAAACCATCGTTCACAAGTATCTTGCGATGGAGCATATTCACCATAAGCTCCTCGAAGTAATCGGTATGATTCAACAGCAGTTTTCTTCAAATGAAAACAAAAAATTAATGCTGTCCGCGAATGCTCTTTTTTCGATGTAAATTTCGACATATTGAACGCAACAACACAACACTATACACACACTTTTCCAATTTATCACTCGTGCGCGTCTCATACTTGTTGATGACACAACAAAATGTGTCAAATCTTTATAGCCCAAACTGCATTGGTGCACCATCTGTTGTCTGAAATCCGCATTTCATACTTGTACACCTGGTAACATGAAAAAAAGAACCCAAAGTTTTCAATATCTTGATTTCAGTTAAAATTGGTAATTAATTTGTAAATTTCTTAAAGAACATTACACAATACAGTAAATAAGCACAATCACAGCACAAATTTATTTCAGCCATTTTAAGAGCGATACGTATACAAAAATGACGAATTTAAAAAATGTATACATATTTACCTAGTACGGGAATTCCTATCCGGAATATATCTGCATCATATCGGGGAGCATCTTCTGCGTAAACAGAATTGGGTCCGCCTGATATGATGATGCCTCTGTACCCGGCTTCTTTGATGTTGAATGCTGGCGTGTCCAGGGGCAAAATATCAGATTCTACATTCAATTCTCTAACTTTTCTGTCTATTACCTAGAAAATTAAAAATAATTTGTATCGTATAAGTATTAGTAATTTTTTATTATACAAGACGGGGTGAAAAAACCAGGGACGTTTGAAAAAAAAAAACATTTTTGCCAAAAATCGATTATATTCTTCAACATAGTTTCCTTCAAGAGCGATACATATATTCCAGAGATCTTTCATCATTTGCATACCTTTCACATAGTACGATTTGGCGGGCTCTCTGAAATAAGCCTCAATTTTCTGTTCGTCTTCTTCATTTAAGCCAAATCTCCTTCTCTGAAGCAACTTTTTCAAATTTGGAAAGTGGTAATAATGGCTGGGGGCCAGATCTGGTGAATATGGCGGATAAGAAAGCAATTCATAGCCCAATTAGTCCAATTTCACCATCGATTTTATGGAGATATGTGAGCTGCTGCATTATCTTGATGAAACAATACTTTTTTCTTCGCCAAATACGGCATTTTATCTTGATTTCACCATTCAAACAGTCTAATAGACCATTGTAAAAGTCTCCGGTGATTGAAACCTTAAGAAAGGGATTTCATCTACCTGCAATTTTTGAAAAAATCGACTTTTTGTTTTTTGCTTTATTAGTTTTATCTTTGGCATTGAAAAATATATTGGATAATTTTTGAGCGGGTCTTAAAGCTATTCTTGGTTTTGCGGCTTTTTTTTATAGGTCTAGCACACGTGCTGCAGGGAAGTCCCTAAAGCGCTACAGGAGCGTGTGCGGAAAAAGCGATTCACGTTGTTCTTGAATCGCTGTAAATTGTACTCGGTGGGAAACACAGCGCTGGGCTAATTATTCCAAAGGGATGACGTTCTCCACATAAAAGACTGCTTGAAAAGCGTTGTGCGCGGAGTAACAAGCTGAACCTCATACGGATGTGAAGCTCCAGCGCGACGTGTATTTCTAACATGCACCGTTTTGGGAGGAATTAAGCGGACTACATCCTTCGAATACTTTCCATGAAAATACTTGTAGAACAGACTCAAGTCGCCAACCATTCTTCGATGTTACAGCGAATCAAGGCCGCCAGTCAATTCCGAGTCTCCAATCGGACGGACCGCTCTTCTCTGAACAGAATCCAACAAATGCAGTGTATGTTTGGGAGCGGAGCCCCAAACGTGGGAGCAGTATTCCATAGTTGGTCGAATTTGAGCTTTGTAAAGAATTAACAGTTGTTGTGGAATGTAAAGCTTTCTGGTTCGAAATAATATTCCCAACTTTTGAGAAGCTCTCCTTGCTATGCCTGCAACATGTTCGTGCCAGGACATATTTGCTCCCAAACTAACGCCCAACAAATTGAGCGACGATGCTAGGGGAACGGAGTGCCCCGACATAACTATGGCGGGTTCAGCAACGTTAACTTTCTTAGAAAAAACGCCCGCCTGGGTTTTTGCAGCGTTAAATTCCACTTGGTTACTGTCACCCCAAGATAGAATTTCTTCCAGGTCTTTGTTAAGTTGAACGGCCCCCTGCCGTCTGCGGGTATTCGCCTGAGTAGCCGATGTCCGAGCGTTCAAGGTGAATAAAGAGACAAGCGCACTGTCATCTGCAAAGCTGTAGATTGGATTCCCAGTCTTTTCCAGCAGATCGTTAATGTAAATATGAAAGAGAGTAGGATACAGTATGGACTCCTGGGGCACACCGGCGTTGATAGTAAAGGTGTTACAAAGAAATCCGTCGACCCCCACTCATAAAGAACGCTCTCTGAGGAAACATGAGAGCCACAAACAGAACCTTTCAGACATACCATAAGAGCGTAACTTAGCCAACAGTCCATCGTGCCAAAGACGGTCGAATGCCTTGGATATGTCAAGAGCAACTGCTCGAGATTCCCCAAAGTGTTCAATTGCGTTGTTCCAAACATATGTTACATAAGTTAGAAGATCTCCTATTGATCTATGTTTACGAAAGCTAATAATATTGAATCGTTCAAGATATTTTACAAGATGCTCATTGATAACCTTTTCCATGACTTTCGATATGCGATGGCTGTAAGAACTTGAGATATTTTATCCGAGATAGGACCAAAATATGTCAGAGGTATGAATGCTTTTCTTTCTTGGTATTCTATTTTATCTACCTGCAATTTTTGAAAAAATCCACTTTTTGTCTTTTGCTTAAATGACGTATTACATTTTAAAAAACATATCATAGCCTTATTTTAGATTAAAAAATTTTTTATCTTCTAGTAGTACTTAATTTCTGAAAGAAGTTATAGCGCGCGAAAAGGCGTTTACTGTGTGCGCAGCTATTACTAACGGCTAATTCTATCTTAAATTAAATACAGTTGGCATCATTACGTCTTTATTAATACGTTAACTACCATGCCTATTTTGTTCCACATTCTGTTTACGCCATACAGTACCATTTAGGCAACCTGGAGAGGCTGACCCGCGATGCATAATACAAAACAAAAGATAATGATAAACAAATGCCGGGACACACGCAGGGACCGGTACGGCAGTGTAGCAAAAAGTTGAACGCCGGCCCGTAAAGACGTGTTTGCTACGTTGCGTTGCTGCATTTTTCAATTAAAATCATCTAATAGAGGCTGAGGACCAAAATTTCGACTTGGAAGAGCTGCTTTATGGTCCTGGGATTGCAGAATGAAGGTAAAAAAATTGGTATCCCAAAATTTTTAAAATTTCATAGAGAAAACATTTTCAAATTTTAAATGCATTTTTCTCGAAACTACGTTTTTTATATCGGCAGGCAACAGTTTACATCCGATTAACTAAAGCTTTTAACTATAGCCTTTTAATAAGATTCTCTATGGAAATACACACGATTATTAGGATTAATCAATTACTTTTTTTTTTTATAAACAAATAAAAGCCCATTTTTAGGACAAAAATGAAATTATTTTTCAAACTTCCACAAATTTTTTGGAAAATTGATATTATTCCATAACCGTGTGTACATACTTCTCTAGCTAATGTAAATAATAAAAAAAATTGTTTGTTTGCTCTAGATGGAGAATTAAAATTGTTCTACTGCCGGCCGCGGAACACTTCCAAAAACAGATGCCTCCGTTCTGCATATTAGTGCGCCGCCGTTTTGTCCAATACCATAAAAAAAAAATATTTTGTACATTTTAATATGCGTATATTAAAACCTCAAAACAGATTTTTTTGTTGCTTGTATAGTAGAGGGTAAAAAAATTCCCAAAAAGAGCCTATTTTCCCTGCCTGTTAGGTAGATGTAACCCCTTAAGATCGTCGATCGGTGTTATTTCATAGACATCCCAAAAAATACTTGCCAAAACCTTTCTAGCTGCTGTTTGTGTTTTTGGACGCTTCGGTCGGCTTTCATGTGGTTCCGGCACTCTGCGGACTGCCTATTGTTTCGTCCATTGTTACGAATCAACGCAAAAACTCCTTTCGATTACGACGAAACAGTGCCAAACAGCGTTCTAAATCTTCAACATGAGTGTAGCACCCATCGGGCACTTAGCTTTTTCATATGCAAATATTCATGAAACATATTCCTCGCGCATTCTGCTGATATCGTCACGATGTCAGCTATCTCTCTTACTCTCCCTTTGCGGTCGTTCAGAACAATACGGTACATTTTTTTGTGTTTTTTGGAGTGACTCCCTCATATGGACGTCCAGAAAGTGGTGAATCATCGGTGTTTGTACGACCGCATTTAAGTTCACTAAACCATCGACATATTGTTGCTTTCGCCGGTGAAGGTGTAACACTTCTTACGCCATTCTTGGGTTTTGGCCGTATTTCTCACCATCAAAAAGCAATGTTCAACAAACACGAGATTTTTTTTGTTCTTATAGTCAAAATAAATATTTCCCACGAATCTTCTGAGAGTTGACATTAACTGAAAATCATATGGTTTTTCATTTGTGCTGGCATCTCTCGGAAAATCTCGCGACTCTTCATCCCATATTAGTATGTATATTTTCAATTCTCTGTGCATACTATCCGTACTCATGATTCTTTACCTTTAGCTATTTTGACAACATACCATACAGTCTGTCAAGTAAGAACGTGTCCGAGATAATTCATTTTTGGTAGATGAGATTCTAGCGATTCAACAAAAAATCGATAGAGGGAATCTTAGTCTACGACGCATTTTAGTAAACTCATCAGTCGATTCCGGACTTTCATCGAAATCATGTAAAATCCAAATCCACATGTCTGCTCGTCGGTTCAAGGCAGTCTTTCTTTGTTCCCATCCAAAAGGGCCTAAAATGACACATTCCGCGGCCCCGCTAAATATATTAAAAAGTCGGTATCGTTTGCGAAGTGGATAAATCATTTTAACGAGATGAAAAATGTCGACGACTTGTCAAAGTCACTCCGAAAGTAGAAAAACGAATCATGTCTGTTCTCAGGGGAAACAAAATTGACGATGCATCAAGGAGCGGCAAAATTAAGAAAATCGGGTTTGCGTGTGTCCCATGAAACCATTCGACAACATCTTCGTGCTCATGATGTCAAATTCCGAAGTACGTTGAAGAAATCTTTGCTGGGTAAAAATCACGTCGCGATGCGACTCGCTTGACCCCACGATCCCTCACAATCGCCGGACGCCAAACCTATTGAAAACGTTTGGTCACGTTCTTACTTGACAGTAATGGTTTTGCTGGTAGAGCCTAATTAATTTGATTCTCTAAAGATATTAACAAATAATTTTTAAATTAATACCAATATTAGTACCTAAAAATTCATTAAAAGAAGAGTTACCGACGTACCTAGACTTGAAATATTTTTTAAATTTCTTAACAAAAAAATTAGTTATTTAAAGAACACATAATTTGAAACCGTAATTTATCGATGAGAGAAATCTTTTATTTTAATTACCACAGAAACCTTACAGAGAGTTGAAACGTAGCCCGTTTAAGAATAATAACCGTCCAAGTGCAAATCGGACTTGAGCAATTAGTGTTCCGTACGTTGATTGCTTTTAAAATAAAAAATTTTATTACGGAGGTATAAAATGATCTATGACTTCACAAAACACACTCCAAATGAATTTCCAACAAAGTTTTTTTTCAATTTCTACCAAAAACTGATGACCTTGAAATTTTTATTTTTTATATACCAGATAAATTATTAAAGGTAATGCTCTCGTGATAATTTTCGTTCAATCTAGACCCTGTTGAGAATATTCCAGAATTTTTTAATCATTACTTTTTGAGATAAGAGGACGGCGATTTTTAGCAATTTTTTAAAAATACTACAAAAAAAAGCGTGCGCAAGTATTACAACGTATAACTTTGAACTTTACAAGCTTCTACTTGACATCCCACTCGATGACCTGGTGAAAAATTTGTTCACTTCCGATTTTACCTCCCAAAACTAACCCCTTAAAATTTAACTTTCAAAATTAGACAGTTCTGATGAGACCATCAATTCCTATAATATTGCCAAATTTCAACTTTCCATGTCAAATAGTTTCAGAGAAAATCGGGTGTGACAGACGGACGGACAGACAGACAGGCATCGAAGTAATCTTATAAATGTTCCGTATGGAACTCTAAAAACGAACTAGTCCATTTGGTAACACTAAAAATCCCTCTCTCTCTTGTCGCTTATTTACCCCTAAATCATCTACATGTAATAAAATATTGTCATTTAAGGTGTAGCTAGAGTACTAACAGCTCAACATGCTCCAGTTGTTCCTTAATTTTTTTTATTTAGGAGGAGTGTATCGACAACTAGGTTATAGATACCATCGTTGCCTTCTTAATCCTCCACAGCTGATAATAGAAATATAACTCTCTCAACTAACTTTATCATAACAAAAAAGATGCAATTCATTTCAAAACCTTTCACGGCGTTGACAAACACCAGTCATATGGAGATATACATTTTATTATTTTATGGTAAAACAAACAAATTTAAAGCTATTGCTTCTCTGAAACCTTTTATGATTTTGTCAAACAACTGAAGTTATTAAGGTATTTCTTACGAGAAGACAGAGACCTCATTATGTTAGAAAACGACGAAAAATAATTTGGTTTTCAGGGTACAATGTGTGTGAATGTGGCAAAGTAGCTTCTCGCTTGCTTTCCGCCGCACCCAATCACGAGTTATTTATTTTTATTTAGTATCGATGTATATTAATTAATTAAAACGATACTTTGGATTATTTACTAAAAATATATCAATTATTAAGTATTGATAATTGAATAAACGCGCGTGCGAGGCACGCGTTTATTCTAGTATATTTTAAAAGAAAGTTCGATCAGTGCAATGCATACACCAGGGGTACAAGTATGAAATGCGGATTGCAGACAACAGATGGTGCACCAATGCAGTTTGTGCTATAAAGATTTGAGACTGTGCCATTTTGTTGTGTGATCAAGAAGTGTCAGACGCGCACGAGTGATAAATTGGAAAAGTGTGTGCATAGTGTTGTGTCGTTGTGTTCAATATGTCGAAATTTATACCGAACAAAGAGCATTCGCGGACAGCATTAATTTTTTGTTTTCATTTGAAGAAGACTTCTGTTGAATCATACCGATTACTTCGAGAACTTATAGTGAACGTGCTCCATCGTAAGATACGTGTGAACGATGGTTTTGGCGTTTCAAAAGTGGTGAATTCGATATTGCAGACAAGAAACGTGGAAAACCGCCAAAAAAATACGAAGGTGTGGAATTGCAAGCATTGTTGGACGAAGATGATTCGCAAACACAAAATCAACTCGCCGAGCAAGTGGGCGTTAGTCAACAAGCTGTTTCCAATCGGCTACGAGAGATAGAAAAGATTCAGAAGACCGGTAGATCGGTACCACATGAGTTGAACGACAGGCAAATGGAAAAGCGCAAGAACACGTGTGACATTTTGCTTGCTCGGTACAAAAGGAAGTCGTTTTTGCATCGTATAGTTACAGGAGATGAAAAATGGATTTATTTTGAGAATCCCAAGCGCAAAAAATCATAGGTAGACCCAGGCACACCATCCACATCGTCCGCAGAAAGACGATGCTCTGTGTTTGGTGGGACCAGAGGGGCGTGATCTATTATGAGCTGTTAAAACCTGGGTAAACCGTTATTACTAAACGTTACCAACAACAATTGACCGATTTGAACCGTTCGCTGCTTGAAAAAAGGCCAGAATACCGAAAGAGGCAACACAAAGTCATTTTTCTTCATGACAATGCTCCATCACATACGGCAAAACCAGTTCGCGACAAGTTGGAAAACACTCAGCTGGGAAGTTCTACCCCATGCGGCTTACTCACCAGACTTGGCTCCTTCCGATTACCACTTGTTTGCATTGATGGGTCACGCACTTGCTGAGCAGCGCTTTGATTCGTACGAAGATGTAAAAAAATGGCTCGATGAATGGTTCGCAGCAAACGGGGAGGATTTTTACTGGCGTGGTATTCACAAATTGCCCGAAAGATGGGAAAAATGTATAACAAGCGATGGAGCATACTTTGAATAAAGCACTTTTTATCATTCTTCCGAATTTAACATGTTTTTTTTAGAAAAAAAATCCGCATTTTATACTTGTACACCTGGTATGTGTGTGCGCAGGCTGTGTTCTTCAAGCTACGTTGCCACAGCGAAAATTCACTTCATAAAATACATGAAAAACAAAAAATAACCTGTCAAGTGCAAGTTGAACTAGTGTTCCATATGTTGATTACTTTTCAAATAAAAATTTTTGTTACGGGGGTATAAAATCATCAGAGACCAAATGAGTTTTCAACAAAGTATTTTTCCAATCTTTATTGATTTTTTATATACCAGATAAATTATTAAAGGTAATGCATTCGTGATAATTTTTGTTCAACCTACACCCTGTGGAGAATATTCCAGAATTTTTTCAAAATTTTTTGATCAGTACTTTTCGAGATACGGGAGGGATAGCGATTTTTCGCGATTTTTTAAAAATAATACAAAGAAAAGTGTGCATAAGTATCACATTATATATATTTTTGAACTCGTGTTTTTATAAGCTTTCATTTGACACCCCACTTGATGCCCTGGTAAAAAAAAAAATTTACTTTTGATTTCATCAACCAAAACTAACCCCTTAAGTCAAAATTTAACTCTCAAAACTACACGGCTCTGATGAGGCCATCAATTCCTATATTAGTACCAAATTTCAACTGTCTATGTCAATCGCGCGATCGACTAAATTAAGGCTCGCAGGAACGCTTACATTTCCGATTGCAAAATATCCATAGAACGACAAAGAAAGCTGATAGAAATAAAAATGCTCTATTTGAGATATGGGTGTATCGTCGAATTCTCAGGATATCGGGGGTGGAACATCGATCTAATCAGTCGTATTTTACAAAAACCAAAATTTTTTTAACTCGCTTATACTTGAGACAACTCGGCCACCTCAGCAGAAGATATGAACTGGAGTCATACAAGGAAAGGTTGAAGGCAAGCGCTGCAAGGGTAGATCACCTTCACCTTGGGTGGATTAGATGAAACAATTAACCGGGAAGTCATTGCATGAAGCATCAGAGCATGTACAGAGTGGTCCAAATTGGAGACTTTTAAAGGTAAACCCCTTTATCCAAAGGAGATAGACGAAAACTGATGTCGCTGTCTGAGGCTCGATGATGAACATCATGATAAACTCAATGGTGAAAACCGCATATCGATACCTAGTACCGTTTCAGATATACAGGGTGTTTTTCAAAAATCTGCATTTTGGAAAAATGTTTGTAATTCTTTTCCTATTGAAAATTTTTGATTTCTGTGAAAACATTCTCAAAGCGCTTTTTCACGTGGATTTCAACGGTGTAAGTTACATTTTTTTACAACTAATATTTTAATAGTTATTAAGGCAAAAATATATTTTTTAAATGGATACCCTGTATATTTTTTCCTCATCCCAAGAGAGCTTTAAATTAACATTCTAAAAATATAGCAGACTTTATATTTTGCTTACATCTACTTCAAAATATAAAGGTTTTCACTTTTTACGCGAGTTTTAAATGCACATTTTGTGAAGTAGGCTTTGGACGGAGCGGCAATATCAATTATTTACCGAGAGCAGTCAAATCGTAAAAAAAAATTCCCAGAAGTAACTCTAAGAGTCATAACTACAATGAAATTTACTAAATGCTATAGTACTTTAAAATATGTAGAAAATAAAACAAAACAACAATAAAACAATTTATTCCGAGTATAGCAAACTAAAACAAAACAACTTTCTACAAGAAAGGTTCGAAATGTAGACCAGTTTCATTTACGCATAGGCGGCACCTTTTCTGGACACTTCTTACCGAGTTGATTAGTTCAAGAGGAGTGAGAGCTGCAAAACTTTGTATCAATGCGATTTCTAACTCTTGCCTGGTGTTTGCCGGAAATTTAAAAATTAGGTTTTTCAATCCTCCCCAGAGATAGATGTCCACGGTGTTAAATCCGGTGACCTTGCCGGCTAACGGTTCGGACCTTGGTTGGCTATCCAGTTATTGTCGAAATTGGCCAATAAAAAATTACTGATAACTGCAGCGTTATGAGGGTGTGCCCCGTCGTGTTAAAAAAAAATATATTTCTATGGTCCATAAACGGCAGTTCATCAACAAAAGATTCTATTTGCTGCCTTAAAATTTCTAAATATCTCTGAGAGGTAAGTATTCCTTCGTAAATAACTGGACCTATAACCCTGCCTCTAAAAATTCCTGCCCACACATTAAATCCAAATCTGCCTTGATTTCTTTGCTCCACAACTAAATGAGAATTTTCTTGTGCCCACGTATAAGAATTGTAACCGTTAAAAATACCTGCATTGCTTACATAAGCTTCGTCTGTCCAAATGCAATTTAATGAAAAATTCGGAACATGGTTACAATTCTCCAGAAACGATTGGCAAAAATCCATACGCCGTTGAAAATCTCCGTCTCTAAGGTGATGAACTTTTCTTGTCCTATATGGCCTGAATTTGTGCTTCTTCAAAGTAGGACTTACGTTAGTTCTTAGTAGTCCAGTGAATTATTTTAACTGTCGGGTTGAAGTGTTGAGATTATTTCCGATAGTTCCTAAAACTACTATTTCTTCTAACTCCTTATCCCTGTTTAACGCATAATTTTTGGGTAGTTTTTTTTTCAAACTGGCCACTATTAATTAGGTTATGTCGCAATCGAGCGAATATATCCTTGAAGGCTTGACGCCTCTCTGAATACCGTTCGTGGTACAAATTACTTGCCGCTTCCGAATTTTCTACGGTTTCTATGAAACACACTATCATATCCCATTTTTCGTAACTTTCAAACTTCATTGAGATTTATATGACAATTCAATAACTGATCCTGAAGTAAAATTTGACAACTACGAGTAAACAATTGAATTAAACCATATGGCCGCTCCGTCCAAAACCTACTTCACAAAATATGCATTTAAAACTCACGTAAAAACTGAAAACCTTTATATTTTGAAGTAGATTTAAGCAAAATATAAAGTGTGCTATATTTTTAGAATGGTAATTTAAAGCTCTATTCGGATAAGGAAAAATATATAGGGTATTCCATTTAAAAATATATTTTTGCGTTAATAAGTATTAAAATATTAGTTGTAAAAAAATGTAACTTACACTGTTGAAATCCACGTGAAAAAGTGCTTTGAGAATGTTTTTATAGAAATCAAAAATTTTCAATGGGAAAAGAATTACAAACATTTTTCCAAAATGCAGATTTTTGAAAAACACCCTGTATACCTGAAAAGGTACTAGATATCGATATGCGGTTTTCACCATTGAGTTTATCATAAAAATTGAGCCTCAGACACCGACATCAGTTTTCGTCTATCTCCTTTAGATAAAAGGGTTTACCTTTAAAAGTGTCCAATTTCGACCACCCTGTACAGAACCAAGAACAGTGGCAGATGATGGTTCAATCCATTTATTGAGCACAGAGGCACTATACCCTCTTAAGGGCGAAAGGACTTAGGAGGAGGAGATTCTATAACATTTGGTGGTGTCGGAGATCAAAAGCATACATCAAAAATAAAAAGTTTTATGACGTAGTTTCCGTTAACAATAAAAATAAAGTTTTGAACGTGACATCCGATTATTAAAGAGAACGGAAGTGCAACGATAAATTTGTATTCATGTTAAGACATTATCTAACACCTTCACAGATATGAGTTAGCCGACCCAAACTACTTGAAATTTTGACATATTTCCTTTTAAGGGAGCTGCTTACCTTTCCATATTGAGCACCGGCATCTAAAACACAGATCTTTTCAGGATTGTGACCCCCGTTGGCGTTCATGTATTGGCCTTCTGGATTGATATTGTGCATAGCTTTGCTCCAGCAACACTAAAATCAAATATATTAAACTGAATATGTAATTCAACAAAGAGTGTGTATAGTTACAACAAAATACGTTTTTTTTGAATAAGTTCATTTTAATAATTTTAAGTGAAATTTCGAGTGTTCAATTTAAAACGTTTTGTAATCAAATGGATAATCTATAAGTATTTTAAAAATTGTGCGTAATCATTCTTAATGCTTAATGTGTAGTAATTTTGACGTATTAACTACTCATAATTACTAAGACATCGTTAATACAGTCTGTCAAGTAAGAACGTGTCCGCGATAATTCATATTTGATAGGTGCGATTCTAGCGATTCAAAAAATCGAGAAGGGAACCTTTGTCTACGACGCATTTTAGTCAAAGTATCAGTCGATTCCGAACTTTCGTCGAAATCACGTAAAATCCCAAATGAGTCACTTATTTGCACGTCGCACAGTGGCAAAAAATTCGAACCACTCGGCAAATCTAATCCAATGGCGGTAATCTTTTTTTGGTCTTCTTGGTATAAACGTAACACGTAGGCTGAACAGTTTTTGATTGTGACACATAGATGTCGCCCTTTTCAAAAAAAAAAACAACATAATTTTTAGGAAGTACCAACTTTGAAACCATACGTGTCAAAACATCATGACATTTCAACGATTAGTTTACAAGTTATAGTAGTTTTAGTGACGCTACTTTTGATATTTTTAAAACAGTGGAAAAAAATCGGATTTCGGGTATTGATTAAACACTGTTTTTTAATAGGAAAAAGTACCGTTCAAGCAAAGCAATGCTTTGATAAGTGTTACGGGGACTCTGCCCCTGGAAAATTACTCATCATTTACTAGTATGCTAAATTTAAACGCGGACGCCCAAATGAGGTGGTTACACCGGAAAACATAAAAAAAAGCTCTGTTCGAAATGGGTACCACGTTTGCTCACAGTGGACTAAAAACAACAACCTGTTGATGATTCTGAGCGCAGTTAGGACCTGTTTAAGCGCAATAAAAAGGATTTTTGCATACGATATGTGATAATGGTTGAAACATGGATCCACCACTACACACCGGAATTAAATTGGAAGTCAGCTGAGTGGACAGCAGCCGGTGAAAGCCGCCCGAAGCGACCAAACACACAATAGTTGGCTGGGAAGGTTATGGCCTCTGTATTTTGGGATGCGCATGGAATAATTTTCATCGACTATGCTGAGAAGGGAAAAACCATCAATAGCGAATATTATATAGTTATTGATGCGTTTGAAGGCAGAAATCGCAAAGAAACGGCCCCCAATGAACAAGAAAAAGGCTCTTTCATCAAGACAATGCACCGTGCCACAAGCCAATGGTTACGATGGCAAAATTACATGAATTGATGTTCGAATTGCTTCCTCATCCACCGTATTCTCCAGATTTGGCCGCCAGCGTCTATTATGTATTCGCAGACATCAAAAAAATGCTCGCGGGAAAGGGATTTGGCTCCAATGAAGAAGTTATCGCCGAAACTGAGGCCTATTTTGAAGACAAAAACATACCCTTCTATAAGAAAGGTCTAGAAATGTTAGAAAAGCGTTGGACTGATTGGAGGAGACTATGTTGATGAATAAAGTCGAATTTTGCAAAGAAAGCTAGACCAAAAACTTCTCAGCCTACGTGTTATTATTATATGCTGGAAGTGTTAAAAATGTGAAATCCGTCGAGGCACTTTTCTGAAAAAGAAAAGAAGCCATCAGTGTCAGCACAGAAGTACTTCATTCAAATAAAATTCGTGTTTGAGTAACAAAAGAGAAATAAATTACGCACTTGATGTTGAATACTTACAATAATTTAACCAAAGACCAAAATCTGAGAAAAATATATATTGAACATTTTCACAGTACTACTACTACTGCTACTATCCTACTAATACTATTACTACTACTACTACTAATAGTACTACTACTACTACAACTACTATTACTACTACTACTATTACTACTACTAATACTACTACTGCTGCTACTACTACTATTCTACTTCTACTACTTCTGCTGCTATTAATATTACCAATACCACTATTACTAGAGTAAATTATTAGAGTCAATTGTCCATGGTAAATGAATTGTAACTGCTTGGATTTCTGATTTTTAGTTTAGCGAGCTATTGTGAAGGGATTTTTCTCAGATTTTAGTCTTTGGTTAAATTATTGTAAATGTCTTTTTGACTTTTTAACGTCAAGTGTATAATTTATTTCTTTTTTGTTATTCAAACACGAAATTTATTTGAATATAGAAGAATATACTTCTATGCTGGCACTAATGGCTTCTTTTCATCATTACTAAATATGCCTCGACAGATTTTTAGCACTTCCAGCATATAATAAACGTTATACCAAGAAGGTTAAACCAACTGGATTAGATTTGCGGAGTGGCTCGAATTTTTTCCATTTTTTCCCACCGTGCGTCGGTTCAAGATAGTCTTTCTTTGTTCCCATCCAAAAGGGCCTAAAATTACACATTCCGCTGCCACCAAATATAATAAAAAATCGGTATCGTTTGTGGAGATCTTTAGTGTAAACTTAGATCTTATACAAAAAAGAAAACAACTACGAATCAATAATGGAAACGTATATTCAAACGAACTCAAGCAACTGAATAGAACAATAACCAAAGAAATTAGAAAAGATGTTAGAAAATACACATACATCATTAGAGACACAAATGAACGAAATAAGAACAGAAAAGTCTTGAAGAATAAACTAAAAAATGGAAAACATGAAATCTTCAAACTTAAGAATGAGAACAGCATAACTACAATTAGACAATTAGCTTTTAAATATAGCACAAAACTTTTACAGGAGAATTATATAAAAGCAAACACATCAACGGAAGAGAAAGACAGATTCGAGAGAGGAAAGTTCGAAATCAAGGATCTGAAGATTTGCCAGACATAATAGGAGAAATAAAAAATAGCTTAAAACAAATGAAAAATAACAAATCAGCTGACGAAGATAGAGTTGTAACAGAAGCCGTGAAGATAGGAGGAGACAAACTGTTAGACATTAACACTATTATTCAACTTATGTCTACATAATGCAACCACTCCTCGAGCTTGAAACAATTCCACCATGATTCTTTTACACAAAAAAGTGACATCACTGATATTTCAAATTACAGACCAATGAGCTTACTTTCTCACCTATATAAGCTCTTCATGAAAATAATCTCAATACGCCTAAAAGCCAAATTAGATTTCTATCAAACACGGGAGCAAGCTGGGTTCCGAACTGGTGTTGGTCCAAATCATCACTTTCTAACGCTAAAAATATTAATCGAAAAAGTCATAGAGTATAATAAACCATTGGTATTAGTTTTTATTGATTTCCGAAAAGCATTCGATACCATTGTACTACCAACAATAATGGCAGCCTTAAGAGAATGAAGAATCGATTATAGATACGCAAAATTAATTAAACATATATACAGCACTGTTTCAACCACCATTAAGCTTCATGAATCAACACCATCATTTCGAATTGAAATAGGAATCCGACAAGGAGATACCTTATCCCCATAACTTTTTAAACTGGGATAATATGGGAATTAGTATAGATGGCGAATATCTGAATCATCTTAGATTCGCGAACGACATCGTCCAGATTACAGATAATATGGGAGATGCAATAAAAATGGTAGAAGAACTGAAACGCCGGCCTGTAGGAAGAACTGGTCCAGAATGGAAAACATGGACATAACCATATCTGGACAAACTATACAGCAAGTAGACGGCTACAAGTATTTGAGGCACGAAATAAGATTGGGCAGAGACAATCAAACATGCGAGATCCAGAGAAGAAATGGCTTGGGGTGGGCAGCTTTCGGAAGACTACGTAATACGTTTAAGAACAACGATATACCTTTAAGCCTAAAACGAAAAGAATTCGAGCAATGTGTAATGTCAGTCATGACATGAGGAGCTGAAACTCTAACTCTGACAAGGAAAACAACACGGAAATTAAAAGTAGCACAGCTTGCAATGGAAAGGTCAATGCTAGATGTTACAAGAAGAGATAGAATCTCGAACAGAATCATTAAAGATCGTACAAAGATAGTAGATATTATAAAACGTATTACGGAGCTAAAATGAAGATGCGCCGGTCATGTGGCGCGCTTGACGGACAATAGGAGGACGAAGAGAATTATTCAGTGGAGACCACGGCAAGACACAAGAAGCAGAGCCAGATCATCTAGCCGATGGACGGACGACTTAAAGAAAATTGCCCAGAATGGAATAATGAAAGCACAACATCGAGGGGACTGGAAGGACTTAGAGAAGACCTACGTCCAGCAGTAGATGAGAGAGGCTGGATGATGATGATGATGATGAATAGGAAGATAAAATATGAAATCAACAAAGCCAAAGAAAAATGGACGGGAAAGCAATGCAAAGACACTGAAGAACCGGAAAGCGCAACGTCGAGGGGACTGAAAGGACTTGAAAGAGGTCTATGTCCAGCAGTGGACGAGAGAGGCTGGATGATGATGATGATGATGATCGTTTGTGGGAGAAGTGGGTAAATCGTTTTAACGGGACGAAAAATGTCGACAACTTGCCAAAACGTGGTTCGGTAGGCAAAGTCACTCCGAAAATCGAAAAACGACTAGTGTCTTTGTTTTCACGGGATCCGAACTTGACACTGCATCAAGGAGCGGCAAAATTAAGAAAATCGAGTTTGAATGTGTCCCATGAGTCCATTCGACAATATCTTTGTGCTCATGATGTCAAGTTCCAAAGCACGTTGAAGAAACCTTTACTAGGCGAAAATCACGTCACAAAATGGCTCGCTTGGGCCCACGATAAGATACTAGAGTGGCCCTCACAATCGTTGGACGCCAACCCTACTGAAAACGTTTGATCCCTTGTAAAGAATAAATTCAAAGAAAGAGATGCCAGGCGATTATTGATGCAGAAGGCGATTGGACAACTTACTATGCGCCGTTGTCAGCATACCAAAGAATACATTAATGGCAAAAAATGTTCTCGAAACACATTTTTTCAAAAATATGAGCGGTTACGTTCTTACTTGACAGACTGTAAATACGTATATACAGTGGCGTGCAAAAGTTTCCGGCCAGTGACATTTCGTACTCTAATTTATTAAAAAAAATCATTATGAGATGTAAGTATGAGATATAGGAAACAAAATAATATAGTAAAGGAATATTATTTATGTTTGTGAATATATTTATTATTATTATTATTATTCTTATATTTACATGTGCAAAAGTTTCCGGCCACGTTGTACTACGAGAAAAATTATTAGTCCATATGCTCTATAATAGACTTAAATTATATTTTTATGTTAATATTTTGTAGCCATACCCTTTGCAGCGATAACAGCCGCACAACGATGTGGCATTGACTCAATTAATCGATTAATACAATCAGGTGAAATTTTATCCCATTCTTCCTTCAATGATTTGAATAATGCGGCTTTATTTGAATATGTATGCTTTCGACTTGACGATGTAGCGTTTCCCATAAGTGTTCTATTGGGTTCAAGTCCGGTGATTGAGATGGCCAGCTTAAAACTCTCACATTTGAAGCAGAAAACCACTGTTTTAACAACTTGGATGTATGTTTGGGGTCATTATCCTGCTGAAATATCCAATTCTGCGGCAATGTTTCTTCAGCATATGATAACAAATTGTTTTCTAAAATGTCCTTGTAAATATCAGCGTCCATATTTCCGTTGATCTCGATCAATGGACCGACTTCTTGTGCAGAGAAAATTCCCCAAACCATCACACTTCTTCCACCGTGTTTTACAGTAGGAATTTGGTACCGAACATCATTTCTCGTACCAATAGGACGTCGTACATGTTGTCTACCATCGCTTCCAAAAAGATTAAATTTAAATTTTGGATTGTTGTAGCTTCTACTTGATGGAAATTCATTATAAATATATAATAAAAGACTGTTTTTAGTCAATTTCCACTGGTTTATTTAAATTGCGATGACGCGTTTCGCTGTCGATGCAGCTTCTTCAGATCTACATTTTACACTGTCAAGTTAGGTTTAATATTCACAGTTTTATATAATTTCTTAATTATAATATTACACCTAATTAAATTACATTGATAGTATTGGAAAATCCACACAGATTTGGAGTTAAGAGAATAAATTCAATAATGGTGAATTGCTTAAATCTACCTGGTCGTTGAGTAAAGTACCTGTAGTCCTTAATCGATTTATTTGCATAGTCTCTAAAAGGTTTAGTTTTAAACCTTTTTGTTGGGTGTGTAAAATTTTGAAATTCTTGTTAAATGTGTGATTTTCTGTCAATAGATGATTAGCATATGTTGAATTAGATTTTCTATGGATGAAACTTTTTTCGTGTTCTGTAATTCTTTGTCTAAATGTACGTCCAGTTTGTCCGATGTATGTTTTAGGACATGACCCACATGTTAATTGATAAACCCCTGATTTGTTGTCTTTATTGATTTGTGGTTTGTAGTTTTTAAGGTATTTCCCTATAGTATTGTTAGTCTTGTACGCTATGTTGATATTTTTTTGATTTAAAAATTTCCCCAGTTTTTCCGTTGGTTTGCCGAAATAGGTTAAGCATTTAAAAGTGGTATTTCTGTCCTTAAAACGTGGGTATATTTCTGAGATAGCCTTGTTTCTAAGTTTTTTCTTAACGATACTATTGATTAAAGTAACCGAATAACCGTTGTTAACGGCTACTTGTTTTATGTAGTTTAATTCTTTAGTAAAATTTTCTTCTGATAAGGGGATATTAGTTAGTCTATGTATAAAACTATGATAAGCGGCAAGTTTATGATGGTTAGGGGTGATGAGAACTATTGTGAATTGTGGTATCTGTATGACAAGGTTTGTGATATATTGCAAATTCATGTTTTCCAATACTATCAATGTAATTTAATTAGGTGTAATATTATAATTAAGAAATTATATAAAACTGTGAATATTAAACCTAACTTGACAGTGTAAAATGTAGATCTGAAGAAGCTGCATCGACAGCGAAACGCGTCATCGCAATTTAAATAAACCAGTGGAAATTGACTAAAAACAGTCTTTTATTATATATTTAGATTAAATTTAGATTCGTCTAAGAAAGCTACTTTTTTCCAATCTTTGATTGTACAATTTAGGTGATCTTTGGCAAATTGTAATCGAGCCTTCTTATTCTTTTAACTGATTAATGGTTTTTTAATACCCATACGGCCAAAAAGTCCCACATCATGTAGTCTTCGTGTCACAGTACTACGACTAACATTAGCTAGGTTTTCATCCTTTAGCTCGCGTGCAATTTCGGCAGCAGTTTTCTTGACATCCGCAGTTGTTTTGCGTTTAACGATACGATCTACTTTTCTAGACGTTTTTCTTGGTCACTACGCGGACGATCTTTCAAACCATATCCATAACGGTATTTTACAATAATATCGTTCACGGTTGATTTACCTATCGATAATAATAAAGCAATCTCACGAGAAGACTTTCCTTCTTTTGAAAATTTTATTACTCTCTCACGAATTTGGATTTACATATGCTGAGCCATGTTTATGCTCCCACGACCTTTTATGAACTAAATGTGAACATTCAACGCGCTATTATTCGTAAATACGTCTTAGAACGTCCTACTGCGTCAATGTATATTATGTGGCCGGAAACTTTTGCACATATAAATATATTAATAATAATAAATATATTCACAAACATAAATAATATTCTTTTACTATATTATTTTGTTTCCTATATCTCATACTCACATCTCGTAATGATTAAAAATCATTAGTCTTTTTTTTAATAAATTAGAGTACGAAATGTCACTGGCCGAAAACTTTTGCACGCCACTGTATTTACGACAGGTCTGTATATTCAAACGATACTTAATTATTTTATCATTCATTAACTATTATTAATAATTGATTTATGGGATTTTTTTTTTTTTGATTTGCTTTGGTAAAAATATATTAACTTATATATTATTGTCGGTGTTTTCGGAATTAAGGAATTCGTAAATCTTACCGATTTTTCATTATATTAAATCTATATTCAAAGAGAGAATATAAATAACTAATGTGTGATTTTTTAATTTGTTATAGAGGAGCACCAAGTTTTGAATGAAATTATGATTGAAACGTTGCCTCGTATTTTTTAAATCGTAAATTTTAAAAGAAATATTCTGTGTTATAGGTTATCCACTTTTACCAGGTGTACATGTATGAAATGCGGATTTTTTTTTCTAAAAAAACATGGTAAACTCAGAAGAATGATAAAAAGTGCTTTATTCAAAGTATGCTCCATCGCTTGTTATACATTTTTCCCATCTTTCGGGCAATTTGTGAATACCACGCCAATAAAGATCTTCCCCTTTTGCTGCGAACCATTCGTCGAGCCATTTTTCACATCTTGATACGAACCAAAGCGCTGCTCAGCAAGTGCGTGACCTATCGATGCAAACAAGTGGTAATCGGAAGGAGCCAAGTCTGGTGAGTAAGCCGCATGGGCTAGAACTTCCCAGCTGAGTGCTTCCAACGTGTCGCGAACTGGTTTTGCCGTATGTGATGGAGCACTGTCATGAAGAAAAATGACTTTGTGTTGCCTCTTTCGGTATTCTGGCCTTTTTTCAAGCAGCGAACGGTTCAAATCGGTCAATTGTTGTTGGTAACGTTTAGTATTAACCGTCTCCCCAGGTTTTAACAGCTCATAATAGACCACGCCCCTCTGGTCCCACCAAACACAGAGCATCGTCTTTCTGCCAAAGCGATTCGGTCTTGTGGTCGATGTGGATGATGCGCCTGGGTCTACCCATGATTTTTTACATTTGGGATTCTCAAAATAAATCTACTTTTCATCCCCTGTAACTATACGATGTAAAAACGACTTCCTTTTGTACCGAGCGAGCAAAATGTCACACGTGTTTTTGCGCTTTTCCATTTACCTGTCGTTCAACTCATGTGGTACCCATCTACCGGTCTTCTGAATCTTTTCCACCTCTTGGAAACAGCTTGTTAACTAACGCCCAATTGCTCGGCGAGTTGTTTTTGTATTTGCGAATCATCTTCGTCTAATAATGCTTGCAATTCCACATCTTCGTATTTTTTTGGCGATTTTCAACGTTCCTCGTCTGCAACATCGAAGTCACCACTTTTGAAACGCCGAAATCATCGTTCACACGTATCTTGCGATGGAGCATGTTCACCATAAGCTTCTCGAAGTAATCGGTATGATTAACAGCAGTTTTCTTCAAATGAAAACAAAAAATTAATGCTGTCCGCAAATGCTCTTTGTTCGGTATAAATTTCGACATATTGAACACAACAACACAACACTATGCGCACAATTTTCCAATTTATCACTTGTGCCCGTCTGACACCTGTTGATGACATAACAAAATGGCGCAGTATCAAATCTTTATAGCGCAAACTGCATTGGTGCACCATCTGTTGTTTGATATCCGCATTTCATAGTTGTACACCTGGTATACTCGATCAATACATCGTTGACAACAGGAAAGATTCCAGATGGATTAAAAACTAGCCTTATTGTTCCCATTCCAAAGATACACAATCCAAACACCCCTTCCCAATTTAGACCAATAAATTTGTTGCCCTCAGTAGACAAAGTTTTGGAAAGTGTAATCTGCAAACAATTTTAGATAACAAGATTAGATATTTTATCGAGAAAAATCAGTTGCTGTATCTTGGACAATCCGGATTTAGAAGTGAGCATTCGACAGAATCAGTATTAAAGTATGTGTGTGCGAATTGGACAGCAAAATTTAATCAAGGAGAGAGTGCTGAGTGTATTTGTGGACCTAAAATGGGCCTTTGAGACCATCAACAGGACTATACTGGTGAAAAAAAAAATGAAATTGTATGGTGTAAATGGCAGTGCGCTAGAATGGATTACTGACTATTTAAAAAACAGGTATCACCCAACAAAAATAGATAATGAAGTTTCTGGAAAAAATAGTAGGGTATTGGGTGTACCACAGAGAAGCGTGCTTGGCCCATTTTTTTTTATTTATTATTTACATAAATGACCTCTATAGGGCTTTACAGAATTCATTTGTGTGTAAATTTCTGTCTCGGGAAGAGATTACTAATGTTTTGAATAACGAATTGAATATTTTATATCGCTATGTCAAAATAAGCTAAAATTAAATGCAGATAAAACAAAGTGTATGGTAATTGGTTCAAAAGTAAATTGTAAGACATTTCACAATTTAAATCTGCAACTTTATATTAATAATTGTCCAATTAACTTATATATATGAAATTAAATATTTAGGTGTTGTTTTGGAACCATAGTTAAGCTTTTCGGTACATTTAAATTACACAGGGCAACAAAAAAATATTTTTGTTTTGGTGCCTGGGGTTTTAGAGCTGATTTTAACTATATTTGGACGCCAGTCTATACATGCAATCCGTTTTTCTCTATCAGCTTTACTTTTTTAGATACATCAACTTATCTACCAATGTGATTTTTATTCAGTATATTCATTTATGAGAGTTCTAAAATTATTATATATTCATTAATGTAGGTACAATGGTTTTATTGTCAGTCTGTAATTGAGTAAATTCCAGGTAAATCTATAAATAGTGGAACCATTGCCTATCAGGTACCTGAACTGACCCTTTTAATCACCTAACTCGGGTAAGTCTCGTCAGTTTGTGCGTTCTTACTAATGAGAGTAGATCGAATTCGGCGTGTTATTTTATGTTAAGAAAAGAGTGTTTTTGTGTTATTGAACAAAATTAAAATGAGTTCAGGTTCCAGTTCAAGAAGAAGTTGTGTAAATCAACCTGATGTGTTTTGCTATATATGCGGAGAATACATGTTTCAACAAAACAGACAAACTATTACTGACTTTGTAAAGCGAGCGTATCTTGGATACTTTGGAGTTAAGCTTGGTGATCAGGACAAAACGTGGGCCCCGCATCTCGTATGTAAAACTTGTACAGAGCATTTACGGCAGTGGACTACCGGGAAAAGAAAATGTCTAAAATTCGGTGTACCAATGGTTTGGAGAGAACCAAAAAAACCACTTCAATGATTGTTATTTCTGTTTAGTAAATACTAATGGAATCAATCGAAATAACCGCAGTAAGTGGACTTATCCCAATTTAGACTCGGCAATACGCCCTATCCCGCACTCAGATGAAATACCGATTCCAACATTTCATCAGCTACCACATATCTCTGATGACGAATATTTTCCCTCTGATCGCTCTTCTGATGCTAATAAAAGTTCTGATGCTAATGAAACTAACAGTGACTATGAGGGGACGTCATCAGTTCCTCAACGCTTCAATCAAAATGAATTAAATGATCTCACCAGGGATCTCAATTTATCGAAAAAAGCTTCTGAAGTACTGCCTTCTAGGTTGAACGACAAAAATTTACTGGAACAAGGAACCAAAATTACCTTTTACCGTACAAGAGAAAAAGATCTGCTACCATTCTTTTCTCAAGAAGACAATCTTGTATTTTGTCACGAAATTAGGGGACTCATGAAAGAAATGGGACTTTCTGAATATATTCCAGATGATTGGCGCCTATTTATTGACAGTTCAAAGCGAAGTTTAAAATGTGTCCTTCTACATAATGGGAATAAATATGGTTCAATACCACTAGCTCATTCAACGAAACTGAAAGAAGAATATAATACCATAGCTTTGGTCTTGCAGAAGATAAAGTATTACGAACATCAATGGATGATTTGTGTAGACTTAAAAATGGTAAAACTTTCTTCTTGGGCAGCAAAGTGGTTACACGAAATATCCGTGTTTCTTGTGCCTCTGGGATAGTAGGGACAAAACACACCACTGGGTTAGAAAAGATTGGCCTCAAAGAGAAAACATGGACGTTGGGGAAAAGAATGTCATTAACGACGCTTTGGTTGAAAGAGAAAAAATTATACTTCCTCCGTTACATACAAAGTTGGGCTTAATGAAGCAATTTGTAAAGGCTCTTGATAAGAATGGGTCTTGTTTTGCATATATAGGGGTAAAAATGCATCAGTTGAGCACAGAAAAACTCAAAGCAGGGATATTTGACGGCCCACAAATAAGACAATTAATTAAGGATCCTGCCTTCATAAATTCAATGAATCAAGTTGAACGAGAAGCTTGGACATCATTTGTTGCAGTTGTAGAAAATTTTCTAGGCAAACATAAAGCTCAAAACTATGTTGAAATGGTTAACAAGATGCTTAATAGTTTCAAATCCTTAGGGTGCAATATGAGTATTAAAATACACTATTTACACAGCCACTTAGACCGTTTTCCAGAAAATTTAGGAGACATGAGTGAGGAACAAGGTGAAAGATTTCATCAAGATATTAAAGTTATGGAGGACCGCTACCAAGGAAGATGGGACATGCACATGATGGCAGATTACTGCTGGAGTTTAAAAAGGGACTGTTTAAAAAAACATTCAACAATGTCGCGGAAAAGAAGCTTTCCAAGTGTTGAGTGACTATTTCATTTCTTCAATGTTTTTTTTTTTTTGTTTGTAAGTACGACATAATATTGTATTTTGTATAACTAAAATAAAAATTTCGTATCTACTTTTGTTTACTACACTTACGGATTTGAGTTACAATAATGTAACTTATATTTCTCTAAAATTGTATATCTTAAAAATTTGAGCTCCTAGGTACAAATGAATACGTTATTTGAATTCAAGACATCAAATTGATATAGAATCAGCTCAAAAAACCTCGACACCAAAACAGCTGTTCCCCTGTGTTATCTGTGTAGAAAGTTGGGTAAAAAAATTGGGTTTTTTTTATCGAATTTCTTTTATGTTTCTCATTGGGTCAAAATGCTAAGAGCATAATTTTACCCCATTTTAATTATTGTTGCTCTTTACTCATTTCATGTACCAGGGAAGATATGCACAGGTTGCAATACAACAAAATAAAGCAATGAGAATAATATTGGATTGTAATAAATACTCTCTCATTGACCTCATGTTAAGTTCTTTAAATTGGCTTAATGTCGAGCAGTGTATTCAGAGGGCAAATTTATTACTAATTTACAAAATAGAACACAATATGCTTCCAAATTACCTTAAGATTTACTTCGAGAAAAGATCAAACTTTTCATAAATACAACATTAGGTCTAAAGAAAATTATAATATCCATAAGGCTAAATTTTCTTCCTTACAAAAAAGTTTATTTTACGATGGTGTTCGCCTTTTTAATACACTGCCCGATAATGTTAAGAACGCATGTAGTTTAAGGATATTTAATAGAAGATTGTTTAGTTACTTACAGTCAAATTACAAAATGTAACATTGTTTATATGTGAAAATGTTCTAGCCAAGTGCTAAATAAAGTATTTATTTATTTGTTACAAAATGAATTCTTAGTTGATTATACAAAATAATTTTGGAAATATAACAGAGTAAAATCAATATCAATTACTAAAATTGAACAAAGTTCATATTGTACCAGTTACCTACTATCCTCGTGTCTGTCAACCCACCCGGGACGCGTTTCACCGCATCATAATTCACCGGCCGAGCTAGAATCGACTGAGAAGAGAACAAAATTCGAAGTATTTATCACAGTACTAGCGGAAAGAGTCGGTAAGATACAATAATTTGCATCTCTGGCTGTTGTAAGCCTAGTTTTGGCGACACACCTACCCTCTGCAGGGGTATATTTTCAATAATTAGAGCAAGAGGAAAACCCATTGGGGTGTTAGATATTTTGTTCAGATATTTGGCTATTATATGGAAAACAAGTCCCGGGCAGGCATTTCTCAATTAGACTGAGGAGATTAGAGAACAAGTACATCACTTAAAAAGTGGTTCACGAACATCCAAGATAACCGAATTAAAACTTATTTATCTCAATATACATAAACATTTAAAAACCTTCGATTATTTATTAGTTTAAATAGCCTGCTATATAGAAATTTTTGGATTTTTAAGTATTGAAATTCACAAGTACTTTTTCGTAATTCCAATTAATCAAGTACAAATGAATTTGCAAATACTGAAAAGTTCCAAGACTTTCCGAAAGATGGCAGTACAAACCAAAAAAAAACCATGATTTTCAGTTAGTGTCAACTCTCAGAAGATTCGTGTAAAATTTTCCTGACATTTTGTTTATTTGCAATCGATGGATGCAACCTCTAAATATTAATACTTTTTTCTAAAAATTTAGAGGCTTTATTTTTTCAGAGGATTGGACATTTTGCGGGGATAGGACCAGAGAAAAATTTTTTGGCTTGTCACCCATATATATATATATATATATATATATATATATATCCATACGAGAGTTTTCTAACAAGAAACGGCAGAGAAAATTTAGATTTTGCTCTAAAGCGTCTTAAAAAAAAGCAGGTGAACAGAATTAAGGTAAAACATAGATGTGTTCAACGCTCTTTACTGAAAACTGACCCGCGCTGCCGCCGACCCGACCTGCCGAAAGCCGATCGCGCTTCTTCCACCAAAACATGTTTACGGGGATATATCTATAAACCCTTGAAAATTGGGCATAAACAGAAAACCAGAAGAGGTAAAATATTTATAACCAAGCAGTTGTATCAACTTTATAGTGGTCTACAAAAAAGGAATAGTGCGTAATATTATCAATATACTCAAGATAGAAGAACGAGTCCCTTCGGGTAGAAAAATTTCTCTGAAAATGTAAAATTATATATATATATATATATATATATATATATATATATATATATATATATATATATATATATACATATGAAAAAACAAATTTACCTGAATTTTAAAATAATAAGAAAATCACTCTGAAGAGTACGTTGTCTCAATTAGGATAATCAGAAATAACTACTGCGAAAAAATTCCATTTGCAGGGGGTATTATTATCAGTCGTTGTTTTTCAAAAAGTTAAGAAATAACGAACGATAAATAATAAAAATAGCGCTAATACTACTACAGAGCGACCAAAAAACAACAAAACAGTGACTGCTTAAAAAAAGGTTATCTTCGGAAATCTTCATTATTGTTCACGCACAGTATGAGCAAACTGTGAACTACAATTACGAATTATTTTATTACAAAATATTTATTAGTGTTCCGTACGGACCACTTATAAGATCACTTCGGTGTCTGTCCGTCTGTCATATCCGAGTTTCTTCGAAACTATTTGACATAGAAAGGCCCCATCAAAGCCGGGTAGTTTTGAAAGTTAAATTTTGACTTAAAGGGTTAGTTTTGGGGGGTGAAATCGAAAGTGAACATTTTTTTTTTACCAGGTCATCGAGTAGGATATTAAATGAAAGCTTGTGAAAACACGAGGTCATAAATATACATAATGTAATACTTGCGCACACTTTTCTTTGTATTATTTTTAAAAAATTGGCAAAAATTGCTGTTTTCCCCACTTATCTCGAAAAGTAAGGACCAAAAAATTTTGAAAAAACTCTGGAATATTCTTCACAGGGTGTAGATTGAACGAAAATTATCACGAGTGCATTACCTTTAATAATTTATCTGGTATATAAAAAAAAAAAAAAAATCTCAATGTCATAAGTTTTCAACAAAGATCGGAAACAAACTTTTTTTGTTTTGTGAAGTCACTGATCATTTTATACTTCCGTAACAAAAATGTTTAATTTAAAAGCAATCACTTGGCAGGTTTTATTTTTTTATGTTAATATGAAACAAGCTCCTTCTTGGTATCCCACAAGTAGTGTAGCCAGATTCAAGGAGCGAGGAAGCATATGGATACAAAAGGCGCTTACTTACAGAGAGGGGGACGTCCCTCTCAAGATAATAAACTAATAAATCGATGACCGATTTTTTACAGAAAAGAACCCCTACCTACAATGGAACTCAATAACTTTTACTCAATTTAAAAATCGATCTCTCAATAAAAACAAAGTTCTGCATTTAAGGAGTATATTTTCTGTATATATAAAAATGAGGAGTAGATTCTTCAAAAGGATAACGATCCCAAACATCGGAGTAAAATGTGTAGGAAATAGAAAGGGGAAATCTGGTATCGTCTCACTAGTTTGGCCATCCGAGTCGCTCGATGCAAACCCAACCGAGAACGTGGTAAAATGGTGTACCCAGTGAAACAGCTGTCAGGGAAAATTCGGGAAATTTGGAAATCTTTGCCCCAAGAATAATAAATCTCGTCGAAAATATGCCCCGAAGATGCCAGGCAATCATGGACGCTGATGGGGACTGGACGAGTTACTGAATCATTAGCGTTTTAATGAGAATCCTTTACTGTCGAATGATGTAAAATTTTTTTAAATAAATACATTCTTTAATGCACAATACGCTACACGTTCTTACTTGACCGACTTTACACCAGTGATTCAAATTCGCGGCCTATCCGCGGAAATATGCTTACTTTATCTGTAACAAACGATATTTTGCATCACCACATCCTGTAAAATGTTGCGCTATAGTAGTGATGTGAAAAATAACATCCAAGATGTGGCGTCAGAATAATTACAAAATTATTATCAATTTATTATTTTCAACAACACACGTTAACAAATAAGTGTTACTTCAGATCCAACATTAGTTACGTATTTAAATCAAAATAATTTTTAAGATTAAAATATTAAAACATATTTACTAATATCAATAAAAGTCCACTCACTTTATACAAAAAAACCGGTCAAGTGCAAGTTAAACTTGCACAATTAGTGTTCAGTACGTTGATTGCTTTTAAAATAAAAAAATGTTGTTACGGTGGTATAAATGATCAGTGACTTCACAAGACACACCCCAAATGAGTTTTCAACAAAGTTTGTTTCCAATCTTTACTGAAAATTGATGACCTTGAATTTTTCTTTTTATGTACCAGATCAATTATTAAAGGTAATGCACTCGTGATAATTTTCGTTCAATCTACACCCCCTGGAGAATATTCCAGAATTTTTTCAAAATTTTTTGATCAGTACTTTTCGAGATAAGGTCGGGGGACAGCGATTTTTTTAAAAATAATACAAAGAAAAGTGAGCGCAAGTATTACATTATATATATTTTTTACTCATGTTTTCACAAGCTTTCATTTGACACCACACTCGATGACCTACTAAAAAAACTTTTTTTTCACTTCCGATTTTCACCCCCCAAAACTAACCCCTTAAGTCAAAATTTGACTTTCAAAACTACACGGTTTTGATGAGGCCATCAATTCCTATATTATTACCAAATTTCAACTTTCTATAACAAATAGTTTTGGAGAAAACCGGGTGTGACAGACAGACAGACACACAGACACCGAAGTGATCTTATAAGTGTTCCGTACGGAACACTAAAAATGATCAATCTTCTGGAAAAAAGCCAAGGGAATTTTTTTTATTTCGGTATGAGAAGTGTTATATCAAAAGTCCATTGCGAAATCCTGTCAGCAAAAAAAGTTATCGAAGGTTAAAGCTCGCCAAAAAACAGTTTTTCTCAAATATCTCGTAATCTATTGGTTTTACGTAAATTGGTTTTTATGAAAACTCTTCATCATTAAAATCTACATAAAAAAGGTCCTATATAAAATTTACGTGGACTAATAGTTCTCGAGATATGAGGCTGAGAAAACTTTGGCGTTACGATGTAAAAGGTAGAATGCAAGGTGATATTTTTTATCTTTTTTTTTGCTCTTCTTTGTCGCTGGCTAGCTCACCACAAAAGACACAAAGTCAAATGCTTACGAGAACCACTCATAGGACGTTTCTTATATGACGCAATATGGAATTTCTTCGTATAGTTTTTAAGACACTCAACATGTACAGTCATAGTATTTACGCTTTGTAAATAATCGATATGTTCATCACCCCTTTCAACACTCGCATTTCTAATTGTTTCTTAACCGCGAACAACAGTCGCGATCGCGCCAACTCGACAAAGTTTCATTACAAATGAAACAAATGTTATCAGCTATCGTAATAGAATTACAGAATGTTTCAATATGAATAAAACGTCAAACTGAGTTTTAAAAGGGACAAAATGCATCGTCAAATATTTTCAGCTATACAACGGCCCATGAGATTACAATAGAATTCTAGACAGCCGCAACTCAAGGTCGTTACTATCATTATTATGAAGAAGGGTCCACTTTAAGGACACCTTAGAGAGGAAGAATTATGGGTGGGTGTGTGTGTGTGTGTATATGTGTGTGTATTAAACGATTTTTCTACGCATAAATACGTCACATTGTGTGTATACACTACTATACGTAAACGTATAGTGGAGTATGAGGCTTTCTCCAAAATTTCTCAGCCTCAAATCTCGAGAACTATTAGTCTCACGTAAATTTTGTACAGGACCTTTTTTATGCAGATTTTGATGATGAACAAATTTCATAATAACCAAAATTCACATATTCACGAGTTATTTGAGAAAAACTGATTTTCGCAACCATCGATAACTTTTCTTGCCGACACGATTTCACAATGGACTTTTGACACCATATTTCTGATACCGAAACAAAGAAAATCCAGAAGGAAAATTTTCGCTTGTATTTTTTAGAAGATGGATGCTATAATGACTGAATAATAACTGTTGGTGGTCTAATATAGTTAAATTTAATTAACATACACAGCATTTCCTGACACTAGCGCGAATCATCTTTCTCAGACAATTAAATAAAAATATTTTTTCCAGAGGCGTCAGAAGGTGGAGGGCTTAAGACAAATATCAGCCCAACCTTTTTATCTGTAGATTTTCGACACAAAATTTCAAATTTTGATATAAATAAGGTACCAAGTACCAAAAACTATCGTAAATTCTTTATTTAGGACGACTGTATCGGTAACTAAGTCACAAAAGATCATAATCGCCATTTTCGCCATCCATATTTTTAAGTCTTCACGCAAAATATTATGTACACGGTCATTTGAGACACCCACAACCTTAGCAATTTGACACATTTTCACTCTTCTAATGTCAATCGTCTCTGGTTGACTGTGAGTCATCCTATTTGTAGATAAGCCTAAATCAGTGATTTTAATATTAATAAGAATTAAAGTAAAAAACAGGAAGCATGCTAAACAGCAGGATTCCGATGGTTAGCTATGCTGGAACAGATATTAGGGGGTACCCCGCCAAGGGATGTCCGCAGGGAGGGGTTTTGTCACCTCTACTGTGGTGCATGGTGGTGGATGACCTACTAAGAACCTTACAGAAAATGCAAAACCCCAAGAAATTGCATTACTTAGTTTCTGGGGCAGTGAACTGGTCTACTCAGTGAAATACCTTGGAGTTCGTCTGGATCCAAAACTAAACTGGAAACAACACCTCAACGAAAAGAGGAACAAATTCTACACGTCCCTTTGGGCCTGTAGGAAAGCCCTGGGCAAAACTTGGGGGATGCAACCCAAGGTCGCACTGTGGATATACAGGGCGGTGCTATTGCCTAGATTAACGTACACGGCAGTGATTTGGTGGCCCAGAGTGTGCACGGTGGAGTCAAAGAACCTATTGCGCAGCCTACAGAGGAACTACCTTAGGGCGGCAGTGAGGGCTATGAGAACGACACCAACGGAGGCGCTAGAAGTAGCACTCTGTGTCCCACCACTGAATCAGGTCATCATCTACAAGGCGAGATTAGCAGCATATAGACTGAAATGCCAAGGCGAATGGAGGAATGGGGACCGAGGACACTCAGGTCTGAAATTCCCCCAGGCCTTAAAACAAGACAGAATCACGAAAACAAAACAAGTGATTAAATCTTTTTCTGTCCACATCCCTGAAAGGAAGGACACGCAAAAGCTTCTGAACAGGCCAAATACCGACATTTGGTATACTGACGGTTCGGGTGCTAACGGCCGCTTTGAGGCGGGAATCTTTTGTCATAAATTAAACCACAGGGAAAGTATACCCATGGGCAATATGGCAACGGTTTTTCAAGCTGGGGTGCTAGTCATCCTCAGATGTGCGACAATACAAATCTCGAAAGGGACACATAATAGAAAATTTTAATCTACTGCGACAGTAAGGCAGCTATACAAGCTCTTGCCAAATACACCACGGACAGCTTGCTGATCAGGAAATGCGCGCAAAAACTAAACACGTTAGGAGGTAACAACGAGGTTACCCTAATGTGGGTACCAGGCCACCAAGGCATATCTGGAAATGAAATAGCGGACGAACTCGCCAAAAGAGACACCTTAGAGGACCCGCCTGAAGAGGTTGTAGGAGTTCCATTCGCTTTCGGTAAAAACAAGATCAGGGAATGGTTGGACAAGGTACACCAATGCTCTTGGATTGCAGGGGCGGGGTGTCGTCAAGCCAAACTCCTTATGAAACAAGCTACGACAGGCAGAACAAGGGAACTCCTGTCGATGTCAAAACAAAGGCTACACCTGAGTATAGGACTCCTTACGGGACACGTGGCATTACAAGCCCATTTATGTTAACTTCAAACTGGCTGAGCGGAAAACATGTCGGCTGTGCGAGGGAGAAAGCGAGGACAGCATTCACATTTTGTGCGAATGACCTGCATTAATGACTAAAAGATACAGATACTGGGGTCAACTATTCTGTGAACCCAAAGATCTACAAGAGGTCAGGGTGAGTAGCCTATGTCTTTTGGCGAAAATGCCGGACTAGGACTGCGACCCTGATTCGACAGTGGGGACTCACAGAAGAACTTTTAGATCTAGGTGACATTAGGGACTTAAGGTACCACCCACTCTTCTTACTACTACTACTACTAAAGTAAAAAACAAGAATTAAAAAAATAACTCGTTTTTAAAACAAGTAAAAAAGAGTACAAAATAAAAGAAAATGTAATTAGCCACAGAAATTTTCGGCGTTGTCACTATAAATGACAAAAGCGAGAAATGTAGACAACATATAATTAACAATTATTACCCAAAGGTAAACCTACAAATTAGACAAAATTTTGAAGTCGGCGCACATTGCGAAGGATTTACCAGGGACGAAGGTCGGGAGGCGATCGTATAGTCGTGACGCTACAGGCGCGCGTGAAACACTGCGTTCTTTTGCGGTGAAAAAAGTGTAATTCAGCGGCCGCGTTAACTGATATTTCATTCTTGATTTGGCGAATTTAAGGAAAAATTTACGTGCATTTTGTGGTTGGGCGGTTTTGCTCTAACAAATTATCCGCCGTATTCACCAGATCTGGTCGCTAACGATTATTACACCTTTCTAAATTTAAAAAGGTGACTACAGGGAAAGACAAATGAAAAAGTCGAATGGGAAACTGAGGCTTATTTTAAAGAGCTCCGCAAATCGTACAATATGAAATGTATCCCAATGCTGGAAGATCGCTGGAATACGAGTATCGCTCTTGAAGGAAACTATGCGAAAGAATATAATCGATTTTTGGCAAAAACATCGTTTTTTTTTCAAAATTCCCAGAACTTTTCGCCCCATATAGTATAGTAAATAAATATACAGTTGTGGTCAAAATAATAACAGTTGAAAGGTAACTGCAAAATTCCATTAAGGCAAAAAGTATTTTATCGTTTAAAAACTTATCAACAGTGCTGAGGTTTCAACAAAAAATATGTATATAAAAATAAATATAAACAAAGTATTTACGTTTTTTGTAGCAGGAGATGAATTTTGCTTGGTCAAAATAATAGCAGTGTTCGCTTAACACTGGTGTGTTTCAAACCTAAATGGTTTTCGCTCCTTGTGTTCGGTTAAATTGTCAAATTTAGACTAGCTTTTTTATGTCAGATCCATCAACACTTTTTCTGTTTTCAATACAACTATGGGAAGGAAGAAGCACTGTTCTCAAGAAAAACGTGAATTGATAAGAAAATTGCGTCGTGGTGGAAAATCTTACATGCAGATTCAAAATATTTTGGGATGCTCAGCTAAAATGGTAGCAAACGCTTTAAGATGGCAACCTACACCTGAAACTCGCGGTCGTAATCGCAAAACTACAACCAGACAGGACACACTTATACTTCGAGCTTCAAAAGCAAACTCATTGCTTCGTCAACACAACTTCAGGAGATTGTGGGAGTGGATGTAGCTCCTAGGACGATACGACGACGACTTAAAGAAGCAAAGTTACCAGCAAGAAGTCCGCGTAAGGTACCCTTGTTAAATAAAAGACACAGAAAGAGGCGATTAGAGTTCGCGAAGGAACATATTGAATGGCCTCTATTTAAATGGCGTAATATACTGTGGTCCGACGAAAGCAAAATTGTATTATTTGGAAATGTAGGCCGCAGAACACACGTTAGACGCCCTTTAGGAACCGCATATCAGCCTCAGTACACTATTAAGACAGTTAAACATGGAGGTTCAAAAATAATGGTATGAGCATGTTTCTCCTACTTCGGAGTAGGGCCTATATTTTGAATTAAAAACATAATGACCGCCAGTGTTTATGTTGAAATTTTACAAGACGTTATGTTGCCCTATGCAGAATATGAAATGCCACTTAAATGGGTTTTATGCATGACAATGACCCAAAACATAGCAGTTGATTACGTAGACAATTTTTAGAAAAGAAAAAAATTAATATCTTAAATTGGCCAGCTCAAAACCCAGATCTGAACCCGATAGAAAATCTGTGGGGCGATATTAAAGATAGCGTAGCACGTGAAAAACCTAAGAATCAAGACGAGCTCTGGGCTGTAATCAGATATTCTTGGAAAAGCATTCCTGTTTTTAGATGTCAAGATTTGGTTAACTCTATGCCGCGACGTTGTGAAGCTGTCATAGCCAATAAAGGGTTTACAATTAAGTATTAGGTGTGTCTGATGCTCATAAAAGAAACATATTGTTAATTAGTTGTACAGTTTTTTCCAACAGTAATTTTAGTAAAACACTGCTATTACTTTGTCCACCATAATTTTTAGAAATTTGTTCGTTTTTCTTTGATTTTTAAGAATTTAATTAATTAGCCTTTTACTTTGATGCATCTTAGGTGGGCTTTTATGTTTTAGTTGTTCTATTAAAAAAACTTAATAAATATGTTTTGATAAAAATTTAGTAAGCACTGCTATTATTTTGACCACAACTGTATATACTGTTATGAAGATAATTTGTGAATTATAAAACTGATTTTAATTATTCTTTCACTATATCAAAGTTAAAAAAAAACCTAACACAAATATTAAAAAAAAAAATCAGTACAATACAGGCATTCGAGAAATTTGTTATATCGGTTCTGATACGTATGTAGGCTAACATAGATAAAATCCTACAACATTTAAACCATATTACATGTATACATATTGATTTCAACACCCTCTTTGTAAAACTAGGTTAAAAAAAAACTAAAAAAATGAACAATCACGTCCCTGAATTAGGTAAAATATACACTGGTGAGCAAAAAAATCGACACAAACTATTTTGCTTTATTTAACACCAATCCTTGAATTTAATTTTCAAACAGTGGTGTTATTTTTGGGATTATTAGGATTTTTTTTTTTATGGGTCTAGCACACGTGCTACAGGAAATTCCCTAAAGCGCTACAGGAGCGACACGTGCGCGGAGAAAGCAATTCACGTTGTTGAATCGCTGTAAATTGTACTCGATGGGAAACACAGTCCTGGGCAAATTATTCCAAAGGGATGATGTTCTCCATATAAATGACTGCTTGAAAACCATTATACGAGGAGTAACAAGCTGAACCTCATACGGATGTGAAGTATTAGCCCGACGTGTACTTCTAACATGCACCGCTCTGGGAGAAATTAAGCGAACCATATCCTTCGAACACTTTCCATCAAAATACTTGTAGAATAGGCTCAAGTCGCCAACCGTTCTTCGATATTCCAGCGAATCAAGGCTTCCTGTCAGTTCCGGGTCTCCAATCAGACGAACAGCTCTTCTCTGAACAGAATCCAACAAATGCAGTGTGTGTTTGGTAGCGGAGCCCCAAACATTGGAGCAGTATTCCATAGTTGGTCGAATTTGAGCTTTGTAAAGAATTAACAGTTGTGGAGTGTAAAGCTTTCTGGTTCGAAATAATATTCCCAACTTTTGAGACGCTCTCCTTGCTATGCCTGCAACATGTTCATGCCAGGACATATTTGCTCCCAAATTAAAGCCCAACAAATTGAGTGACGATGTTAAAGGAATGGAGTGCCCCAACATAATTATGTCGGGTTCAGCAACGTTAACTTTTTTGGGAAAAACTGCCGCCTGGGTTTTTGTAGCGTTAAATTCCACTTGGCTACTGTCACCCCAAGATAGAATTTCTTCCAGGTCTTTGTTAAGTTGAATGACTTCCTGCTGTCTGTGGATATTCGTCTGAGTAGCCGATGTCCGAGCGTTCAAAGTGAATGAAGAGATAAGTGTACTGTCATCTGCAAAGCTATAGATTAGATTCTCGGTCTTTTCCAGCAGATCGTTAATATAAATGAGAAAGAGAGTAGGAGACAGTATGGAGCCTTGGGATACACCGGCGTTGATAGTGAAGGTGTTAGAAAGAAATCCGTCGACTGCCACTCGTAAAGAACATTCTCTGAGGAAACATGAGAGCCACAAACAGAACTTTTCAGACATACCATAAGAACGTAGCTTAGCCAACAGCCCATCGTGCCAAACACGGTCGAATGCCTTGGATATGTCAACAGCAACCGCTCGAGATTCTCCGAAGTGTTCAACCGTGTTGTTCCAAACATGTGTTACATAAGTCAGAAGATCTCCTGTTGATCTATTTTTACGAAAGCCATATTGGTGATCGCTAATAATGTTGAATCCTTCAAGATATTTTAGAAGATGCTGATTGATAGCCTTTTCCATGACTTTCGATATTATTGAAAGCAGTGTGATTGGTCGGTAGTTATTTGGCAAGGTCTTCCTGCATTTTTAGGTATCGGCTGAACTGTGGCACATTTCCAGCAGGAAGGAAATATTCCCTTTCTGTAGGATAGGTTGAAAATTCTACAGAAAACTGGTGTTAGTTCCCTCGCACAGTTTTTGAGAACTATGGCAGGTATTCCGTCAGCGCCAGAAACCTTTTTGGTGTCTAGGTTCATCAAAATACGTTTTATGATACGCTGTCTGAAGACAATATCGGGCATCCTTGACTGCACTATGGGAATAGTAGGTGGTGTTTTTCCTTGGAAATCGACAGTAGAATGTGAAGAAAAGAGTTCAGCCAACAAGTTCCCTTTCTCAACAGGTGTCGTTGCAATAGAATTATCTGGCCGTGTGAGTGGTGGTATGGTGGATGTGGTGAAATTTTGACTAACTGCCTTAGCGACTGACCAAAAGGACCTGGAATTGTTGGGACAGGCGAGAAGTTTGTTTCTAATCCGTTGATTGTGTGCCTCCTTGGTTTCGTCGATAATTTCTTTGCATCTGTTCCTGGCACGAGCAAAGATGTTACGATCTATGGTATTAGGATTTTCACGCCATGCTCGGTATACAAAATGTTTAGAAGCAACAGCTTCTTTGCATTTTCGGTCAAACCAAGGCTTGCCGTTGGAAGGGCATTTCTTCGAAAAAGGGATGTAAGCCTCCATACCGGCCAAAATAATATCGGAAACCTCCCTGGCGCAGTCAGACGGGTCGTCGGATCGAAAACAAACGTCTAACCAAGGGAAGGTTCGAAAATATTCCATGCGATCTTCCCATTCAGCAGATTTGCTGATTTTCTACTCTTTTCAATAATACCAAAAACAATTAGATTTCCAAAGAGTTTTAATCAATAGAGCCGTTTTTGCTCGCTCAGCAACGTACTCGTTACGCGCTATTCATCCCTATAAAAACATATGCAACTACATTTGCCTATCATTCCTTTATCGGAACTTGAACCATCAACACCTCTGCTATACCTGTTCACTAATTACGTCATCGGAAAGTGGATATCATCCCGGAAGTAACGGTACAAGTGTTTGCTCTATTGCAAAAAGGTCATAGCTAACATGTAGTCGCTGCGCAACTGCACCTAAGCCAGTCAGCTGTCTCCACAGAATACAGACGTTACCAAGAAACTAGCGCCTTGACACGGAGACCAGGATCAGGAAAAAGAAGGTGTACCTCGGAGCTTCGACAAGTTCGTGCTCGGGATGTCAGCTACTCAACAGTCAGAAGAAGACTTAAATTAGCTAACCTATCTCCGAAGAAACTAGGTAACGAACCCAAATTAACAGCAGCCCAAAGACAAGCGCGACTCAGATTTACCCGAGAACACGTCGATTGAACCTTAGAGCAATGGCGCTTCCTTTTATTCTCCTATGAGTTCCGAATGTGCCTACGTAGCAATGATGGAAGAAGACGAGTCTATAGGAGGCCTGGAGGAGGTTCTGTCATGGTAAGGGGAGGCATCTCACTGGATGCGAAACCGATTTAGTTTTCATGACTGATGAGACTCGTAGCTGTGGATTAACTGCTCACAGGTACATTCAGGAGATTCTGCAGGAACACGTTGTTCCTGACGCTGGGTTTGTTGGCGATAGCTTCGTGCTAATGCACAATGCGACGCCACATGCTGCTGAATCAGTGCGGCAATACCTGGCGAAACCCACATTAGTATGGCCGGCGCGGAGTCTTGACCTCAATCCAATCGAGCACATGTGAGATGAGCTTGAAAGGAGGGACTTAAAGATTGCGACTGCGGAAAAGTGGGGAAGAATTCAACAGACAGTGGTGAAAAAGCTCACCTGCTCCATGAAAAACCGGCTGGAAGCAGTAGTAAGGGCTAGGAGGATCATACAAAATATTGATTTTGGTTTTTATCAATAAATTGTTAAATTTAAAATTTGTCTAATATTTCCTTCCTCTTACCCCTATTCTCAATCCATGTTCTCCTTGTTTCCCCTTTCAATCATTTTAATTAGTAAAAAGTATGAGGTATGCTATGGAATTTGGTATCACAAGAAAGAGAATGGAATGAGTTTTCAAATGATACTACAAAAATATAAGTCAGTCCAAAAAGTCTCCATAAACCACCTGCTGTGTATACTATTTGTCTGCTATGTTTAACTAATTAATTAGAACTATGAGAAAATATGTTTAAATTAATATTTGAACACTTGACCAACGAGGATTAGTATTAAAAACAACTACAGAACAATTTAATTAGAAGTTACATCATTGTTATAAAAATATAAACAAAATTAATGTCAAAAAAGTCTCCATACACTTAACAATTACCAATAATAGTTTAACGGAGTTTAATGGAAAATAACAACTTCGTTTAAACTAAGTGGGACCGCCGTTGGCCTTGACAATCTCCTGTAACCTTTTTGTCATGCTTGCAACCAGCTTTCTAGTAACTTCTGCTGGCATGTTCTCCCATTCGTTCAATATTATATATGTTTTTTAATTCTTCTCGATCTGACACATTATGTTTGCGAACTTTTTTCGAGTGATAATTTTTAGACACTTCCTCTTAAATCGTCTCTCAAAATGTTCAGATAAGTATGCTGATCCATGGTACCATTCATAAAAGGTAAATTTCCAACCCCTTCAGCGGACATGCATACCCAAAGCAGAACATGGCCATCCCCTTGTCTCACCGTGGAACAAATGTTTTTAATATCGAATGCGGTATTGTTCTTTCGCCAAACTTTAGTTCTGCCATCAGACCCAAAAAGGATAATTTTAATTTCATCACTAAAGATTACGGATTCCTAAAATTCAGGATGTTTAGTAACGTAATCCCTAGCAAAAGCTAACCGCTTTTTGCGATTAGCTTCCGAAATTAACTTCTTCCTGGCTGCACACCCCTTATAGCCTGCCCTATGTAAACAATTTCTCACTGTTTGTGAACAAACATTTTTCGAAAATAGTTACCGTACTTCTTTTAATTTTGGTGCACTTTTCTTGGGGGGGGAAATAATTATTTTTCTAACAATACTGGCCTCTTCACGTGGAGTCAGTTTCTTGGGACGACCAGAGCGTGGTCGAATTTTATAGGAACCCGTTGATTTATACTGGCTTACAATGTACTGAACAGTAGCATGCGACTTTTTAACAATTTTTCCTATATTTCTGTACGATTTTCCACCTTTCCACAAATCAAATCTTTCGAACTTGGAATGGAATTTCACAATTTTCTCTCACTCATTTTTAATACTACTTTGAAAACCCACTGCAAAATTACTAGCAACACGTGACAGATTATAAAATATGGCCGACAATTATTCATTTGTTTTCAGTTTAGCGAGCAATAGATAGCTTGATAAAATGTGGCTGATTATAACGTGTTTTTTTTAATGCAGTTCTTGAGTGTATGGAGATTTTTTGACATTAATTTTGTTTACATTTTTATAACAATGATGTAACTTCTAAATAAAATGTTCCGTAGTGGTTTATAATACTCATCCTGGTTGGTTAAGTTTCAAATATTAATTTAAACATGTTTTCTCATAGTTCCAATTAATTAGTTAAACATAACAGAAAAATAGTATAGAAAGCAGGTGGTGTATGGAGGCTTTCTGGACTGACTGTATGAACGTTAAATTCTAGGATCCGTGTTAAATGAAGCCGAATAGTTTGAGTCGATTTTTTTACTCACCAGTCTATTTCCAACACTATAAGAATAATATTTTCACACACGAACACCCTTTGCTAGTGAACTACCAAATCAATAGTAAGTATAATGAAAAAAAAATATTTAAAACTGCTCACTAAATTACCAATATTTTAACAAAGTATCTATAACGACACATTACAGAATGTAAGTAAACACAATAGCAACATACTTTTAACAACAATGAGAATAAAATTAAAAACTATTATTAAAAGATAAATAGGCAGCCTATTTTACCTATCAATATTTTGATATACAACTTGATAAACTAATTTAGTATCTCCGTAAATCATACACTGAGTGTTCTAGGCCAAGTGATTATCACTCTCGCGAAATTCGGCGAAATTCATTGCACTTGTCATACTCTCATGTTTTTGTACTGGAGACAGATGAGTCAAAAACTTGTTTTTCAGCAAAGACGGATAACTTCCCATAAACTTCTTAGTTCAGACTTTATCGTTGTAATTTCCGAACTAAAGGAATTCCAAAGTTACCTGTCTTTAAAAAATTGTTGTAATTTACACCAATACTTAATAGGAAACAAGCGATTCTAAAGTAAATAATGAATTTGACTTTCGCACACCTAAGAATAACTTCGTCCAAGTATTGCAATTCAATATCTTAAGGAAACATTACACTTTCTCGGGTCGGAAAAACCGACTTCTTAGAAAGAATCCTATTGGAAAGTATTATATTTCAATAATATTTTCAGAGGAAAATTTCAAATGCTTTCGAAGTTATAGACGATTATAGTGGCAAGTGTAAGGCAGGTCAATTCGAACGCGCGGCGTGCCAACTTACCTTTCGGCCGTTTATAAAGGTTTTGCTCTACCTGCGTCCAACATCTCCTGCTACTTTTATGATTCTAAGAAAGATATAAGGAGGTAAAAGGAGAGCGTACTATAATGGGTATAATATCTTTTCAGTTTGAGGCAAAACTGTAGCTCCAGCGAACTTGTTGGCTGAACTCTTTGCTTCACATTCTACTATCGATTTCCAAGGAAAAACACCACCTACTATTTCCATAGTGCAGCGTATCATAAAACATATTTTAATGAAGCTAGACACCAAAAAAACTTCTGGCACTAACGGAATACCTGCCATAATTCTCAAAAACTGTGCGAGGGAACTAACACCACTTTTCAACCTATCCTACAGAAAGGGAATATTTCCACAGTTCAGCCGATACCTAAAAAAAGGCAAATAACTACCGACCAGTCGCACTTGAAGGATTCAACATTATTAGCGATCACCAATATGGCTTTCGTAAACATAGATTAACAGGAGATCTTCTGACTTATGTAACACATGTTTAGAACAACGCAATTGAACACTTTGGAGAATCTCGAGCGGTTGCTCTTGACATATCCAAGGCATTCGACCGTGTTTGGCACGATGGAGTGTTGGCTAAGCTACGGTCTTATGGTATCTCTGAAAACTTCTGTTTGTGGCTCTCGTGTTCCCTCAAAGAGCGTTCTTTACGAGTGGCAGTCGACGGATTTCTTTTTTAACACCTTCATTATCAACGCCGGTGTGCCTCAAGGCTCCATACTGTCTCCCATTTGCATTAACGATCTGCTGGAAAAGACCGGGAATCCAATCTGCAGCTTTGCAGATGAGAATACGCTTCTTCATTCGCTTTGAACGGTCGGACATCGGCTACTCAGACGAATATTCGCAGACAGCAGGAGGTCGTTCAACTTAACAAAGACCTGGAAAAAATTCTATCTTGAAGTAGCAGTAACCAAGTGGAATTTAACGCTACAAAATTAACTAACTAAAAAAGTTAACGACATAGTTATGTCGGGGCACTCCATTCCTCTAACATCGTCACTCAATTTGTTAGGCGTTAATTTGAGAGCAAATATGTCCTGGCATGAACATGTTGCAGGCATAGCAAGGAGAGCTTCTCAAAAGTTGGGAATATTATTTCGAACCAGAAAGCTTTACACTCCAGAACAACTATTAATTCTTTACAAAGTTCAAATTCGACCAACTAAGAAATACTGCTCCCATGTTTGGGGCTCCGCTCCCAAACACACTACATTTGTTGGATTCTATTCAGAGAAGAGCTGTTCGTCTGGTTGGAGACCCGGAACCGACCGGCGGCCTTGATTCGCTGGAACATCGAAGAACGGTTGGCGACTTAAGCCTATTCTACAAGTATTTTCATGGAAAGTGTTCGACGGATGTAGCCTGCTTAATTCCTCCCCGAGCGGTGCATGTTGGAAATACACGTCGCGCTAATACATCACATCCGTATGAGGTTCAGCTTGTTACTCCTCGTACAACGCTTTTCAAGCAGTCTTTTATATGGAGAACATCATCCCTTTGGAATTATTTGCCCGGGACTGTGTTTCCCACCGAGTACAATTTACACCGATTCAAGAACGTGAATCGCTTTTTCCGCACACATGTCGCTCCTGTAGAGCTTTAGGGATTTCCCTGCAGCACGTGTGCTAGACCCGTAAAAAAAACCTGCAAAAGGCAGACTGAGTTCGAGTTTTTTTTTTCGTCGAACGAAAGTTCGCGAAATTGGCAAAGGCGATAAGTGTGTTGACGGTAATTAATATTGTTGATATGATGATAGTTGGCTATGAGAAAGTTTTCGGCCCGATAGGTGCCGCGATTGCTCACCGGGGACAACAAGCGGGTACGGTTTTTAAACTTCGAAGCTGTGTTAGGAGCAATTTAAGTGAAATCCGAAGGACTTTTTGCCGCGAGTTGTGTTTTGGATTCATCATTAGACACCTGAAACCAAGCAACAATCAAAACAATGGATTGCTTCCGGTGAATCTGCTCTAAAGAAGGCGAAGACAGTTCCATCGGCCGGAAAAGCTATGGCGTCGATTTTTTGGAATGAAAAAGGCATCATATTCCTCGACTTCTTCTAAACGATCGAAAGAACGAGCACTAGACTACACTATAGTGAATTATTGAACCGCTTCGACAAGAAATTGAAGTATGTTGGGAATGTGGAATATTTGGCACAATGACACTACTCAGTATATATCACCACTACACCAAACACTTTATTTTTGCACTCGACGCCTGTTTCACTAACCATGTTAGCTTCATCAGGAGCGATAATTGACTAAAGCTAAACTACAAATCTACCTTATTTATACTTAACCTGAATTAGAAATTAGGAAGAGTTTGGTCAATTTTCCTCTTAATAGGGTAAACTTCAATAATTAAAGGAATCGTATTAAGAATATAACTAAAATTAATGGTTATGACGATGACTTAATAAACAAGTTAACAAACAGACATAAGTTTAGGTTAAATATTCAGAATTCCACCTTTTTTACACGCGAAGAAAATAAGACCAAATATGTCTCCATACCATAAAATCCGAAATATAGCAGGGGACTCAATAAGGTATTTAATAAGGTAGGCCTCACCTTAGTCTATAAGTCATCAGACAATCTGAGGAACATTTTAGAAAATTCCAAAGAAAAGATTCCTAATTGTGAGAAAAGTGGAATTTATGAAATTAGTTGTAATAATTATAACAAAAAGTATGTTGGCCAAACTAAAAGGTCAATTAAAACAAGATTTAAAGAACATTTAGCATGTTTAAAGTATACGAGGATGGATTGAAAAGTTCGCGGCCTCACCAAAAAATAATTATAATATTTTTATTATAGTACCCTCAATAAGTTCATAGTTTCTTTGGTTGTCACAGTGCAAAATTTTGTTGCTGTAGAATTTGTGGTTTTTGGGTTAGAACGAGTTTAGTGAGACCAAGTGCAGTGTGTTTGGAAAAATGGAAAAAATTGAACAACATGCGGTCATCAAGTACCTATTTAGAAAAAGAGTAACAGCAAAGGAGATCCACGATGATATGAAAACAACACTAGGGGAATCTACTCCGTCATATACCACTGTAAAAAAATGGGGTGCAGAATTTAAACGTGGACGAGAGGGCATCGAAGATGGCCCTCGCTTCGGCCGGCTCACGACGTCTACGACTGAAGAAAACGTCGGCAAAGTGTGTGATATCATATTGAAATACCGTAGATCAGGGGTGCTCAAACGGTCGATCGCGATCGACAAGTTGATCGCGAGTGCTTTTTGAGTCGATCTCGAGAAGAAAATTGCGATATAGAACTATTCACAGATTTTGTTTTAGGTAACTAAAACAAAATGTAATGAATAAACTACTAAAATTTATTCGATCCACAATTAGGCCGGAATAACCCCCTCATCACTTTCTTTTATCGTAATAACCCCCTGCTAGCGGCAGAAGGCGGCTTTATCAAAGGAACGCGAGGTACTTGTCAAAGAAAAGCCGCGTTTTTTGATTCCCGCCGATTTTTCTAGAAACTTCGGGCGGCGTGTTTGACGCGCCTGCAGGAATAGGAGTCAGTCTGAGTTGTAACTTGAAGGCGATACATCGATACAAAGTTTATTAATAAATAGTCCAAAATGAGTGCGGCGAAGAAAAGTAAAACTTATCATTTTAATAACAATTGGAAGGAAGAATTTTTCTTTTGTATGGTAAAGGATAAGTGCATTTGTCTCATTTGCCGTGCGTCAGTTGCAATACCTAAGCGTGGGAACTTAGAGAGGCATCATAAAACGGTTCATAAAAACTATGGAAAGGATTTTCCATCACAGAGTGAATTAAGAAAACGAAAAGTACGTGATTTGATAACTTGTTTGAAAAAAGAACAAACCATGTTCACAAGACCAGCCAAACAATCAAAAGCTGCAAGGATCGCGTCATTTAAAATATCTCATATATTGGCGAAACACAAGAAACCATTTGATGATGGATTAGTTGTAAAGGAAGCATTTATTGAAGCGGGTGAGACTTTATTTGGAGATTTTAAAAATAAAACAGAGATTATGTCTGCTATTAGAGAACTTCAGTTATCCCGTCCGACTGTCACAAGGCGTGTTGAAGTCATGAGTCAGGACATGGCAGATAAACTAAAACATGATATCATGGAATGTACATACTTTTCTTTACAGTTCGACGAATCCACTGATATGACAGACACTGCCCAACAAGTTTTGTGTTCAAAAGTTCTAAACATGAAGGAGATTATGGGCATTGCAATAAAAATTGTGAATTCCATCCGTGCACGTAGCTTGCAACGACGGCTCTTTAAATTGCAGTGAGTCTGCTGAACACACTGATTTAGTTCTTCACACGGACGTCAGGTGGTTGAGCCGCGGAAAAATTCCTAGAAAGGTTTCAAGAATTATTGCCCGAAATAACAGCTTTTCTGGACGAAAGAGGTGATGACACTCAGATGCTGAAAAACGGAAAATGGCTGACTGATTTGGCATTTTTGACAGACATCACAATGTATTTAAACACCATTAATTTGGAGCTTCAAGGTAAAGGAAAAACTATTATTGAGATGATTAGCGCAATAAAAGCATTCAAAAGTAAATTGCAACTTATAATAGATCAACTGAAAGCAAGGATTCCTCAGTTGAATTATGATATTTATGTGGCAGAATTATCAAATATTTTGGGCCAATTCGAAATACGTTTTTATGATTTCAGTAAATTGACAAATATCCCATCATTTATGAGTTATCATTTTTCGTGTAAAAACATTGAGGAATTAGTTACTGAAATAGCAAGTCAGTTTAACATGGACTCATGTTCTGTTGAAAATGAGTTAGTGCAGATTATATCAGATATACATCTCAAAGCCACAGCATCTGATACAAAATTCTGGTGTTTCATATCTGAAGATAAATATCCGAATCTAAGGCAAATCGCCCTTCAACTAACGGCAATGTTTGGGTCAACTTACTTTTGCGAGTCTGCATTTTCTGAAATGAAGATAATTAAGTCAAAATATCGCAATCGACTAACTGACGAACATATGTCATGCTTGCGATTAGCACTCGGTAATTACGTACCATCTTATGAAAACTATGCTGAGGACATGCAGTGCCACGCTTCAACATCCAAAGTCACTCTTTAGTTAAGTTTAGACACTAGAACTCGTTTGTTTTGTAAGAACCAATAAACTCGCAATTTTGAATAATGAGTTTTTTCATTGACATTTTAGAGCAGACCTACACTTACCTTGACTAAAAAAATGCATATTGTGCGGAAAACTAATATCTATGCTACGATACACCCTACCTAGACGACAATCCTGCATCACACTTACTTGCAGCCTCTCAGTCAGAGTCGATCGATCATAGGCTAACAATATTGAGGTAGATCGCCAGCAGTTCAAGTTTGAGCACCCCTGCCGTAGATTAACTATCAGGGAGACTGTAGGCACTATAGGCATCTCGTATGAACGAACACAAGACATCATTACCAACGAACTCGGTTTCCGCTAGATGGGTCCCCAGATTGCTTTCAGTTGAACAAAAACGAATTCAACTCACGATTTCTCACGACTGTTTGGAGATGTTTGAGGCTGATTTGCAAGATTTTCTTAACAGGTTTGTGACAATGAATGAAACCTGGATTCACCACTATACCCTAGAGTCAAAACAACAATCCGAGCAGTGGAAAAAATCTGGTTGACCGACCCCAAAGAAAGCGAAGACAATTCGATCGGCTGAAAACGTGATGGTGTCAGTTTTTTGCTGCTAAAGGTATTATTATCGTGGACTACCTTCCGAAAGGCGAAACAATAAACTCCACTTACTATTGCACCCTGTTGCGTCGTTTACGCCAAGAAATTAAAGAGAAACGTCCCAGGATTACTAAGAAAGAAAGTTTTATTCCATCAGGACAACGCTCGCGTTCACACGTCTGTTGAGTCTATGGCTCAAATTCGTGATTGTGGCTTCGAGTTGCTGCCCCACCCGGCTTATTCTCCTGATTTGGTAAACCTAAAAAAAACACCTCGGTGGCCAGAAATTTTCATCAAATGAAAAAATCGAAACCAATATTTTGAAGACCTTGAGGAATCTTTTTTCAAACAGGTGTGAAAGCTTCGGAAAGCAGGTGAAAGAAGGGTATAGAGCTAGATGGAGATTACGTCGAAAAATAAAAATATTTTTGTACGTATTTTATTTTTTTTTCTTAACTAGGCCGCGAACTTTTCAATCCATCCTCGTAGTAGAACACAAAAGTCTAGCATTGCCGAACATGCCCTTGAAGCTGATCATACTGTAACATTAGATAATCTAATATTAATTAAAAATGTATCTGATAGGAGACTGTTAAACATAAACCAAAGGATGGAAATTATAAAATGTAAAAGTAGTTTAAATAAAGACAGAGGGTCTATTTCTTACAGTCCCCTCTACTGGTTACTTGACCCTTGTAATTAATTCCTGTTGAGTAATTTAGATGTTAGGCTAAGTATCATCGCTCCTGATGAAGCTAAATCGAGGACAAAAATAAAGTGTTTGGTGTAATGGTGAAACATACTCAGTAAGAAATTAAAGGAAAAACAAGTTTAGTGAAAAAGAAAGTGCTGTTTTACCACGACAATACTCCAGCACATTCATCCGGAGTTGTCGCCGCCCAAACTGCATGAATTGCGCTATGAATTGCTGCCGCACCACGGGGTTGCACTGACCGGCTCCCTGCGATTTCTTCTTGTCTCAGAACATGAAGAAGTGGCTCGCAGAAAAAAAAATTCAGCTCAAATGAGGAGGTCATCACCCAGGCAGAAGCGTATTTTGGGTAGTTGGACAATTCCTATTTTTTGGAGGGGTTAAAAAAAAATAGCAAGAACGTTGGGAAAAGTGTACGTATGTACAGGGTCGTCCAAATTGGACACTTTTAAAGGTAAACCCTTTTATCTAAAGAAGATAGACGAAAACTGATGTCGGTGTCTGAGGCTCAATTTTTATGATAAACTCGATGGTGAAAACCGCATATCGATATCTAGTACCGTTTCCAATATACAGGGTGTTTTTCAAAAATCTGCATTTTGGAAAAATGATTGTAATTCTTTTCCTATTGAAAATTTTTGATTTCTGTAAAAACATTCTCAAAGCACTTTTTCACGTGGATTTCAACAGTGTAAGTTACATTTTTTTACAACTAATATTTTAATAGTTATTAACGCAAAAATATATTTTTAAATGGGATACCCTGTATATTTTTCCTTATCCGAATAGAGCTTTAAATTACCATTCTAAAAATATTGTTCACTTTATGTTTTGTTTAAATCTACTTCAAAATATAAAGGTTTTCACTTTTTACGCGAGTTTTAAATGCACATTTTGTGAAGTAGGCTTTGGACGGAGCGGCCATATGGTTTAATTCAATTGTTTACTCGTAGTTGCCAAATTTTACTTCAGGATCAGTTATTGAATTGTCAAATAAATCGTAATGCAGTTTGAAAATTACGAAAAATGGGATATGATAGTGTGTTTTCATACAAACCGGAGAAAATTCGGAAGCGGCAAGTAATTTGTACCACGAACGGGATCTAGAAAGGCGTCAACTCTTCAAGGATATATTCGCTTGATTGCGACATAACCTAGTTAATAGTGGCCAGTTTGAAAAGAAACGACCCAAAAATTATGCATCAAACCGAGATAAGGAGTTACAAGAAATAGTAGTTTTAGGAACTATCGGAAATAATCCCAACACTTCAACCCGACAGTTAAAAGAATCCACTGGACTACCAAGAACTAACGTAAGTCATACTTTGAAGAAGCACAAATTCAGGCCATATAGGACAAGAAAAGTTCATCACCTTAGAGACGGAGATTTTTAACGGCGTATGGATTTTTTGCCAATGGTTTCTGGAGAATTGTAACCATGTTCCGAATTTTTCATTAAAAATTTTTATACGTGGGCACAAGAAAATCCTCATTTAGTTGTGGAGCAAAGAGATCAAGACAGATTTGGATTTAATGTGTGGGCAGGAATTTTTAGAGGCAGGGTTATAAGTCCATTTATTTACGAAGGAACACTCACGTCTCAGAGATATTTAGAAATTTTAAGGCAGCAAATAGAACCTCTTGTTGATGAACTACCGTTAATGGACCTTAGAAATATATTTTTTCAACACGACGGGGCACCCTCTCATAACGCTGCAGTTATCAGTAATTTTGTATCGGCCAATTTCGACAATAACTGGATAGCCAATCAAGGTCCGAATCGTTGGCCGGCAAGATCACCGGATTTAACACCCATGGATTTCTATCTTGGGGAAGATTGAAAGACCTAATTTTTAAATTGCCGACAAATACCAGGCAAGAGTTAGAAGTCGCAGTGATACAAAGTTTTGCACCTCTCACTCCCCTTGAACTAATCAACTCGGTAAGAAGTGTCCAAAAAAGGTGCCGCCTATGTGTAAAGGAAACTCGACCAGTCGACATTTCGAACATCTCTTATAGAAAATTGTTTTTTTTTTAGTTTGCTCTACTCGGAATAAGTTGTTTTATTTTCTACATAGTTTAAAGTACCATAGCATTTAGTAAATTTCATTGCAGTTACGATTCTTAGAGTTACTTTTGGGAATTTTTTTTACGATTTGACTGCTATCGGTAAACAATTGATATTGCCGCTCCATCCAAAACCTACTTCACAAAATGTGCATTTAAAACTCGCGTAAAAACTGAAAACCTTCACATTTTGAAGTAGATTTAAGCAAAATATAAAGTGTGCTATATTTTTAGAATTTAAAGCTCTATTCGGATAAAGAAAAATATACAGGGTATCCCATTTAAAAAATATATTTCTGTGTTAATAACTATTAAAATATTAGTTGTAAAAAAATGTAACTTACACCGTTGAAATCCACGTAAACAAGCACTTTGAGAATATTTTAACAGAAATCAAAAATTTTCAATAGGAAAAGAATTACAAACATTTTTCCAAAATGCAGATTTTTGAAAGACACCCTATATATCTGAAACGGTACTAGATATCGACATGCGGTATTCATCATTGACTTTATCATAAAAATTGAGCCTCAGACACCGACATCAGTTTTCGTGTATCTCCTTTAGATAAAAGGGTTTACCTTTAAAAGTGTCCAATTTGGACCACCCTGTACACTTGAACTATGTTGAAAAATAAAGAAAAAAATTATGAAAAAAATGGCGTCTTAATTCGAACACGGGTACTTATTGAACCACCCTCGTATAAACGAACAAAACTAAGCTAGGCAGCAGATCATATTTTATGTTACAAAATTTAACAAACTACATAAATGCTAGCATTTTATTTTATTATTATTATTTTAACATAATTAAATACAACACAAAGTATCCATAAAAACCGTGACTAATCGTAAAACATAACGCAAAGCTAAATATAGTAAAATACAAAAAAGGAAAGTAAAAAACCAAACTAGAACAAAAAAAACTCCACTACAAAGTTACCAATAGGGACAAGTTCATTCCTGGAACATTATACCTCTTCAAGTTGTCTGTTTTAACCATACACCATGTACACAAAGAAAACTTATAGGAAAAACTGTTTTGTTAGTTTCTATTTTAACCCAAAATCAGTCCATATATCTATATTTAAACTGCGAAGGTGAGTGTGCAAACTTTTGGCACCAAGTATTATTAAATATTAAGATAATGCAGATTTCTGCTTTTTTTAGTACGATATTAAACACATAAATAAAAACGTGTAGTTTTTCTTTAACGAAAATAAATTAAAAGTTTATTAGTTTGAACGAATTTTCAAAAAAAAGCACTCTATTTGCTTTGAAGAACAGATGCCAACACAAATTTTTGTTATCTAATATTTAAAATGAATTTTCAAGTAGTAAACAAATCCAAGGATCATTTCAACATACATACAATCGGGAAAAGGTCAGATTTTTTTTACTTACTAATATTCTTATAAGCTTACGAATGCCAAATATTGATGTATCAACTTATAACAATACTTTTCACCAAAAATAAATTTTCAAATTAACATCATAGTGCAGTAATTTAAAATCGCCCTGTCTAGAGACAGCAATATTATGATTTTATCCTCTCTGGGGGTATCACCAGGAGTATTGTCCTAAGTTTTGAACATGAAAAAACGTGTGTTCTTTTATTTATAAACAATTTAAGTATTCAAACCGAGTTTCTTGAACTTAAAATGTGAATAACTCCAGTTATACAGGGTGTCCCAGTATTCCGTGTACATTTTTTTTTTATGGGTCTAGCACACGTGCTACAGGGAAGTCCCTAAAGCGCTACAGGAGCGACACGTGTGCGGAGAAGGCGATTCACGTTGTTCTTGAATCGCTGTAGATTGTACTCGGTGGGAAACACAGTCCTGGGCAAATTATTCCAAAGGGATGACGTTCTCCATATAAAAGACTGCTTGAAAAGTGTTGTACGGGGAGTAACAAGCTGAACCTCATACGGATGTGAAGAATTAGCGCGACGTGTACTTCTAACATGCACCGCTCTGGGAGGAATTAAGCGGGCCACATCCTTCGAACACTTTCCATGAAAGTACTTGTAGAACAGGCTCAAGTCGCCAACCGTTCTTCGATGTTCCAGCGAATCAAGGCCGACGGTCAGTTCCGTGTCTCCAATCAGACGAACAGCTCTTCTCTGAATAGAATCCAATAAATGCAGTGTATGTTTGGGAGCGGAGCTCCAAACATGGGAGCAGTATTCCATAGTTGGTCGAATTTGAGCTTTGTAAAGAATTAACAGTTGTTGTGGAGTGTAAAGCTTTCTGGTTCGAAATAATATTCCCAACTTTTGAGCAGCTCTCCTTGCTATGCCTGCAACATGTTCATGCCAGGACATATTTGCTCCTAAATTAACGCCCAACAAATTGAGTGACGATGTTAGAGGAATGGAGTGCCCCGACATAACTATGTCGGGTTCAGCAACGTTAACTTTTTTAGAAAAAACTGCCGCCTGGGTTTTTGTAGCGTTAAATTCCACTTGGTTACTGTCACCCCAAGATAGAATTTCTTCCAGGTCTTTGTTAAGTTGAACGACTTCCTGCTGTCTGCGGATATTCGTCTGAGTAGCCGATGTCCGAGCGTTCAAAGTGAATGAAGAGATAAGTGTACTGTCGTCTGCAAAGCTGTAGATTGGATTCTCGGTCTTTTCCAGCAGATCGTTAATGTAAATGAGAAAAAGAGTAGGAGACAGTATGGAGCCTTGAGGTACACCGGCGTTGATAGTGAAGGTGTTAGAAAGAAATCCGGCCAACAGCCCATCGTGCCAAACACGGTCGAATGCCTTGGATACGTCCAGAGCAACCGCTCGAGACTCTCCAAAGTGTTCAATTGCATCGTTCCAAACATGTGTTACATAAGTCAGAAGATCTCCTGTTGATCTATTTTTTTTACGAAAGCCATATTGGTAATCGCTAATAATGTTGAATCCTTCAAGATATTTTAGAAGATACTGATTGATAGCCTTTTCCATGACTTTCGATATTATTGAAAGCAGTGCGATTGGTCGGTAGTTATTTGGCAAGGTCTTCTTGCCTTTTTTAGGTATCAGCTGAACTGTAGCGCATTTCCAGCAGGAAGGAAATATTCCCTTTCTGTAGGATAGGTTGAAAAGTCTACAGAAAACTGGTGTTAGTTCCCTCACACAGATTTTAAGAACTATGGCAGGTATTCCGTCAGCGCCAGAAGCCTTTTTGGTGTCTAGCTTCATCAGAATACGCTTTATAATACGCTGTCTGAAGACAACATCGGGCATCCTTGACTGCACTATGGGAATAGTAGAGAACATAGAGTTACTGTGGATTTCTGAGATGAAAATTTGACCTTAACTTACCTTGGTCCAAAAATTCGTAATTTTTGAGATACAGAGTGTTAGTAAGTCATACTTTTATTTTAGTTTTTTTAAGTAGCTTTCTTAATAATTGTACTATTTGTACAAGATTCGGTGCTAAGAGGTTTTCTGAGATAAGAAATCGAAATCAGCTCACAGTTTTATTGTAAATTGTAGACGGCGCCACTCATTGCACTGTGTATACTATAAATTTTCATAACTTTTTTATACCACTCTGTACGATATTTTTAATTAAATATTCGTATTCTTCGCCTTCTCCTATTTAAAGAAGCTCTCTTGGTAAATGTTGCTCCGAGCAACAGTTTCTGGGATAGTGGGATGTTTGTTTCCATTTTTTAATTCCATTGTCAAATTCACAAATGCGTTCGTTCACACATTTCTTCGCATTGTATAGTTACTTGGCAACGCTCAAAAATCACTCTGGCAATGATGTAAGATATCATATGTTCTATGATTTAACTGGATTGTAGTAATACTAACAGAAAGTAATTTTTGACAGATATGAAACAAGTTTTACGAGTATTAACGAGAACTAATCCCTTCTCAAGCCCAACAGTGTTTTAAATCTAAATTATTATGGAGTACACTTTTGGTGAGCAAACTGATATGATTTTAACGTTTGGTTTTTGTAACGGCAACGGTCGCAAAAGTGCTCACGTATATCACGAAAGATTTCTGCATCGTCGGAATCCTAACCATCAAACTTTTTCCAATATTGAGAGACGACTTCGACCTTTCAGTATTTGCGAACCAATTTTCAAACATAATTTTCATCGCGCCTCCCCCCTCTCATACAATAACAATGCATGCAATAATAAGGTATTTTTAGTATTTTGATGCTAAAGCTACACTATGACCTTAATTACAAACCTTACGAACTACCAAGAATAACTAAATTTATTCATATTTGGCAACACATATCTGCTGCGTTGACAAAAGTAGAATCGATGCCTCCCTAGTGCTCTCTGCCACGTCCACCATATAGGTAGCGGCTTCGCGAGAAGTTCCGAGATGTCTCGAACATTCGGAAAGTCAGCCCAAAAGTGTATAAATGCTGCACCTCGTTCAATTATAGCCCGCCTCAGTCGAGTTGATCCTTCTACTGCTATCAGATTTATCGTGAATGTGTATGTTATAATTTACATGTTAATTGAAATTCAAGGTATTAAATATTCACAGCAGTAAATTTATACAGAATCATAGATAAATTTTTAAGTGCGCGTAAGCGAGCATTAGACGATAGTGAAACATCAACAAGTGCACAGACGAGCGTGGTTCCGAAAATAAAATCAAGAAAATATTCTCAAGAATACTTAAATTTAGGGTTTACCAGTACTGAAGTACATAAAGAAGAAAGGCTCCTGTGTGTTATTTGCTCAAAAATCTTGGCAGCACACAGCACGAAACCAAATAAACCTAAACGACATTTGGAAACGCTTCATAACAAACCCCGAGAATTCTTCGAATTAAAATCATATGTAAAGCAGAAATCATTTTTTAAAACAACTTTGTCTTTGAATGAAAAAGCTTTACTTGCCTCTTACGAAGTTTCATATAAAATAGCCAGATATAAAAAGCCTCACACCATTGGTGAAGAGCTTGTTTTACCAGCAGCAATGTTGAGATTGTAGAAACTATGTTTGGAGATAATTTTGCCAAATAATTGCTATCCATACCTATATCAAATGATACTGATACATCAGCAGGGAAGTTACGTGACAAATGGTTTTCAATTCAGCTTGATGAGACAACAGATAGCAATAAAGCTGCTCATTTCAATGCCTATACTCGATTTTGTGATAGTATGTCAGCAGTAGAAGAACTATTTTTCTGCAAACCAATAGAACTCAAAGCAACATCACTCGCATTATTGGCTATCTTAAATGATTTTATAAACGAGGCAAATATGGAGAGGAAAAATTGCGTCGGAGTATGTACCAATGGTGCTCATTCAATGCCTGGAAGATTTCAAAGTGTTCAAGCACTTGTGAAACAAAAATCTCCACTGTTTGTGCGGACACATTGTATGATCCACAGAAAAGCTCTGGCTTCCAAACAAATGAGTCCTGCTCTGAATATTGTGCTCACTACAGTTGTAACCGTAGTAAGATATATTAAAATGAGACCCCTAAAATCTAGAATTTTTTCTGTACTTTATAAAAACATGGGTGCCGAAAATTCAGCGTTACTATTTTATTGCGAGGCAAGATGGTTATCACGTGGGAAATGTTTGCAATGTATTTATGAATTAAGAAATTAAATTTCTAGAAGAGGAAAACCGACCGGAAGCCGAGAAGTTTCGAGATAGTTTATTTGTGGTGAAATTGAGCTACTTGGTCAATATATTCGAGAAACTAAATACCTTAAATCTTCAACTCCAAGGAACAAATACACATATACAAGTGATAAAATGAATGCTTTTTGTCGAAAATTGTGGAGCCGAAATGTAAAGCAAAAAACCTAGAAATGTTTGCAAATGTGGGTGAATGTTTTAAAACATACAAGACTGAAGAACAACATGTGAAAGTTGTTTTAGTAACCATTGAAAATCATATAGCCATGTTGACAAAGAATTTTAAAAAGTATTTTCTTATTGACGACAACTTGGTAGCAAGTTATATCAGTGTAAATGTGTATTTTATTTTTTATTATGTCAGAATGTATTTTATTTTCCTTTACTTTCAATAAATTATATTAAATGTTTTTAATAATTATTATCTTTTCGATACGCTCGCGTCCCCCCCCCCTAGTGTAATCACGCCCCTCTAGTAGGGCGCGCTCCACAGGTTGAGAAACGCTGATTTAAGCCTATAAGGAATAATGCTGGACGGCCTTCACAAGCTAGAGCTCCCGATGTTGAAGAGAAAATCCTTAAAATGGTACACGATAATTCTGGAATCAGCACTCGTTTAATTGAACGTCAAATGGGAATATCAAAAAGTACAACTAACCGAATCATTAGACAACAAATTATTCACCCCTTTTATATACAGTCCGTCCAGGAGCTCTTACCCCCAGATCTTGGATCCCGTTTGTATTTTTCACAAATTATTCAAGCACGCATAGCGATTATTCGGGCTTTTCACACTAAAATCCTGTTTACAGACAAAGCACGCTTCACTCGACGTGGAATAACAAACATGCATAATAATCATGTACGCTGAAGAAAACCACATGCTGTGCAACAAAGACAATTTCAACGCGAATTCAGTATTAATGTCTGGATGGGATTTGTTGCGAACTATTTGATCGGGCCGTTTAGATTACCAGATCGACTTGAATTTCGTCCGTGAAACTATTCCTGAATTATTGGAAAACTTACCCATTAATTTACGTCGCGACATGTTTTTCATGCACGATGGTGCACCCACCCCATTTTGCGCGCGCGTAATGTGAAAATTTTTTTGAACCAAAGGTACCCAGATAAATGAATCGGAAGAGGTGAAGATGCTTCTATTCACTGGCCACTTCGTTCTCTAGACTTAAATCCATGCGATTTTTGCTTTGGGGTGCAATGAAATCGAAAGTTTATCAAGTTCAAATCGATAATATTGAGCAATTGTGGAATAGGATTCCAAATGCTGCTAACGCTTTACGAGATGAAGACATTTTAAGAAGAGTACATTTAAATTTCCTGTGACGTATTAATTTATGCATTAACAAAGGTGGCGGCCATATTGAACATTTATTGTGAAACCAAAAACTTCTCAACTGAGTGATTAAACTTTTTTCGAATTTATCAATTTGTGGGTAATCTTTTATGCCCTTAGCCAATTGGTTATTAGAATCTTACTGTTGTTGGCCCGTTGGATATTATTGTTGTTAGCCTATTTGCCTTTGAGCATGCTCCACTATTCTTTTGGACCTGTCCTAAGCCTGGATGAAGTGTGAAGGAACGCATTTGCGAATTTGATAATGGAATTAAAAAATGGGAATAAACATCCCATTATCTGAGAAACTGTTGCTCGGAGCAACACTTACCAAGAGAGCTTTTTTAGACAGGAAGAGGCGGAAAATACGAATATTTAATTAAAAATATCATACAGAGTGGTATAAAAAAGTTATGATAATTTAAAAGTATACACAGTGCAATAAGTGGCGCCCCTTACAATTTCCAACAAAACTGTGAGCTGATTTTGATTTCTCATGTCAAAAAGCCCCTTAGCACTGAATCTTGTACAAATAGTACAATTATTAAGAAAGCTACTTAAGAAAAACTAAAATAAAAGTATAACTTTGACACCCTGTATAGTAGACACTCATAAGTCTGTTAGCAGAGCATGATGTTGTAAGTGAGGTAGTGATAAGCCAAAGCAGACTGGACAACCATGAAGATTTTGACAAGTAGGGTCTATTTTAATTTCAGCAGATTTATTTGTGAATCAGTTCTTAAATCTGGTCGAGTTCCAAAAAACTTCACAACACTCTGGGTCTATCGTTAAAAAAAATGTATGGTCACCATTTTTTCCTAGTTAAAAATGAGCCTACATGATAAACACCCCTATCTTATATTTTTGCACTGAACCTACTGAATGGACTTGATTTCAGAGATGACTGCCGTCAGTCTTTTGTATCTCTCAGAATTTGAACGGTTCCTTAAAAACATTCTTGAGAATCTCCGGTTCTTAAAGCAATATGTTCATCCCTACAAAAGCCATGGAGATGTGCATTGTTCAGGCATAAGGAGAATCTAATTCCAACATGTTGGAGACTGAAGCGATGTCAAATGGGACCTGGCTATTGGGCCGTTAAATTTTTTAATGTATTACCGCAAAATATTAGAAACCTACCAGACAAAGAATTTGAAAAAAAAAGTTAAAAAAATTCCGGTGGAAAATGCTTTTTACTCCATAAACGAGTACCTCTGTTTATAAGTTTTAGGTTTTGGGTTTTGTTTTTGAGTAGTTTGTTCCCATATTGTCTTAACGTTTCTTTCTTAAGTGTAGATAGTAGTAATAGTAAAAGTAATAGAAATTTTATTGATTAACATTTGTGTAGTATTGCTTTAATCAGTGTAGTAACTACATTTTTTATTATAACATTATTTATTGACGTGTGTAAGACAGTTTTTGTAATTTAGCATGAATAATTATCTATCTATCTAAGATTTATCTTCGTAGTCACTTAAACAAAAAAAAGACAACAAACAGAGAGCTCCATCTACTGTTTGTAAACCTAACCAAAGTGTATGGTACAATAGTAAACAAACGATTGCAAATATTAGAATGATCAACCATAAACAGTACAGCAATCGCTGCAGTAAAACAGCTGTATGACTAGTCATGTTCCTGAATAAAGCTGGAAAACATTCTCTCTGAAAATTTTTCTGTAACAAAGGATGTCAAGCAGGGCTGCTGTCTATCTCCTACATTATTCAAAAACTTATCTGAATGAGGCATTAGAGAAATGCCAGCATGTGAAGGAATGGGAATACAGCCGACTGACGAACCAACATTGTACACTCTATATTCTGCCGATGATCAAGTGGTTATTGCTCAGAACAAGGAAGACCTTGAACTGACGACAAGACAACTGTTTGAAGATTATTAAAACTGGTAGTTAACAGTTAACTGTAAGAAAACCAAATATTTGTGAACAGGAGGAAAACCAGGAAGTCTTACTCTAAACACTGGTGAGGTCACTGATGCTTGTGAAGAGAATATATATCTCAGAACTAACATAACTAAAGTAAAGACGGTAGAACGGAAAAAGAAGTAGGGAGTAGAATAAGCAATGGAAAGGTGGTAATAAGAGACCTAAACTCTGTTATGTGGTTGAAGAACATAACATCATAAAGAAAGTACCTCATTTTATAATGCGGTATTTAAAAACATCATGTTATACAGTTGTGAAACTTAGCAATGACACGCGAAATGAATTATTAGCAAAAATCAGCTGGGGTTTCAAGAATGGATACAGTTAGAAATGAAAGAATAAGTGATGTAATTAAAGTAAAAACCATGATTACTGAGGAAACTCAACAACACCAACTTATATGGTACGGACCCCTGGAAAGAATGGAACAACACTGAATACCAAAGATGGTTCTTAAGTGAGAAAAGAGGAGAAGAGGGAGACCAAGAATGACATGGTTTAGATGTGGGATTGAGAAGATCGAAGAGGATGGAAACTGAAAGGTAAAGAGTGCTATAAAAAAAAAAAACCAGATTGATGATAAAAAAAAAGATGTTATAAGAGACAAAGCATTTCCTCTTATTCCTAGATGAATGAAACCGTGACTTAGGGTATCAAAAGTTCTTGACAAATTAAAAAACAGGTATGCAACAACTTATCCCGATTCTATCTGCTGATGTTGGTTGATTGTAGGCAACTGTGCCTGTTTGTGCATTGCAGCCTCTTGGTTTGTTGTACTCCCTTTAAGGTTCAATATTTTTTGATCATCCTTTCTGAACACTGAAACTACTTTTGCGGTTTTAGAGCCATATGTTGTTGTTTTAAAAGAATTTATTAAAGTTACTAAAGGTTAAGCAATTTCACTTGCTACCTCTTTAATAACATTTAATAGAATCCCGTCAATGTCTATTAATGCTTTGTGTTTTAGTGAGTATATTATGCCCAGGATGTCTCCACCTGTAACATGCTCCAAGAACATAAGAGTTAGGTTGAAAACTAGCAGCTGTAGGAGCTAAAAGAGTCACATTAATGAAAAAATTTCTTACTTTTTCTACTGCAATGGAAACAAAATATTTGTCAACTACCCTTTTATAGTCACTAAGCTCCTCATTGGGCAGCCATAACAAAATAAATGTGTATATTTTATATTTTTTAAGACATCCTGTATAACTCTTGTAAAAACTAATTAGAGAAGAGTTTAGGGTCATGTAGAAACTTGCAGCAATAAAAATCAATACTTTTTTAATTGCAATTTGTTTGTATTAATATTTGATATCGTGAAGTTTCCTCTATTGACATTTATGTGTCTAACAGTTTAGATATGTATTAAACCACTATATATATGCACATAATAAAGGGAGGATACCACTGTAAACATACTGTTTAAACAAAATTCGTCCCTTAGGACGTAGGGGAAGCAATTAGATTGTGAGGATTATAAAATTGCACCAAATTATAAGCCACCCATGCAAAAGGTTTTTTAATCTACCAAAGGTAAACCAAAAGTGCTGGATACTTATAATGATATGGCCTAATTTCAGAATTGCCGTTCTAATTTCGACCCTGCATTATCCAAAAGGGCCGACACTACCGACAGCACGAAAATAGGGTTATGTTAAAAATTGTTCTGCAATGTGCAGTGGTATAAATAAGGTGAAAAATATTTTTTTTACGATTAGAAACTATTAAAAACTCATATACTAGCACAGTAACCGGCTTAATAAGAGACTTTTAATAAGATTAAAGGGAAAACTTGCGAGAAACGAAGTAAAATGTCAATAGAGGGATTTATTAAGTCATTGAACGCCTATCGCGACTAAATGGGAAAATTCAAGTTTAAAATCTCTTTAGACTGTTTATTTAATAAATTTAGACATAAAACTATTTAAAGATTATCACAATTCACCTCAAAATGCACGTGCAAAGCGACAAATAGTAAAAATAATGTTTTGACATAAAGTACCATGACCTACACGGTGAAGTCCTTATGGCCGATCTTATATTAGAAATTCAAGGAAAACTACCAAATTTTAGAGTTTCACACAAGACAAGCACGAAACTTATAAACTAAAGTTGATGGAAAACTTACCTCAAGACTAAAAACAACAATTATTTAACAGCAAATATGATTTTTTTTCTTGTAACACCGTGCCTTTACATCACTGAACACAAAAACCACACAAAAGCTCTGCGATTTTACCGGTTGAAAAGATCGATTGTCAGTAAATGTCAATTAAGTTGGGCTCTTGATTTATAGATGGTAGTAATCAGTACTAGTTACTATAGTTGATAAGAGAGGACGCTATAATATATGATTTAAAAACTTTAAAAATATAGTGTAGAGATCTAAAATTTAGTGTTTATTAAAAGAAAATGTGACTATATTTTATTAAATCGCAATATCACTACTAAGCTGTTATTTTTTTGAATCTTATCAATTTCTTATCTTGGCCTTTTATATTAGAGTACTGAGCAGTATTGTCTTCATTACGGTTGCAAAAATCTGAACTAGACAGTAGCTTTATATTATGACAGTATATCCTATCTTATTCGCTAACAGGGTTTTAATGAAATCAAAATGATTGCGTTCTTTACGTGATCTATAACGTAAAAATTCTGATTAATAATTACATAAATGAGTAGCCAACTTTATTGTTGTAACTGTGGAAGTATAAAATCACTATTTTTTTATAGAAAACTGTTATGTTAAAATTAAATTAATTTAAAATTTAAAATTATGTCCAAGAGATAGCGCCCCTCTAGATTTATCGATACCTACTTATAGTCCAATAAATACTTGTAATTTTTGTCATTAGAGTACACTAGCTATTTTTCTGTTTAGTAATTGTTTTCTTTAAAACTAGACTAAGGGAAACACTGCCCCTTTTTTTAATAATTATGTTGCTCCCTCTAGTAAACTGATCAGTTGTAAATACCAGTTTACTATAGGATTTAGAGTTATTATCTGAAATAATTTTTATTTTGGTTTAATCGCCTTTGTCCAGAGCTTTGTACAGAATTAACAGTTATTGTGGAGTGGAAAGCTTTCTAGTTTGAAATAGTATTTCCAGAGTTTGGAAAGCTCTCTTTGCCATGCTTGCAACTTGTTCATGCCAAGATATATTTGCTCCTAGGTTAACATCCAGCCACGGGAGCGACGATGCTGAAGGAATGAAGTGTCCCGACATTACTATGTCGGGTTCGCTAACGTTAACTTTTTTAGAAAAAACTGCCGCCTGGGTTCTTGTAGCCGTTAAATTCTACTTGGGTACTGTCACCCCAAGATAGAACTGCTACCAGGTCTTCGTTAAGTTGAACGTCTTCCTGCTGTCTGCGGATATTTGCATTTTTTGGCAAAGTCTTCTTGCCTTTTTTGGATATGAGCTGAAGTGCAATTTTTAACAAGAAGGAAATATTGTCTTTCTGTAGGAAAGGTTGAAAAGTCTACAGAAAACTGAAGTTAGTTCGCTTGTGAATTTTTTGAGTACTGTGGCAGGTATTCCATCAGGCCAGAAGCTTTTTGTGGTCGGAAGAGCCTAACGACGGATTTAAGGTGATAGTGTAAATCTCTGGATTGTTGGTTAAAAGCAGATTAAGAAGACTTGTTGACTCTCCGTCTCGATCAGGGATCCGTGTTGGTTTATCGATAACCTGAATAAAACCAGAACTGACTGAGAATGATTCAGCTTTACGACCGTGTCGGTCAATCGTATTACACTACTTAAGCGAGTTGATGTTGTGGACATTAAAGTCGTGTGTGTTTATTTGGGATACTATTGGGAGGTCGTGGTAGTCCCTGCCCCTTGCACATTTTCAATTATGTCGTTTGAATTTTCTTTCATTGGTAAATATTAGGAAGAGAGGCCTCACAAGGTGCTAAATTAAATGAACAGAGCGACTATCCCAACACATAAATTTAGTTTTGGGTCAAAAACTTGCAAAGTCCGAAAGAATCACGTTCCAACACCATTAACGACAGTTTCAAGGACGTCAGCCAAAACGCACTCATCACTCTTACCACTGTATCAGGGCATCAATTGACACAGATATTATAAAACAGCTGACACAATACCAAAAAAGATTGCTTTTTTCGACAACAGAAACTTCCTATATTTTCGAAAGGCTCAGTTTCTTTTTGGTCTTCTTCATATATTTGCTTTTGTAACCACTTACTGTTGTTTCAGTTACCAACAGCCATACAGAATTCGTATTTCGCTGTTTATAACATTTTATAATTGATACACCCTGCATATATTCATTTTTGTTGACACACCTTGTATATCGCAATATCCTGTTATCGCAGCCGGTCGTAAGAAGAACTCGACCTGCCAGCCCCGTCGACGGCGCATTGAGTTTGGAATTTTGGAGGCTCCACAACCGATTATAAAAAAGTGTGAAATTGTGATTACAGGGGGAGGTTAAAATATAATAAAAAAATAAATGAATACACTTGTTTCTTAAAGGATCCTTCAAGCTTCATTATACAACTGTGTATGTGGACAAAACACCTTGTATGCTGTGTAAAATAGTACATAAACACTGCAGGTAAAATAATTGTAATTTTGTTAAATGTATTTAATCAGTTTCGCTTATTAGTGTTCCGTACGGAACACTTATAAGATGACTGGTGTCCGTCTGTCTGTCTGTGTCACACCCGATTTTCTCCGAAACTATTTGTCGTAGAAAGTTGAAATTTGGTAATAATTTAGGAATTAATGGCCTCATCAGAGCCGTGTAGTTTTGAAAGTTAAATTTTGACTTAAGGGGTTAGTTTTGAGGGGTGAAATCGGAAGTGAAAAAAAAATTTTTTTTACAAGATCATCGAGTGTGGTGTCAAATTAAAGCTTGTGAAAACACGAGTAATATATATATATATATATATATATATATATATATATATATATATATATATATATATATATATGTATATATATATATATATATATATATATATATATATATATATATATATATATAATGTAATACTTGGGCTCACTTTTCTTTGTATTATTTTTAAAAGATCACGAAAAATCGCCTTATCTCGAAAAGTACTGATCAAAAAATTTTGAATTCTGGAATATTCTCTACGAGGTGTAAATTGAACGAAAATGATCACGAGTGTATTACCTTTAATAATTTATTTGGTACATAAAAAAAAATTTCAAGGTCATCATTTTTTTTTTTTTTTTTTTTTTTTTTTTTTTTTTTTCAGTAAAGATTGGAAACAAACTTTGTTGAAAACTCCTTTGGGGTGTGTTTTATGAAGTCACTGATCATTTTTTACCACCGTAACAATTTTTTTTTATTTTAAAAGCAATCAACGTACGGAACAATAATTGTGCAAGTTCGACTTGCACTTGACCGGTTATTAAATTGGAATTAACATCGCTAAACTAATGTTATATTATTTTTCGCAGTTACTTTGTACACTGTGGTCTGCTGAGCCCGCTATCCTTCTACTCAAACCTCAATTTATACAAATTAAATAAAAAACAGACTTGAGCGAGCTCAACTCCACATCTTACCCCGTAACTAACCCAAAAAATCCTCTCGCTGCACACTCCTAAAATTCAACCTCGTTTCAACAAACGCCGTTGCTGTTGCCACACAGTTAGCCGATGGTGTTTGCCAGCCTGCCCGTATCGATTGGTTGTGCTTCCCGTTGCGTTCGCCTCGAAAATTTTCCGTTCGTGTTTTGTTCGTTCTGAAATACGTTGGGGATTTCGAGTCGACAGTCTACTCTATTATGCCAAGGTTGAGAGAGTTGGTGAAATTGTACGGAATTTAGTACGTTACAATTCGCTTCAAAAAGTATAATCTTCAAGAAATTATTACATATTTTCTATTTCTGTTTACAAAATTTAGTTTATATTATTATTATAGTTCTTTACGCGTGGCAGTCAACGGATTTCTTTCTAACACCTTCACTATCAACGCCGGTGTACTCCAAGGCTCCATACTGTCTTCTACTCTCTTTCTCATTTACATTAACGATCTGCTGGAAAAGACCGAGAATCCAATCTATAGCTTTGCAGATGACAGTACACTTATCTCTCATTCACTTTGAACGCTCGGACATCGGCTACTCAGACGAATATCCGCAGACAGCAGGAAGTCATTCAACTTAACAAAGACCTGGAAGAAATTCTATCTTGGGGTGACAGTAACCAAGTGGAATTTAACGCTACAAAAACCCAGGCAACAGTTTTCTCTAAAAAAGTTAACGTTGCTGAACCCGACATAGTTATGTCGGGCCACTCCATCCCTCTAACATCGTCACTCAATTTGTTAGGCGTTAATTTGGGAGCAAATATGTCCTGGCATGAACATGTTGCAGGCATAGCAAGGAGAGCTTCTCAAAAGTTGGGAATATTATTTCGAACCAGAAAGCTTTACACTCCACAACAACTGTTAATTCTTTACAAAGCTCAAATTCGACCAACTATGGAATACTGCTCCCATGTTTGGAGCTCCGCTCCCAAACATGCATTTGTTGGATTCTATTCAGAGAAGAGCTGTTCGCCTGATTGGAGACCCGGAACTGACCGACGGCCTTGATTCGCTGGAACATCGAAGAACGGTTGGCGACTTGAGCCTATTCTACAAGTACTTTCATGGAAAGTGTTCAAAGGATGTGGCCCGCTTAATTCCTCCCAGAGCGGTGCATGTTAGAAGTACACGTCGCGCTAATTCTTCACATCCGTATGAGGTTCAGCTTGTTACTCCTCGTACAACGCTCTTCAAGCAGTCTTTTATATGGAGAACATCATCTCTTTGGAATAATTTGCCCAGGACTGTGTTTCCCACCGAGTACAGTCTACAGCGATTCAAGAACAACATGAATCGCTTTCTCCGCACACGTGTCGCTCCGTAGCGCTTTAGGGACTTTCCTGTAGCACGTGTGCTAGACCCTTAAAAAAAAAAAAGTTTTTAGTGTTCCGTACGAACCACTTACAGGATCACTTCGATATCGGTCTATCTGTTAAACCCGATTTTCTTCGAAACTGTTCGATATAAAAAGTTGCAATTTCTCACAAATATAGGAATTGATGGTCCGATCATAGCTGTGTAGTTTTGAAAGTTAAGTTTTAACTTAAACGGTTGGTTTTAGGGAGTGAAATAGGAAGTGAAAAACTTTTTGTAAAATCACCGAGTGGGGTGTCAAAGGAAAGCTTATGAAAATACGAGTTCAAAACTATATTTGACGTAATACTCACGCAAAACTTTTCTTTATATTATTTTTAAAAAGTTTGCAAAAATCACTGTTCCCCGACTCTATCTCTAAGAGTACTAACCAAAAAATTTCGAAAAAATTCTGGAAGATTCTCGATAAGGTTCTCAACCTTTCTGGACCACCGCCCCCTTTTCAAGAAAAAAAAAATCCAACCAATTTAATTGTTAGTAGTTATAAAGTTAATTATATCAAATATTAACATATTGTTACATATTATCTATACCTATTTTCTCTGTTTATCTATTGAGAATCACAAAGTAAAAATTAATTCAAACGACCATCAAATGTAGTAAAAAATTGTTTATTAAAAATTTAAAAATAATCAAATTCCAATTTCCTTAACATCAGTCGCAAATTACCTCGTTCAGTGATGTGCAGTCTGTTCCTTTTCTTAGACAGTAAATTAGCTATTGAACTGAGCCCACGTTAAGCCAGATACAATGAAGGAGAAGCAATTAAAATTTTCTGTATTCTTGCCCACAATTCAGTATAGAGAGCTGGTATTGATTTTTGAAGCCAGAGCTCTTCGTATCCATTTCTGAATTTTACTTTTAGTTCTTCGTTAGTTGTGAGTTCTAAAAGTCCCTCTTCTAAATTTGATGATTCTGCTGTATCTGTATTTGTGAAATGATCTAAATCCCAACTCGGTATATTCATGTTTAAAATATCCTGGAATCGCTCCGTAAAATCAGCATGAAGAACGTCCAAGTATTGGTAGTAAGTAAGTAAATCTTCCTGTTTCTGTTCCTGTGCAAATACTGTTAATAATGTGGGAAAGTGGCTGTACTCACCTTACCCTAGATTTGGTTTGAACAGAAGAAGTTTTCCCACAAAAGCAGCTATGACGTTTTTTGTTTTAAATAAATTCAACTTATCACCTTGCAATTGTAAATTGATGTTCCAGCGAATCAAGGCCGCCGGTCAGTTCCGGGTCTCCAATCAGACGAACAGCTCTTCTCTGAATAGAATCCAACAAATGCAATGTTTGTTTGGGAGCGGAGCTCCAAACATGGGAGCAGTATTCCATAGTTGGGTGAATTTGAGCTTTGTAAAAAATTAACAGTTGTTGTGGAGTGTAAAGCTTTCTGGTTCGAAATAATATTCCCAAGTTTTGAGAAGCTCTCCTTGCTATCCCTGCGACATGTTCATGCCAGGATATATTTGCTCCTAAATTAACGCCCAAAAATTTGAGTGACGATATTAGAGGAATGGAGTGCCCCGCCATAACAATGTTGGGTTCAGCAACGTCAACTTTTTTAGAAAAAACTGCCGCCTGGGTTTTTGTAGCGTTAAATCCCACTTGGTTATTGTCACCCCAAGATAGAATTTCTTCCAGGTCTTTGTTAAGTTGAACGAGTTCCAGCTGTCTGTAGATATTCGTCTGAACCGATGTCCGAGCGTTCAAAGTGAATGAAGAGATAAGCGTACTGTCATCTACAAAGCTGTAAATTGGGTTTCCGGTCTTTTCCAGCAGATCGTTAATGTAAATGAGAAAGAGAGTAGGAGATAGTGAAGGTGTTAGAAAGAAATCCGTCGACAGCCACTCGTAAAGAAGGCTCTCTGAGGAAACATGAGAGCCACAAACACTTCTAAACAAACTTGTTTAGAAGACGACGCAAAAAGGTTGGATAAAGTTGGCTGTTTTGAATATTTCTTTTCCAGTCCTTGAAAATAGGATAAATCTTTGTCCTTTTTATCAGGATTTTACTATTGCTCTTGTAGCCTAGAAGGCTACATTTAATTAAAAAAATAACAAATTAAGCACATAGGTAATGATTGGTTTGTAGGGGAGCGCGTAAATCCATATTTCAAATACTCAATACTGTATTACCGGAACTTCTTCTTAGATTCAGACATTTTGAAATATAAAATTTGCCACGATTTAAATAAGTTAACTTTTCAACAAATTTATAGATAGTTATAAAAATAATGGGTATAATGACTTCTGTCACTTTCACTCACGAATATTGGCGATGCACACAAAAATAATAAGACATTCCTAGAACTATCCCTGTCTTTTATAGATTTGATTTCGTGCACACATCAACTTGTATGCCTTTGCTTGTTTACGATGCCGGTGCACTTGCTCTATAAACAAGTCATTACAAGCTTCAATATTTTTGTCGAAACATGCTTGATTGCGTGAATCGCGTCTTTGCTTACCAACTTGCAAAGACTTGCCACCGACAATACTAAACCGACTTAGATATACGTATACCTAATGCTAATTTAAATTTTTATTACCCAATAGCAATAAGATAAAAATTTTAGATAGCTAGATAAAATATTTATTCATGAAAAAGTATTTTCGAAGTATTTTATTTTATTAATTTCCTAAATAGTTAGGTACGCCCCGGTCACCCTCCCTTGACTTTCTTAACCCCCCCCCCCCTCCCCATCGAGTGGGGGTGTCAAATGAACGCTTGTAAAAACACGAGTTCAAAAATATATATGTGATGTAATACTAGCGCAAACTTGTATTAGTTTTTTCAAAGCAAGATAGTAATGAAGCTTGCAAAACAAAAACCGTTATAGTATTGTGAAATATCTAAAAGTTAGTTTGTTCATTTAAGTAAATGCAAATAACGGAATTAACAAGTAGATATGTAGGTCTGACATATCTAAGTAAGCCTATTTAATATCGATATTATTATTTTTCTATGGTGTTCAGGTTGAGTTGATTTTTGAGAAGCACAAACAGCACTATCAACCAGTCGCATTGCTTTTAGTGACATCGAAGGTTAAAAGCAATTAATTGACATCTTTAACAGTTAACCAGAATGATTTAATTATATTAGCAACTACCAATATAACTTCCATAGGTTATATATAATCTTAACCTATCACAACCCTACACATCTTTGAAACAGCATCACTAAGCACTATGTAACGTGTATTTGGAAAAATCTAGGGTCTTAAAACGAAGAAGGAAGAAAGCTAATAAACCTTCTTAAAGAAAGGACACTCATGTAAAGAGAGGGGAGCACAATGAGCCAAGAGGTTGCAGTGTACAATCGCCTATCCTACCTGCAAGCAACCAACCAAGGAGGGTCTAGCGTATTTACTCTTAGTATGTCTGACACGTACGATCGTTTTGGGCTTGATAGATTGTGGGATAAGCTTCACTTTTATGGTATGGCTCAAGGTTTTGATGGGATTGATGGGTGTAGATTAAATGAAAATTATCACGAGTGCATTACATTTGGTAATAATTTGGTAAAACAAAGGTCGGATACAAACTTTGTTAAAAACTCATTTGGTGTACGTTTTGTGGAATCACTGATTATTTTATACCTCCGTACCAAAATTTTTTATTTTAAAGGCAATCTGGGCCCGGAACACTAATTACACAAGTCCGACTTGCATTTGGCCGTTTTTTAGGAGAATAATGCCGATATTTCTATATTCGACCTTGTAGCCCGTTTTTGGAATAAATATTTTTTTAAATATATACCAGCGTTTCTCAACCTGTGGGGCGCGCCTCACTAGGGGGGCGTGATTACACTGTTGAAGGGGGCGCGAGCGTATCGAAAAGAAATTATTATTAAAAACATTCATTAAAAACATTTAATATAATTTATTTAAAGGAAAGCAAAACAAAATACATTCTGACATGGCTGACTGATATAATACACCTATGAATAGGATTGTATTAGTACTGCACAATGTATTTATCTAATAATTAACATATCAATACTAAATTAAAAACAAGTTTAATCATTATTAGTGATCCCTTGGGCAAAGATTTTCGAAGGATGGTTTAATATTAGAAATAGACACTCTTGAGTTATTTTTCTATATTTAGTTGAGATCTATATTTTGTTTTCAAAGCAGCCACCGCAGAAAATCCGATTTCGCAAAGGTAGAATGTTGAAAATGGTAATAGTATACGAAATGCTCTTCACCCCTGCCCAAAATTCAAAGAGTGAGTTATTATTAAATTGTCTTTTGATTTCGCCACTTGCCGTGAAGTCTATGAAGATTTCTTCTTCGGAAGTTGAGAGCCCATCGGGAGTATTTTGAAATGGATCCCTAACCCACTCATAACTTGTTACCAAGTTGTCGTCAGTAAGAAAATACTTTTTTAAAATTGTTTGTCAACATGGCTAAATGATTTTCAATGGTTACTAAAAAAAATTTCACATGTTGTTCTTCAGCCGTGTATGTTTTAATACATTTACCCACATTTGTAAACATTTCTAGGTTTTTTGCTTTACATTTCTGCTCCACAATTCCAGTTTTCTATAAAAAGCATTAATTTTATCACTTGTATCGAATATATGTGTATTTGTTCCTTGGAGTTGAAGATTTAAGGTATTTAGTTTCTCGAATATATCGGCCAAGTAGCTCAATTTCATCACAAATAAACTATCTCGAAACTTCTCGGCTTCCGGTCGGTTTCCTCTTCTAGAAAAACGGCGATTTCATTTCTTAATTCATAAACACGTTGCAAACATTTCCCACTTGCCTTGCAATAAAATAGTAACGCTGAATGTTCGGCACCCATGTCTTTACAAAGTACAGAACGAATTCTAGATTTTATGGATCTCATTTTAATATAATTTACTACAGTTACAACCGTAGTGAACTCAATATTCAGAGCAGGTCTAATTTCTTTGGAAACTAGGGCTTCTCTGTGGATCATACAATATGTCCACACACACACACAGTATAGATATTTGTTTCACAAGTGCTGGTACACTTTGAAATCTTCCAGACATTGAATGAGCACCATCGGTACATATTCCGATGCAATTTTTCCACTCCATATTTGCCTCGTTTATGAAATCATTTACGATAGCAAATAATGCGAGTGATGTTGCTTTGAGTTCTATTGGTTTGCAGAAAAATAGTTCTTCTACTGCTGACATATCATCACAAAATCGAACATAGGCAATGAAATGAGCATCTTTATTGCTATATGTTGCCTCATCAAGCTGAATTGAAAACAATTTGTCACGCAACTTCCCGAAAAGCTGATGCTGTACATCTTCAGCTATATGACCAATTCGACGGGCTACAGTATCATTTGATATAGGTATGGATAGCAATTGCTTGGAAAAATTATCTCCAAACATAGTTTCTACAATCTCAATTGCTGCTGGCAAAACAAGCTCTTCACCAATAGTGTGAGGCTTTTTACATCTGGCTATTTTATACGAAACTTTGTAAAAAGCAAGTAAAGCTTTTTCATTCACAGCAAAGTTTTTTTAAAAAATCATTTCTGCTTTACATATGATTTTAATTTTAATTCGAAGAATTCTCGGGGTTTGTTAAGGTACTCACTATGAAGCGTTTCCAACTCTCGTTTAAGTTTATTTGGTTGCATGCTGTCTGCTGCCAAGATTTTTGAGCAAATAACACACAGGGGCCTTTCTTTTTCATTTACTTCAGTACTGGTAAACCCTAAATTTAAGTATTCGCTCGTCTGTGCACTTGTTGATGCTTCACTATCGTCTAATGCTCGCTTACGCCCACTTAAAAATTTATCCATGATTCTGTATAAATTTACTGCCGTGAATACTTAATACCTTAAATTTCAATTAACACGTAAATTACAACATACACATTCACGATAAATCCAAAAGCAGTAGAAGGATCAACTCGACTGAGACGGGCTGTAATTGAACGAGGTGTAGCATTTATCCAATTTTAGGCAGACTTTTCGAATGTTCGAGACAACTCGGAACTTCTCGCGAATCCGCTACCGATCTAGTGAACGTGACAGAGAGGAATAGAGAGGCATCGATTCTAGTTTTGTCGACGCAGCAGATATATGTTGTCATGAATAAATTTACTTATTCTTAGTAGCTTGTAAGGTTTGTAATTAAGCTTTAGCATCAAAATACTGAAAATACATTATTATTGCATGCTTTGTTATTGTATGAGAGGGGGGGAGGTGTGATGAAAATTATGTTTGAAAATTGGGTCGCAAATACTGAAAGGTTGAGAAACGCTGGTATATACTCATATTATATATCATTTTAAAACGCAGATTTGGCTTTATATTTTTCTGCTGCTGTTTTTAATTTTACTATTAATTGGTGTTCATTTCTGTTTACAGAATTAATGGTGGGAACGACGCAATTGCGAGCGATACTGCTATATGCAGTTGACAATGACGAATTGAAGGTGTTAATCAAGGCAGATCCGCGGATAACAAATCGAGAGCTTGCTGTAGAATTAAGCGTAAAGCATTACACTTTGGGAAATATGGGAATATGCTAATGCATAGTAAATATGCAGTAAAACTTTTGTATCAAGCACTTTTTTCAATTGAAGGATGGCATAATAAGTAATATTTAGCTTTTTGGAGAGAAAATCTGTACTTATTTCCCATGACAAATTGTTACTTATATACCTAGTACTCCTATATTAAAATCAAAACATTTAATTTCTATAAAAATTAAACCAAATTATTATGGAATTAATTCATATATCTATAACTAGCCGTGCCCGCGGCTCCGCTCGCGTGGACTTGATTCACTACTATCGTCACTGCTTATTCCTTATGTTACCTAACGTAATAAAATATCTGCCATTATTTCCCCTTATCTCCCATTATCTCTACATAATTTCCATTATCTAGGCTTATCTCTACTCATCTCCCATTATTTCTCCTTATCTCCCATTATCTCATCATAACTCCCATTTTCTAGACTTATCTCTGCTTATCTCCCATTATTTGTCCTTATCTCCTATTATTTATACTTATCTCCAATTATCTCACCTTATCTCCCATTATCTAGGCTTATATCGAATTATATAGAACATATGTATAAATTTATAAAAACATGTAAATCGGATAAGTGGTTCTCAAGTGATAAGCGCACTAACGGACAGACAGACAGACAGAGAGACGTTGCATTTTATATATATTATATTCGTTGTAACATGATATTGTTCCATATTTAATGGTTTAGGCAGTGTATTGCAAAAGAACGCGCTAAGAGTAACCTTTTTTCCGACCTGATTCACTATTATCGTCACTGCTTATTCTTTATGTTACCTAACCCAATAAAATATATATTTTAACCTGGCCAGAGAACCTATATATGTTTGAAAAAAAGCACGTAAATCGTATAAGTGGTTCTCCAGTGATAAGCGCACTAATGGAAAGACAGACAGAGAGGCAGAGAGACAGACAGACAAAGAGACGTTGCATTTTATATATATTATAGGTAACCTGGCCAGAGAACAAATGTATGAATTAAAAAAAAAACACGTAAATCGGATAAGTGGTTCTCCAGTGATAAGCACACTAACGGACAGACAGACAGACAAAGAGACGTTGCATTTTATATATTATAGATATTCTTAGCTACATAATATTTAATAGTTTAGCATGTTTAAAAAAAAGCACTTAAATCGGATAAGTGATTCTCCAGTGATAAGCGCACAAACGGACAAACAGACAGAGAGGCGCTGCATTATATATATATATATATATATATATATATATATATATATATAATATATATATATTACAGATATCCTTTGCTACATGATTTTGTTCCATATTTAGTGGTTTGGGCAGTGTATTGCAAAAGAACGCGCTAGCGGCAAACTTTTTTCCAATTTGATTCATTTTTATTGTCACTGCTTATTCCTCATGTTAACTAACGCAATAAAATATAGCCTATAACCTGGCCAGAGAACATATGTATATTTAAAAAAAAAAGCACGTAAATCGGATAAGTGGTTCTCCAGTGATAAGCGCACTAACGCAGACAGACAGACAAACAGAGAGACGTTGCATTTTATATATATTATAGATATAGATTATTATTATTATATAACCTGGCCAAAGAATATATGTACGAATTTAAAAGAAGACACGTAAATCGGATAAGTGGTTTCTCGCGTGATAAACGCACTAATGGACAGAGAGACAGACAGAGAGACATTGCATTTTATATATTATAGATTATAGATATTCTCTGCTACATATTATTGTTCCATATTTAATGGTTTAGGCTGTGTATTGCAAGAGTTCGCGCTAGCGGCAAACTTTTTTCCGACTTGATTCACTATTATCGTCACTGCTTGATCTTTATGTTACCTAACACAATAAAATATATCCTTTAACCTGGCCAGGACACCTATGTATGTTTGAAAAAAAGCACGTAAATCGGATAAGTGGTTCCCCAGTGATAAGCGCACTAACGGACAGACAGACAGACAGGCAGAGAGACAGGCAGATAGAGAGACGTTGCATTTTATGTATACTATAGATAGAAGATTATAAATAACCTGGCCAGAGAACAAATGTATGAATTAAAAAAAAAACACGTAAATCGGATAAGTGGTTCTCCAGTGATAAGCGCACTAACGGACAGACAGACAGACAAAGATACGTTGCATTTTATATATATTATTGATGAAATAAAATCTATACCTATAACCTGGTCAGAGAACATATGTATGAATTTAAAAAATCACGTAAATCGGATAAGTGGTTCTCGAGGGAGAAGCGCACTAACGGACAGACAGAGAGACGTTACATTTTATATATATTATAGATATAGATTATTATTATATAACCTGGCCAAAGAAAATCTGTATGAATTTAAAAAAAGACACGTAAATCGGATAAGTGGTTCTTGGGTGATAAACGCACTAATGGACAGACAGATAGACATTGCATTTTATATATTATAGATTATAGATATTCTCTACTACATAATATTGTTCCATATTTAATGGTTTAGGCCGTGTATTGCAAGGGAACGCGCTCGCGGCAAACTTTTTTCCGGCTTCATTCACTATTATCGTCACTGCTCATTTCTTATGCTGCCTATCGTAATAAAATATAGCCTATAACCTGGCCAGAGAACATATGTATGTTTAAAAAAAAAAAGTACGTAAATCGGATAAATGGTTCTCCAGTGATAAGCGCACTAACGGACAGACAGACAGACAGACATTTTATATATATTATAGATGACAAAATTAATTTAACACATTTACTCAAAATGTCCCCTCTTGCTTTTACACAACCCCTCAAACAATTAGTGCATTCGTCTATGGCAGCACGCATTTGATCCAACGGAAAATTGTTCACCGCTTTTGCTAAAGCTCGTTTTGAAAAGACTCAAGAATGGCATGTCTTTTATGTACCTCAGAGCGAGACGACCTCTTCATTGTCAACATCAGTGGTCTCGAACCTACCGATTTTTCGGTATTTGTACCAATATAGGATCTGTCCTACCGAAATAACGAAATTTAAAGATTTTTTTACGATTTCTGAAAATACAAGGAAATTCTCCCGATTTTTTTACCGATTTTGCATTTCCAAAGTTGGCAACTCTACTTGTTTATGTTTTTACGAGGAATCCCTCGATTGTATGACAAGTAGTTATTGCAGAATGTTCGCGATATCTTTTGGGGAATACCCTTGTGTCCTACAACTCGTAACTCGACATTTTTAGGATCCCCCGAGCTAATTCGCTTGTTTATATAACCAAGAATTCGGATTTTATTGTTTCATTAATTTTCATAATTTAGAAGTTACGAGTTACTAAAAGCATCTACTAGTAGAATCTACCAAAAATATTATTTTAATATCAAGTCAAAATGTCGTCAGATGAAGAACCGAGTACAAACACGAGTGCAAAAAGAAAAAAATACGTACACTTTTATAGAAAAGAGTGGGAAGAAGAATTTTCAGGCTGGCTCGTTGTAAAAGCGCAAACTATGCCTATTGTAGAAGTTGTAATAGGAATATTAATATTACATCAGGGAAAGACGCTATTAGGAAACACAATTCTTCACAAGCACACTTGGTATCATCAAAGAATATGAAATCACACCCAAAGATGTCATCATTTACTGTGACAAAAACTCAAAAACCTGATATACAAGTTAAACAAGGTAAAAATATATCATTATTTTTTTACTAAGTACCAGTACATTGTTATATTATTTTGTATTCTACCAGTGTCTATGATACGTCTTTTTTATTCCTTTTTATATTTTCAGGTGAAGTATGATTAGCCTCGTTTGTTGCTGAATATAATCTACCATTCACCATTATGGAACACCTACCGAAACTGATACAGTCCATTTGTCCCGATTCCAAAATTACAGAAAAGCTAAAATGCTCGACGACGAAAACTCACGCCATAATTGATCATATTATAGGTAAAAAAAGTTTTGATAATCTATATGAAGATCTCCGACAAACTAAGTTTTCATTTATTATTGACGAGTCCACTGATCTTAGAATAACTAAACACTTATGCTTAGTCGTGCGATATGCGAAAGAGCATCGCATCTGTGATTATTTTTAGCTCTTATTCCATTAGAACAGGGGTGCTCAAACGGTCTGTATGCCAGCATTTTTTCCTCCGGCAGTTGAATGCCTAGAGTTACTTGTTTTGGTCTGTATGCCAGCTGGCACCCTAGTTGTTTCAAGTCTTTTGTAATTTTTGGCCATTTTTCTGCGTCCCTGATTGTTATTGGGACAGTTTTTCAATGTCTTTTTTGGCGTTTTCGCCTGTCGTGGTGTCCATTGCGTCGTCGTCGTATTTGTTTGAGTTTGTTTTGTTCGTTTGTTGTTGTTTGTTTGAAGTCTCGAAGTGTTTCTTCGTTTGTTTGTTTGTCGTTTTTGGGGTGTTTAGTGGTGTAATTTGGAGTTCTTTGTGTTCTGAGTGTAATGGGTTTTGGATTTTTGGCTGCGCCAATTATATATCTTTCAAGATAAAAGAACAGGAATCAACATACCAAAAGTCCTAAATCAGGGGTCGGCTGATATCCCAGACATCACAAAAGAAGAAATCCCATCAGCCTTGAAGGACATAGAAAATAACAAAGCCCTAGGTTAGGGGTACTCAAACGGTCGATCGCGCGATCGAAAAGTCGATCGCGAGTGCTTTTTGAGTCGATCTCGAGAAAAAAATTCCGATATAGAAGTATTCACAGATTTTGTTTTAGGTAACTAAAAGAAAATGTAATGTATAAACTACTAAAATTTATTCGATCCACAATTAGGCCAGAATAACCCCCCCTCATCACTTTCTTTTATCGTAATACCTCCCTGCTAGCGGCAAAAAGCGGCTTTATCAAAGGAACGCGCGGTACTTGTCAAAGACAAACCGCGTTTTTGATTCCCGCCGATTTTTCTAGAAACTTCGGGAGGCGTGTTTGACGGGAACATTTGAGACTTCGTTCGCGCCGATATAAATGTTGCGCCTATAGGAATAGGAGTCAGTCTGAGTTGTAACTTGAAGGCGATACATCGATACAAAGTTTATTAATAAATAGTCCAAAATGAGTGTGGCGAAGAAAAGTAAAACTTATCATTTTAATAACGATTGGGAGGAAGAATTTTTCTTTTGTATGGTAAAGGATAAGTGCATTTGTCTCATTTGCCATGCGTCAGTTGCAATACCTAAGCGTGGGAACTTAGAGAGGCATCATAAAACGGTTCATAAAAACTATGAAAAAGATTTTCCGTCACAGAGTGAATTAAGAAAACGAAAAGTACGTGATTTGATAACTTGTTTGAAAAAAGAACAAACCATGTTCACAAGACCAGCCAAACAATCAAAAGCTGCAACGATCGCGTCATTTAAAATATCTCATATATTGGCGAAACAAAAGAAACCATTTGATGATGGATTGGTTGTGAAGGAAGCATTTATTGAAGCGGGTGAGACTTTATTTGGAGATTTTAAAAATAAAACAGAGATTATGTCTGCTATTAGAGAACTTCAGTTATCTCGTCCGACTGTCACAAGGCGTGTTGAAGTCATGAGTCAGGACATGGCAGATAAACTAAAACATGATATCATGGAATGTACATACTTTTCTTTACAGTTCGACGAATCCACTGATATGACAGACACTGCCCAGCTGTGTATTTTTATTCGAATGGTATTCAATGATATGTCAGCTAAGGAAGAGTTTTTGACAATGATTCCTCTGAAAGGAAAGACCCGTGGCGAAGATATATATGACGTTGTCTTCAATTTTGTAACAAACTACAAGCTACCAATATATAAACTAGTGTGCATTACAACCGATGGAGCACCACCAATGACTGGAAACAAAAACGGTTTTGTAGCATTGTGTCGAGCTAATGATGATTTCCCTTCATTTTTCTCCTTCCATTGCATTATACATCAACAAGTTTTGTGTTCAAAAGTTCTAAACATGGAGGAGATTATGGGCATTGCAATAAAAATTGTGAATTCTATCCGTGCACGTAGCTTGCAACGACGGCTCTTTAAATTGCAGTTGGAAGATAGTGAGTCAGCTGAACACACTGATTTAGTTCTTCACACGGACGTCAGGTGGTTGAGTCGCGGAAAATTCCTAGAAAGGTTTCAAGAATTATTGCCCGAAATAACAGCTTTTCTGGACGAAAAAGGTGATGACTCTCAGATGCTGAAAAACGGAAAATGGCTGACTGATTTGGCATTTTTGACAGACATCACAATGCATTTAAACACCATTAATTTGGAGCTTCAAGCTAAAGGAAAAACTATTATTGAGATGATTAGCGCAATAAACACATTCAAAAATAAATTGGAACTTATGATAGATCAACTGAAAAGAAAGGATCTGAAAAATTTTCCGTCTTTGAAAGCAAGGATTCCTCAGTTGAATTATGATATTTATGAGGCAGAATTATCAAATATTTTGGACCAATTCGAAATACGTTTTTATGATTTCAGTAAATTGGCAAATATCGCATCATTTATGAGTTATCCTTTTTCGTGTAAAAACATTGAGGAATTAGCTACTGAAATAGCAAGTCAGTTTAACATGGACTCATGTTCTGTTGAAAATGAGTTAGTACAGATTATATCAGATATACATATCAAAACCACAGCATCTGATACAAAATTCTGGTGTTTTATATCTGAAGATAAATATCCGAATCTAAGGCAAATCGCCCTTCAACTGACGGCAATGTTTGGGTCAACTTACTTGTGCGAGTCTGCATTTTCTGAAACGAAGATAATTAAGTCAAAATATCGCAATCGACTAACTGACGAACATATGTCATCATGCTTGCGATTAGCACTTGGTAATTACGTACCATCTTATGAAAAGTATGCTGAGGACATGCAGTACCACGCTTCAACATCCAAAGTCACTCTTTAGTTAAGTTTAGACACTAAAACTCTTTTGTTTTGTAAGAACCAATAAACTCGCAATTTTGAATAATTATGAGTTTTTTCATTGACATTTTAGAGCAGACCTACACTTACCTTGACTAAAAAAATGCATTTTGTGCGGAAAACTAATATCTATGCCACGATACACCCTACCTAGACGACAACATCACACTTACTTGCAGCCTCTCAGAGTCGATCGATCGTAGTCTAACAATATTGAGGTAGATCGCCAGCAGTTCAAGTTTGAGCACTCCTGCCTTAAAGGCATATACCTAGTCATCTGGGTCAAAAAATTCGATTTTTGGAGTTTTACATTTTCTTTTAGTATGATATCTTAAGAATATTTTCTGTAAATTTCATAAGGATCGATTAAAAATCGACGAAGTTATTGCAGTTTAAAAGAAGTGCCGTTGCGTAAATTTTTAGGAGCAGGTAGCTAGCTGCTGCTTTCGTGTCAGCCTTCGGCGACCTTAACTCGATTTTAATGTATTTTAACCTTTTCCTTTTATAATATAATATAAGGAGATTCTTCAGTTGTACTTATTAGAAGAGACAAGGCATTCACATTTGTTATTCTAAGGTTCTATATTCGAAACTGGGAGTTTACGCAGTACCGTTGTACAGGGTGAGACAACAATAAAGTAAAGTTCGTTTTCTCATTTGTTTCGGGAATGACGAAAAAATGTTAAATACGATAGTTTTAGGGAATGTTAAGGTGCACAGTTTGAAATTATTTTTGAGTATACAGGGCACTTCAAAAAATTGTGGCCGATATAACTATGTTCTTTTAAATGGAATATTCTATTTTATTTTTAAATTCTGCGTAAAATTTTATAACTTTTTTATTAATAATGTTATATAACTAAACCTAGTAGTTTTTCTAATAATTCAATTTTTTTAAAAAAAAAATAGTAGTTTTCAGTTTTGTAAAAATTGCCAGTAGCGCCATTGTTTCTGAAGGTGGAATACTCATAATTGGTACGAGCATTCTATAGAGATGAAAAAAAAGATATATGTAAAGGAATTTGAGTTAGATGCTACAGGGTGTTAAATAGCACATCCTGTATATTATTATTTTTCCTGATAGATTTTTTTTACAGAAATCAAAAATTTTCAATAGGAAAAGAATTACAAACATTTTTCCAAAATACAGATTTTTGAAAAACACCATGTATATCGGAAACGGTACTAGATATCGATATGCGGTTTTCACCATTGAGTTTATCATAAAAATTGACCCTCAGACACCGAAATCAGTTTTCATCTATCTCCTTTAGATAAAGGGGTTTACGTTTAAAATTGTCCAATTTGGACCACCCTGTACAGCTCATTCGTAGCAGTTCACTCGTAGCATTTCAGTCGGAGCAGTTATTAAAGTTAAATATAATGACGGCTATGGGAGTTCATTGTGGTCGAAATGCACATGACTACGCAGTTAAAGTGGCCGGAGAACGAATTGACCTGGCCGAGCGACAGTTGCTACAAAGTACAAAAGCAGCTAGAATGCGTCATAGACAAGAACAAATTAGTATTCTAGAAGCGCAAATAGCTGATGAAGATTCAGCATATGGCCCTGGAGTCGATGATTCATCTACAGGTAAGAATTTATTTTTGTATTACTGTTTTTTAACCTGATTTTTCAAACCTACAACTTTAAACGCGTTTTTTCTCAAAACTACAATTTTGACAAGTTCCGCTTTTAACATAGGGGTCTTTATGTTTGAGATTTTTGTCTCTTATCCAATGAAGAATATCCACTTTCTTCTATGAATTTGTCGGGAATCGTTCTAATAATCGAGAATGGTATGGGGCATTGTCTAATACTATAACCGATTCTGCTGGTATACATTCAATCATTTGTTGGAAGTACTTCTCAAAAACATCGGCCGTCATCTCCTCATGATAATCTTTAATTGACTTTGATTCGAATTCCAATAAACCACCGTCGAGAAATCCGTTTTCACTACCGATGTGTACTATAATTACCCTAGCTTATTTGGCACTCTTAATGTTTTTGTCAATCCAGAATTTTTTCACTGTGTCCCTCATTAACCCAAGTCTCATTTAAATAAAAAATATTTCTTTCTTCGGTTCGAAATTTTCTGATTGCTCGTAGATATTCTCTTCTCCAAAAAATTATTTCTGTTTTATCTATACGAACAGATTTTCTATTGTGTTTTTTCTCACCGAAATATGAAGGATTTTCCATAATTTTCATTTTTTAAAATCTGGTAAGTCCTGGTCTTCTCTGATTTCTTGCAAAACTTTATATAGTCTAGGTATTTCTTTCTTAATAAAGAAATGGTATACTTTTCTTCTTGTTGCATCTTTAAAGTCTTCATCCCCTTTGTGATTCTGAGATTCGTTGCAAGAACTGCGTTTTCTTTCTTTTAGAAATCCATAAATAGTTGTTGATCCAACTCCCGTCATGTTGGCCCAGGTTTCCACAATTTCACGGACTTGGCTTGTTGGCTGTTGATGCACTAGGGCATCGTGGACGTTAAATATCATTGTTTTTCTCGCAGGGAAAATGCAGATTTAGAGACTTCGCGAAGTTTGACCGGAGTAAAACTGAAAGTTCATGCTATCGCCGTTTTGATTTGAACTACGCATATTATAGGTTTTTGCTTTATTTTTATACTTACACAGAATATTTTTATTGCATACTTAGGCATCTACATACCGATAAGTAATTTGGTTAATTATATTCCAATAACTGCCAAAATCCCAAATAATTTTATTGTACCTATTATTATTAAGCTTATACCAGGTGTACAAGTATGAAATGCGGATTTTTTTTCTTTTTTCTAAAAAAACATGTTAAATTCGGAAGAATGATAAAAAGTGCTTTATTCAAAGTATGCTCCATCGCTTGTTATACATTGTTCCCATCTTTCGGGCAATTTGTGAATACCACGCCAGTAAAAATCTTCCCCTTTGGCTGCGAACCATTCATCGAGCCATTTTTTCACATCATCAAATGACTTTGTGTTGCCTCTTTCGGTATTCTGGCCTTTTTTCAAGCAGCGAACGGTTCAAATCGGTCAATTGTTGTTGGTAACGTTTAGTATTAACCGTTTCCCCAGGTTTTAACAGCTCATAATAGACTACGCCCCTCCGGTCCCACCAAACACAGAGCATCGTCTTCCTGCGAAAGCGATTCGGTCTTGCGGTGGATGTGGATGGTGCGCCTGGGTCTACCCATGATTTTTTGCGCTTGGGATTCTCAAAATAAATCCACTTTTCATCCCCTGTAACTATACGATGCGAAAACGACTTCCTTTTGTACCGAGCGAGCAAAATGTCACACGTGTTTGTGCGCTTTTCCATTTGCCTGTCGTTCAACTCATGTGGTACCCATCTACCGGTCTTCTGAATCTTTCCCATCTCTCGTAGCCGACTGGAAACAGCTTGTTGACTAACGCCCAATTGCTCGGCGAGTTGTTTTTGTGTTTGCGAATCATCTTCGTCCAACAATGCTTGCAATTTCACATCTTCGTATTTTTTTTGGCGGTTTTTCACGTTCCTTGTCTGCAACATCGACGTCACCACTTTTGAAACGCCGAAACCATCGTTCACACGTATCTTGTGATGGAGCCTGTTCACCATAAGCTCCTCGAAGTAATCGGTATGATTCAACAGCAGTTTTCTTCAAATGAAAACAAAAAATTAATGCTGTCCGTAAATGCTCTTTGTTCGGTATAAATTTCGACATATTGAACACAACAACACAACACTATGCACACACTTTTCCAATTTATCACTCGTGCGCGTCTGACACACAGTGTCAAATCTTTATAGCACAAACTGCGTTGGTGCACCATCTGTTGTCTAAAATCCTCATTTTATACTTGTACACCTGGTAACACTGTAGATTTCTAGTTTTTAAAAATTGTTAATTATTGTACTCGTTTAGGCTTCTATTATACAAATAAGATTTTTAGTTTCATCATTTACTCAATAAAATAAACTTTGAAATGAGTTGATTTATACAGCTTATTATAAAGTTTAAAAGACATGTAATAAAATATTTTTTAGAAAAAGGTGGCACTGTTATATAAAGGTGATTAAAACTAAAAATGCAAATAATTGGTAAAGAAATTTCGGACGCTTATGGTTTATGACATTTTAATGTTTATAACCCATGTTATGTGCTATCAGCTCCAAACAAACGAACTATAAGTAAATTTATTGATTGTATTAACTGAATAATTTTTATCATTTTAAATGGCAGATGTGTAGGTGTTTTTTTTAAAAGTCTTAATTCACTGTAATCGGATAAAGGCACGCAAAGATATAGTTTTATTTTTTTTTAGAAATGATTATATCACGTCTTAAATTATACAAATCTGCAAAAAAAAATTGAGAGCTGTTTTGGTTTTTTTGCGTAATTTTTATGTTTTTGGGTGTACTGAATCCGAAAATGACTTTCATTTTGTCATAGAACGTCACGTTTTCTGACAATGTAGGTATCTATGTTAAACAAGTTATCATCTTAAAATAAAAGATAAAAGACTAAAAAATTTTTTTTTAATTTATAATTGCGTAACAAAACTTATTTTTTTTATCTAAAATACATTCATTAGTAAGCACTAAAACACATTTCTTTTTCCCAATGAGACTCCTTTTGGTACATTTTCGCTTGTAGGAAGCATCTGGAAGGTCTCTCTGAAGCGTCCAACAGTAGTCTGCCATCATTGAGACGCTCCATCTTCCCTGGTATCTTTTTTCCATCTCCTTAATATCTTGGTGAAATCGTTCACCTTGCTCTTCACTCAAATCTCCTAAATTTTCTGAAAAGTAGTCGAGGTGGGAATGAAGAAAATGTACTTTTAAACTCATTAGGCAACCTAAAGCTTGAAATGCTTTTAACATTCTTTTGACGATTTGTTTGTAGTTAGGGTCTTTGTTATTGCCTAAAAATTTCTCTATGACTTCTTTAAAGGCAATCCACCCTTCTCTTCGAGGATCCATCATGGTTGTGATGAATTGTGAATCAGCCATAAGCCGTCTAATATCTGGTCCAACGAAAACACCTTCCTTCAACTTTGCCTCCGAGAGGCCTGGAAACTTTGATATTAAGTATTTGAAGCAATTTCTATCTCTTGGAAGTGACTTTACAAATTGCTTCATCAATCCCAGCTTTATGTGAAGCGGTGGTAGAAGAACTTTATGAGGAGGCACCAAAGTTTCATGCAGGACGTTCTTTTCGTCAACTTTAAGCTCCCTCGGAGGCCAACACTTTTTGGTCCAGTGATTTGCTCGGTCTCTACTATCCCATAGACACAAAAAGCAAGGGAATTTGGTAAACCTAGATTGTTGTCCGAGCAACATGCCCAAGATTTTTAAATCACCGCACACTTGCCAACCGTGGTCTTTATATTTTAATTTGCAAAGAACCAATTCCAAGTTCTTGTAGGTTTCCTTGAGGTGTACGGAATGACCGACAGGAATGGAAGCATAGAAACCGCCATTGTGAAGCAGAACTGCTTTAAGGCTTCTTTTTGAAGAATCTATAAAAATACGCCACTGTGCTGGGTCGTATGAGATATTAAATGTATCCATCAAACCTTCAATATTGGTACAATAAACCAACTCGTCCTCTTGGGCAAAGTAGGATGTGAACTGCTTCTCACGATATCTAAACTAGGAGGAAGACACTTCCGGCAAAAGTAAGTTCCTGCTTTTGAGCCTTGATCCAAGCAACTCAGCAGCGTTTTTGGGAAGATTCAAGTCTCTTACCAAATCATTTAGCTCGCCCTGGGAAAACAATTTCGGACTGCTGTCATCTTCAAATTGAAAACTTGACTTGTCATCGGGTTCAGGCACAGCACCATCTTCGTCAGAACTTGGAATCTCTTCCAAGGTAGCAGGGGCCTTGGGCACTGGTATTTCGGTCCCATGAGGGATGGGACGAATAGCTGATTGCAGATTGGGGTATGAAATGGACTGCTTCCATTTTGAATTATACCCTTTCACATTACACGAACAAAAGTAACAATCATCACTATGGTTCTTTTGCTCGTACCATACCATGGGAATCGCATATCGGAAAGCTTTTTTCTTGCCCTTAAACCAATTTCGAAGGTCTTCAACACATCGTTTGCAGACTTTATGAGGTGCCCAAACTTTAACCTGATCTCCAAGTTTTAAGCCAAAATACGTGAAGTATACTTTTTTTACAAAGTCCGTAATATTAAGTTGTTGCTTTAATACCATATATTCGCCACAAATATAACAGAAACTGTCAGACGAATTTACACACTTCCGCACAGATGACATTGACATTGAACCAAGATCTATAAAACAATGACGAGTTAACACGTAATTGTACCGCGCCACTTTCTACACTATCGGGAGCGCGCACGTTCTGGTTACAACGTTTATGTTTGTTAATTTAACTCACACAGGGCGTTCTTTATTTAGAAAGTAATGATAGTTATGGCCTGTATACATTTAAAAACAGTAATCAAAATAAAATTGTACCTATTTATTTATGACTTCAAGTTAGCCAAAAAAAAAACCTTTTTATAATAAAATTTTGCGTTTTTCAAAATAACCTGACGTTCTGGAATTTTTTGAGTATTTTTTTAATTTTCAGAACATCTAAATACATAGAAATCAGTTGAAAACATCCAGACAGCATTTTTGTTGTAGACCTGTATTATGAATCAACTCATTTGGACTTTCTTGCCACATTTTTGATTTCTCGATTCATTTTGAAAATAAAAATAACCGGTCAAGTGCAAGTTAAAATTGCGCAATTAGTGTTCCGTACGTTGATTACTTTTAAAACAAAAAATTTTGTTACGTAGGTATAAAATGATCAGTGACACACCCCAAATGAGTTTTCAACAAAATTTGTTCCCAATCTTTACTGAAAACTGATGACCTTGAAATTTTTGTTTTTTTATAGACCAGATAAATTATTAAAGGTAATGCACTCGTGATAATTTTCGTTCAATCTACACCCCGTGGAGAATATTCCAGAATTTTTTAAAAATTTTTGGTAAGTACTTTTCGAGATAAGGCGGACAGCGATTTTTCGCGATTTTTTAAAAATAATACAAAGAAAAGTGCGCGCAAGTATTACATTATATATATTTTTTACTCGTGTTTTCACAAGCGTTCATTTAGCACCACACTCGATGTCCTAGTAAAAAAATTTTTTTTCGCTTCCGATTTCACCACCCAAAACTAACATGGCTCTGATGAGGCCATCAGTTCCTATATTATTACCAAATTTCAACTTTCTATGACAAATAGTTTCTGAGAAAATCGGGTGTGACAGGCAGACAGACGGACAGACACCGAAGTAATCTTATAAGTGTTCCGTATGGAACACTAAAAAGACAACAAATCACAAAAATAACAGAAAAACGAAACTAGAAAACAAAACCCGCCAAGTGCACGTCGGACTTGCACATTTAGTACGGTGATTACTTTTAAAATATACATTTTTATTACGGAACTATAAAATGATCAGTGACTTCACAAGACATACCTCAAATGAATTTTTAGCAAAGTTTGTTTTCGATCTTTGTTTTTATATACTAGATAAATTATCATGCATGCATTCGGAATACTAATAGACTAAATAATAAATAGATTAAATCTCTTAAGGCTCGCAGATGATGTCACTCTGATCGCCAACACAAAAGAAGAATTACAAGAAATGCTGATAAAATTAAATAACAACTCTCTAAAAATAAACTTCACCAAAACCAAATATTTGAACAAAGAAAGCGAAGATAACAGCCAGGAACTATTAATAGAAGGTGAAAGAATAGGAAAGGTACAAACATTCACATATTTAGGACAAACAATCGAAGTATCCAAAATTAATTTAAAGGCTGACTTGGACAGAAGAGTCTCGTTAGCTTGGTCTGCGATCAGAAGGTTACAATCCACTTTTAAATTGTACATCCCAAATACAATAAAAGCCAGAGTGTTCGATCAATATATACTGCCAGTATTCACATATGGCACTGAAACGTGGGCTTTAAATGAAAGTATAATTTATAAGCTTCAGGTAAACCAAAGAGCGATGGACAGAGGAATGCTAAATATTAGACACCAAAGTTGTATTCCTGACATCGAGATACGAAGAAAATCAAAAGTGACAGATGTAATTCAACGAATATGTATATTAAGGTGAAATTGGGCTGGGCATATCGCAAGGATGAATGATAACAGATGGACACGCCGCACAGTGGGGGAAAAACGAAAAATCGTGTTTCAAAATTGTCTAGAGCCTTCAATTTTGGTTCGATTTGGACGATTTTTTTTTTAAATTGAAGCTTATTAAATTCCGAACAAAGTTGTCGGAGCCGATTTTTCAATTAAACTTTTGTTTCAAAATGGCGGACGTTGGTTTCTGATTATATAGCGACTGAGACACAGAAAACGCTTACAGTTTCAAACCAAGTTGTGCTAAAATGCGTGTATGTATGTTTTTTTATGTCGCAGATAATATATCTAATATCACAGTTACAAAATTAATAATAATGAACCCAAAATGGCTGCCATGAACAATAAAAGTATTATAAATATGAATAAACATACCAGTATTATTTTATATCCATAACATTTGCATAAATAATTTCTTTAAGGTTGTTAATTATAAATATGTTTCAACAATTGACTTAAAATGACAAATCAAATATGGCGGATGCCAAAATTGAATCGAGCAAGAAAGTTTCTCTGTGGCATTTAGACTGTGGCAGTCAGATCATTCAAGTTATTCAAGTTTAGTTGCGGGATTTAAATTTTCATGCAGTTATTGCTAGAATATTGCTGCTGTAAATTTTAAGTATCGTAGACAATTTTCTAGCAGATACAAAAAACAGCGATACACGCAGAAAAGGACAGCTCACACAGCTAGAAAATGGCTACAACAGCTAAAACGTTTTGTTAAAATAGGAACAGCTGAAGGCTCTACACAATTTTGAAACACGATTTTTCGTTTTTCCCCACTGTGCGCCGTATGGTTGAAAGGAGGCTTGGCGAACATTAAAGAGGTAGAGGCAGACCACAGACAAGATGGACGGACTACATAAAAAGATTAGTGGGACACGATTGAATGTAAAAGGCAAATAACACAGCTCAGTGGAGACAACTTAGGGAGGCTTACATCTGGTTCCGGATGGAATACACTCGTACTAATTTTCATTCAGGCTATATCTTATTTTTTTTTCAAATTTTTTTGATTAAAGCTTTTTGGCAATTTTTAAGTTTTATTTAACACCCCACTCATTGGCCTGCAAAAAATTATTTTTTATTATCTAACAGATAAATTATCGGAGGAATTGCACTCGTGATAATTTTCATTAAATTTACACCTTATGAGAATATTTTAGAAGTGTTTCGAAATTTTCTGATTAGTATTAAAGATAAAGTAAGCGGACAGCAATTTTTGGTAAGTTTTTTAAATAACATAAAGAAAAGTTTGCGCAAGTATTACACCATATATATTTTTGAACTCATGTTTTCACAAGCTTTCAGTTGACACTGCACTCAATGACTTTGAAAAAACTTTTTTTTCACTTCTGATTTTACCCCCCAAAACTAACCCCTTAAGTCAAAATTTAACTGTTCGATTTTTTTTGATCGGGCCTGGATTTTTTTAAACATTTTCCCAGCAGATCCAAAAAGGAAATTCACATAAATATAAATAACAAAAACACAAAATCCAAACCATAAAAGTGATTAAAAAATCTCGTTCGGAAATGATTAATCGATATTTTTATGTGTATGGAGAATGGTTTACCACGCAAAAACACTAGCCAGCCGTAAGTTCATGAATGTGCTTCTACTGGCATATTGTATTAAAATGTAAGCCAACCTTTATAAGAAAAAACTTCGTAACGATAAAGAGATTTTTAAAATCCCAATTCCTATATTTGTGACAAATTTCAACTTCCTATGTCAAATAGTTTCGGAGAAAATCTGGTGTAACAGACAGACCCACAAACAGGCAGACAAACAGACAGAGGACACCGAAGTGTTCCGTATGAAACCTCCTGTCTAGTAGCTTGTTATCCAGTACAATAAACAGCTCCTTGGGAAGGACCAGGTCTGCACTGCCACCAGGAAAGCGAAACAACTGTTAGGCAAATTATATCCATTTATAAATCGCTAGCTAATGGTATACAACACCATTGTGAAGGCAGGTCTCACCTACGCCTGCCTGCATGGTGCCAACTCTCCAAGACAAGGAGAGCGCAACTCCCGGCAGTGCAGAACAAAGCGCTGAGGATGATCACGGGAGCTCCATGGTCCATGAGAAACAACAAACTACATAGAGACCTCGGTGTGCCGACCATAAAGGCACACATGAGGGAAATCCAGTCAAAGTTCCTGACCCAGGCGACCAAACACCCCAACCCAATCATCAGGGACCCTTTCTTGATCCACCCCCATGCTCGTCACCAATACCCGAGACCCGCAGTCTGATGAAGACGATGACTTACCTCACCCATCACGACAGAAGATGGTAAAGCTAGGTTAAGTTAGCATAAGTCCTAGGTTAAGTTAGAACAGGACCACTATTGTAAATGCTTAGGTTAAGTTAGAATAAGTAATTTTTCATACCATTTAGTAGCAACGATCATTAATATAAGTAAGAGCCTATGCCTTGCTTGTAAGCCAATAAAAACAATCCGTATGGAACACTAAACGAAATTATGTTCACGTCTGCACTACATTAATACTCATATAAAGACACATAATAAGGAAGCGCTTATTTTAAGAAATGTAAAATGTTTTTTATGAACAATTCCTGGGGGTTTATATTGCACATGCTTTTAATAATGAGAACGATAAAGGCGTGTTGAAAATAAGCAGTGCAAAATCGCTGTATTTACATTCATAAGAAACAGCTGAACATTTTTAAAATTTTTATTTTGATAAGTTATATATAACCACATATAACCTGCTATTAATATTAACATATATAAGTGACAACACCGGTATGCATTCCCAACAAGTTTTATAACCAGGCCACGTGCAAGTATTCAGGTTTTAACGGTGCTGCACGGTAATTTTTTAGCATAATACAACGTTGAAATTTTGTCCCGCGTTTTCTACTTATCCTTACCTTACATTGCACTTGGATTATTGATTTGACGGGAAACGACGTGATGAATGAGATACTCTATTTATGCTTTTTTTGTCTAGAAGTGATATACAGTCGAAACCTCAAATGAGTTGTTTACTGCCGTTACGCATATTTTTAGTACAACTTTTACAAGTATAGTACAAATTTTCCCTAGTTTTAGTACAAAAATTTATATTCTCAAATAACATTCATGCATACCCTATTATTACTTTACGATGTTTTGTGACGCGTCAAACTGGCCGGCAAAAATGGATGACTGGTAAAACTGAAATTCTTGGAAAATGAGGGAAAACAACACGAAATAAAAAAGAAAATGATAGCGCGGGAGGAAAAAAAACGAAAAAAATATCCTCCGGAATTTATTTGCTTTTCTTTTTTGAAAGGAACAAAATTGATTAAAATTTGTTATTTGGGAGAGAGCTAAAGTAGAATTGGTAATTTAGGTTTGTTCATGTTTTGTTTAAGAAAAAAATGTAGCAAAAATACATGATCTTAACGAGTGTTATGTTATACGCTTCTAAGCAAGTAATGAACGATATTGTTCCATTGTGACACTGAAATTTATCTAAAATAATGTCAGAATAATGTTAAAATATTGCAAATATTTTAGAATAACTAAAAAGTGTAGAAATAAAATAATGCGACCGAGGAATAAACACAGAGAACACGTTTCCGCTTGCCCGAAGGGTAGTAATGAGGGAGGCGGGAAGTTATTACAGTTTCAACTAGTTGGAAGGCGGCAATTTTAAAAACATAACTTTAAATTAAATTTGAAATTTTTATGAATGTTGTAAAACTTCTTTTTATATTAACTTTTACAGTATTAACATGCCTCAAGGCTATATAAAGTGTGTATGAGAGATTGAAATTAAGGAAAAATACCATTTTACAACACTCTAAACAAAGATGTAACAATACGAATCAAAACCAACAATTAATCCCGCTAAATTATATTACTTGTTTTGATTTTATTAATCGCGCCAGATTCTGGTTGTTGTAAGCTTCTTCCCTGTGCTATTTTGTTTACAGTGTTGTAAAATGGCGTGTTTTCTTAATTACAAATGCCCGTTACTCCAAATTTGTCAAATAGTCGACAATATTTTTATTTTCTCTCCTCGTCCGCTGTGGCCTATGTGAGCGACGACGTGATTGATTCTTTTTAAGAACATTTAAAACATCACAACGCTGCGTTTTTAGTGTTCAGTACCAAAATTGAAGATTATACTGCAACACGTATGTTAGTAATATTTTATTTGTTAATTTAATTGTTTTGTTATTTGTCACTTATTTTTTGTAGTAGCAGATAAATAAAAAATAAGTCACAAATAACAAAATAATTCGTTTTTTTTTATGGGTCTTGAACACGTGCTACAGGGAAGTCCCTAAAGCGCTCCAGGAGCGCCATCTGTGCGGAAAAAGCGATTCACGTTGTTCTTGAATCGCTGTAAATTGTACTCGGTGGGAAACACAGCCCTGGGCAAATTATTCCAAAGGGATGATGTTCTCATTGTACGCGGAGTAACAAGCTGAACCTCATACGGATGTGAAGTATTAGCGCGACGTGTATTTCTAATATGCACTGCTCTGGGAGGAATTAAGCAGGCTACATCCTTTGAACACTTTCCATGCAAATACTTGTAGAACAGACTCAAGTCGCCAACCGTTCTTCGATGTTCCAGCGAATCAAGGCCGCCGGTCAGTTCCGGGCCTCCAATCAGCCGAATAGCTCTTCTCTGAATAGAATCCAACAAATGCAGGGTGTGTTTGGGAGCGGAGCCCCAAACATCGGAACAGTATTCCATAGTTGGTCGAATTTGAGCCTTGTAAGGAATTAACAGTTGTTGTGGAGTGTAAAGCTTTCTGGTTCGAAATAATATTCCCAGCTTTTGTGAAGCTCTCCTTACTATGCCTGCAACATGTTCATGCCATGACATATTTGCTCCGAAATTAACGCCCAACAAATTGAGTGCCGATGCTAGGGGAATGGAGTGTCCCGACATGACCATGTCGGGTTCAGCAACGTTAACTTTTTAGAAAAAACTGCCGCCTGGGTTTTTGTAGCATTAAATTCCATTTGGTTACTGTCACCCGAAGATAGAATTTCTTCCAGGTCTTTGTTAAGTTGAGCGACCTCCTGCTGTCTGCAGATATTTGCCTGAGTAGCCGATGTCCGAGCGTTCAAAGTGAATGAAGAGATAAGCGTACTGTCATCTACAAAGCTGTAGATTAGATTCCTCGTATTTTCCAGCAGATCGTTAATGCAAATGGGAAAGAGAGTAGAAGACAGTATGGAGCCTTGGGGCACACCTGCGTTGATAGTGAAGGTGTTAGAAAGAAATCCGTCGACCGCCACTCGTAAAGAACGCCCTCTGAGGAAACATGAGAGCCACATACAGAACTTTTCAGGCATACCACAAGAGCGTAGCTTAGCTAACAGTCCATCGTGCCAAACACGGTCGAATGCCTTAGATATGTCAAGAGCAACCGCTCGAGATTCTCCAAATTCTTCAATTGCGCTGTTCCAAAAATGTGTAAGTCAGAACATCTCCTGTTGATCTATGTTTACGAAAGCCATATTGGTGGTCGCTAATAATGTTGAATCCTTAAAGATATTTTAGAAGATGCTGATTGATAGCCTTTTCCATGACTTTCGATATTATTGAAAAGCAGTGCGACTGGTTGGTAGTTATTTGGCAAGGTCTTGCCTTTTTTAGGTATCGGTTGGTTTAATTTCATTTAGAAATTTAAAATATACTGTCACAAAGTATCGGACATCTTAATTATACAATTTAATTGTTTTCTTCAGGGGTTAGTTTTTCTTGCTAAATTTGCAATTATCCAATGAGGATATACTTAGATTAAGCCGAAACACAAAACCCTTATTTTTAGTGTGCCGTATGGAACACTTATGTGATCACTTCGGTGTCCGACTGTCTATCAGCCTGCCACAGCCCGATTTTCTTCGAAACTATTTTACACAGAAAGTCGAAATTTGGCACAAATATAGGAATTAGTGGCCCACTCAGAGCCATGTAGTTTTGAAAGTTAAATTTTGATTTAAGGTGTTAGTTGCAGGAGAAGAAATCGGAAGTGAAAAAAAAAATTTACCAGGTCATCGAATGGGGTGTCAAATGAAAGCTTGTGAAAACACGAGTTCAAGAATATACAGTCAGTCCAAAAAGTTTCCGTACACCACCTGCTTTCTATAGTATTTTTCTGTTATGATTAACTAATTAATTGGAACTATGAGAAAATATGTTTAAATTAATATTTGAAACTTAACCAACGAGGATTAGTATTAAAAAAAACTACGGACCATCTTATTTAGAAGTAACATCACTGTTATAAAAATGTAAACAAAATTAATGGTAAAAAAGTCCCCATACACTTAACAATTACCAATAATAGTTTGACAGAGTTTAACGGAAAATAACAACTTCGTTTAAACTAATATTTAGTGGGACCCCATGGGCCTTGATAATCTCTTATAACCTTTTTGTGATGCTTGCAACCAGCTTTCTAGTAACTTCTGCATGTTCTCCCATACGTTGAATATTATGTTTTTTAATTCGTCTCTATTTGAAACATTATGTCTGCGAACGCGCCGTTTAAGTTCCTCCCATAAATGCTCGATGGTGTTAACATCGGGCGAATGCGGAGCTGTATGAAGCTACTGTAGCACATTATGGATCATCCATTCTCGCACCAAATTTGCGGTATGTTTCGAATCATTGGCCTATTGGAAAATGTTTTTTTTGCGAGTGCTAATTTTTGGACACTTTCTCTTAAATTGTCTCTCAAAATGTTCAGATAAACATGCTGATCCATAAAACCACTAATAAAATGTAAATTTCCAACCCCTCCAGCGCATTCCCAATGCAGTACACTGCCATTCCCTTGTCTCACCGTGGAACAAATGTTTTTAATATAGAATGCGGTATTCTTCTTTCTCCAAACTTTAGTTCTGCCATCAGACCTAAAAAGGCTAATTTTAGTTCCATCACTAAAGATTACGGAATCCCAAAATTCAGGACGTTAGTAACGTATTCCCTAGCAAAAGCTAACCGCTTTTTGCAATTAGCTTCCGAAATTAACGGCTTTTTCCTGGCTGCACACCCTCTTATAGCCTGCCCTGTGTAAACAATTTCTCACTGTTTGTGAATAAACATTTTTCGAAAATAGTTCTCGTAATTCTTCTTTTAATTTTGGTGCATTTTTTTTTGGGATCTCTAATTATTTATCTAACAGTACTGGCCTCTTCACGTGGAGTCAATTTCCTGGGACGAATTTTATAGGAACCCGTTGTTTTATATTGGTTTTACGATGTACTGAACAGCAGCATGCGACTTTTTAACAATTTTTCCTATATTTCGGTACGATTTTCCATCTTTCCATAAATCAATTATGATCTTTTGAACTTGAAATGGAATTTCACAATTTCTCTCGCTCATTTTTAATACTACTTTGAAAACCCACTGCAAAATTACTAGCAACAAGTGACAGTTTATAAAGTATGGCCGAAAATTATCCATTTGTTTTCAGTTTAGCGAGCAATAGATAGCTTGATAAAATGCGATTGATTATAACGTGTTTTTTTCAATGCAGTTCTTAAGTGTATGGAGACTTTTTTGACATTAATTTTGTTTACATTTTTATAACTATGATGTAACTTCCAAATAAAATGTTCCGTAGTTGTTTTAAATACTAATCCTCGTTGGTTAAGTTTCAAATATTAATTTAAAACATGTTGTCTCATAGTTCCAGTTAAACATAACAGAAAAATAGTATAGAAAGCCGGTGGTGTATGAAGACTTTTTGGACTGACTGTATATGATGTCATACTTGCGCACACTTTTCGTTGTGTTATTTTTAAAAAAAGGGCTTTCGAATCATTGGCCTATCGGAAAATGTATTTTTTTTCAAGTGCTAATTTTTGGACACTTTCTCTTAAATTGTCTCTCAAAATGTTCAGATAAACATGCTGATCCATGAAACCACTAATAAAATGTAAATTTCCAACCCCTCCAGCGGACATGCATTCCCAAAGCAGTACACTGCCATTCCCTTGTCTCACCGTGGAACAAATGTTTTTAATATAGAATGCCGTATTCTTCTTTCTCCAAACTTTAGTTCTGCCATCAGACCTAAAAAGGTTAATTTTAGTTCCATCACTAAAGATTACGGAATCCCAAAATTCAGGACGTTAGTAACGTATTCCCTAGCAAAAGCTAACCGCTTTTTGCAATTAGCTTCCGAAATTAACGGCTTCTTCCTGGCTGAACACCCTCTTATAGCCTGCCCTGTGTAAACAATTTCTCACTGTTTGTGAATAAACATTTTTCGAAAATGGTTCTCGTAATTCTTCTTTTAATTTTGGTGGACTTTTTTTGGGATCTCTAATTATTTATCTAACAATACTGGCCTCTTCACATGGAGTCAATTTCCTGGGACAACCAGAGCGTGGCCGAATTTTATAGGAACCCGTTGTTTTATATTGGTTTACAATGTACTGAACAGTAGCATGCGACTTTTTGACAATTTTTCCTATATTTCGGTACGATTTTCCATCTTTCCATAAATCAATTATGATCTTCTGAACTTGAAATGGAATTTCACAATTTTTCTCGCTCATTTTTAGTGTTCCGTACGGAACACTTATAAGATCACTTCGGTGTCTGTCTGTCTGTCTGTCACACCCGATTTTCTCCGAAACTATTTGACATAGAAAGGTGAAATTTGGTAATAATATAGGAATTGATAGCCTCATCAGAGACATGTAGTTTTGAGAATTAAATTTTGACTTAAGGGGTTAGTTTTGGGGGGTGAAGTCGGAAGTGAAAAAAAAAATTTTTTACTGGGTCATCGAGTGTGGTGTCAAATGAAAGCTTGTGAAAACACGAGTACAAAAATATATATATAATATTATACTTGCGCGCACTTTTCTTTGTATTATTTTTAAAAATTCGCGAAAAATCGCTGTCCACCCGCCTTATCTCGAAAAGTACTTATCAAAAAATTTTGAAAAAATTCTGGAATATTCTCCACGGGGTGTAGATTGAACGAAAATTATCACGAGTGGTGCATTACCTGTAATAATTTATCTGGTATACAAAAAAAACCGAAATTTCAAGGTCATCAATTTTCAGTAAAGATTGGAAATAAACTTTGTTGAAAACTTATTTGGGGTGTGTTTTGTGAAGTCACTGATCATTTTATATCACCGTAACATAAATTTTGACTTAAGGGATTCGTTTTGAGGGGTGAAATCGGAAGTGAAAAAAAATATATAATGTAATACTTGCGCACACTTTTCTTCGTATTACTTTTAAAAAATCGTGAAAAATCGCTGTCCCCTACCTTATCTCGAAAAGTACTGATCAAAAAATTTTGAAAAAATCCTGGAATATTCTCCACGGGGTATAGATTGAACGAAAATTATCGTGAGTGGTGCATTACCTGTAATAATTTATCTGGTATACAAAAAAAAAACGAAATTTCAAGGTCATCAATTTTCACTAAAGATTGGAAATAAACTGTGTTGAAAACTTATTTGGGGTGTGTTTTGTGAAGTCACTGATCATTTTATATCACCGTAACATAAATTTTGACTTAAGGGATTCGTTTTGGGGGGTGAAGTCGGAAGTGAAAAAAAAAATTTTTTACTAGGTCATCGAGTGTGGTGTCAAATGAAAGCTTGTGAAAACACGAGTACAAAATATATATATAATATTATACTTGCGCGCACTTTTCTTTGTATTATTTTTAAAAATTCGCGAAAAATCGCTGTCCCGGGCCTTATCTCGAAAAGTACTTATCAAAAAATTTCGAAAAAATTCTGGAATATTCTCCACGGGGTGTAGATTGAACGAAAATTATCACGAGTGCATTACCTTTAATAATTTATATGGTATATAAAAAAAACAAAAATTTCAAGGTCATCAGATTTCAGTAAAGATTGGAAACAAACTTTGTTGAAAACTCATTTGTGGTGTATTTTGTGAAGTCACTGATCATTTTATACCTCTGTAACAAATTTTTTTTATTTCAAAAGCAATCAACGTTCGGACACTAATTGCGCAAGTTTAACTTGCACTTGACCGGTTTTTAATACTACTTTGAAAACCCACTGCAAAATTACTAGCAACAAGTGACAGTTTATAAAGTATGGCCGAAAATTATCCATTTGTTTTCAGTTTAGCGAGCAATAGATAGCTTGATAAAATGGGATTGATTATAACGTGTTTTTTTCAATGCAGTTCTTAAGTGTATGGAGACTTTTTTGACATTAATTTTGTTTACATTTTATAACTATGATGTAACTTCCAAATAAAATGTTCCGTAGTTATTTTTAATACTAATCCTCGTTGGTTAAGTTTCAAATATTAATTTAAACATGTTGTCTCATAGTTCCAGTTAAACCTAACAGAAAAAATAGTATAGAAAGCCGGTGGTGTATGAAGACTTTTTGGACTGACTGTAAATGATGTCATACTTGCGCACACTTTTCGTTGTGTTATTTTTAAAAAAAAACGGCCGAAAAGCCCTGTCCATCCACCCTACCTCGAAAAGTACTGAACAAAAAAATTTTGAAAAAATTCTGAAATATTCTCTATAAAGGGTAGATTGAATGAAAATTATCACTAGTGCATTACCTTTAATAATACAGGCCGACAAATTTGGACGAAACTTCCGATTCTGAGACCAGAGTATGCTTTCCCAAAGGTTTTTGGTATGCTCAGTCCGAGTCCGAGCAGAATTGCTACATCACATCAAGTTTTCGAGATATCCTCACCTAAAAATGCAATAAACACGATTTTTCCGCTATATTTGGGATTAGATTACATCGTGAATTAATTTTTCTCTACAAAACTCATTGCGACATATGAAAGTACTTCTCTTCCCCATCAAAATGCATTTTGAATTTTTCAGATATATTATTTCTACTCGGAGAAATCATCTTTCTAGTAGCAACATTGTTTATTTGTTATCATACATGGTCTCCTATTTTAATAAATAAATATCACCTTTATTACGATGTGAAAACATGTGATGTGAGTAGATATTACCCACACATATCGTATGGTAGAAGAGGAGAGATTTAACCACTGGTTACTCTTACATCTAACCTCCTCAACACACAACGCGCTTACAAACAAAAATCAAAACAACAGTTATAGACTAACATAGTAAAACTTAATTAATAATCGAGAAGAGACATTAAAATGCAAATAACTACATCTGAGAATTCTGCTTATTCAACAGCTCTTTCCTATATAATCGAAGAAGTTGGCCAATAGTTCACGATTTCAGATCTGGATTCATGGTATTGTATACAGGGTTACAGGGGAAGTCGTCCTAGATAATTAAGGACGTTATAGTTTAGGTCGTTTCTGACCGATTTGACTCTATGACATGATGTCCTAAACTTAACCGTTTTCGAGATATTGAAGTTTAAAGATTTTCTAAAAAAAACATGTTTTTTTGCTTTTATATCGATTTTTTTGAGGTTCTCGAGTGCGATCTTTTGGTTATTTTTAGTTAGTCTGTATGTCAAGTATCAAAAAATCATCAAAAAAATTTTGAACTAGTTACTAAACAGTTTCAAATGGCGGCTTGTTAATGTTTCTAAATTACGAATTTTTACCAAGTGTTTCCTACTTTAAATCAATAAAGAGAAAAAAAAAATGTATGGAAGTTATTCTGCAAATTATTTTTTAAAAACGTTTACGTCTTTTTAGCTATCAAAAAAGGTATAATACTAGGAGTTTAATAGGAAAACTGTACACAGAATGACACCTAAAGCGGGCTCGGGTAGCAAAAGGTAAATTTTTAGTTCTAGGTGAAAATACGAAAAATACACAAATAAAACAAAAAACCTTGCAATTTAATATTTTTTATTAATTATAATTCATGTTCTATATGGTCGCCCCTATTTCTAACACAAATTCTCATTCTTTTTCTTAAATTTCTTTTCACAACGCTGCCGCTGGTTGTGAGGTGCCGCCTCATTTCGTCAGCCGCATCAATTATTTTTTGTCTTAGGACATCCACGGTTTTCGATAGGAGTCATCTGGTCGTATACGAGACTTTTCATGTGACCCCACACATAAAAATCCATCGGTGTTAGGTCTGGGCTTCTCGCCGGCCAAGATATGGGTCCGCCTCTTCCAATCTATTTGTTGGGATAATTGTCACTGAGCCATGCACGAACACTCCCTCTGTAGTGAGCTGGGAAGCCATCGTGTTGAAAGTACATGTTTTGTCTAAAACCAATAGGTAGGTCTTCCATCAAATTAGGTAAATCGTTCTGCAAAAAATTGTCGTATTCCTCGCCATTCAAATTATCTGACAGGAAGAATGGCCCAACCAAATAATTTGAAATTATACCCATCCACACATTTAAGCTGAATCTTGTTTGTGATCCTTTCGTTCTTTTTTTGTTTGGGTTGCCTTCCTCTTTAGAAGGCCAATAGTGGGCATTGTGGTAGTTTGTAAGACCGTCTTTGTCGAATTTCGACTCGTCAGTCCATAGTATTTTCTTAAAAAAAAGATGCATCTTCGACATCGGTATTGAGCATAAATCTGCAGAATTCTAATCGTCGCAACTGATCCCCTTCTTCAATGACTTGCACGGGCGTATAGTGGTCAGGATGTTGCCCAACAGTATGCATTACAAACCATACCTTCCACTCCGAAAATACCAAGCTGTTGTGCGACAACATTTGTAGATGTGGTTGGGTCCACCTCAAAGAGACGTCGTATTTCGTTTTCTTCGTCTTCGTCAAAGATACGTGGTCGTCCCATGTCAGTCCGCCGTCTTTGTATGGAACCAGTTTCTCGTAGTCTTCGATAAGTTCCATCAAATACGCTAACATCAGGTACACGACGAGTAGGATATCGCAGTATGTATTCATCACGTGCACGCGACGACACGCCTTCGCAAAATCCGTAACATATTAGGATGTCAGCATATTCCTCGTTGGTATACGTTGCCATATTCACAAGCAGAGATCAAAATCCAGTTACGAGCCAATTCACACTGTCAGAAGATGAAACACAGATATTTTTGAAAAGCACGGTATAGCACATCTACCACGGACGAATCGCATGAGCAGACTAAAAATCATTCAATAATGTTTAGTGAACAGAAAATGTCACTCGCACAGAGAGTACCCCGACCGGGAAAAAATGCTTACCCAACCCTTTTTATTGTTTGAAGGTGCAGGTAGTAAACCGGTAATTGGTAGTATCTAAGTTCTATTATTATGTTACTCTACATCGGGCCTATTGAAATCTCATTTTCTTAGAATTTTCAATAGATCCAGTAGATATTATACCGTTTTAGATAGCTAAAAAGACGTAAAAGTTTTTCAAATAATTTGCAGAATAACTTCCATACATTTTTTTTTCTCTTTATTGATTTAAAGTAGGAAACACTTGGTAAAAATTCGTAATTTAGAAACAATAACAAGCCGCCATTTGAAACAGTTAGTAACTAGTTCAAATTTTTTGATGATTTTTGATACTTGACATACAGACTAACTAAAAATAACCAAAAAATCGCACTCGAGAACCTCTAATAAAAAAAATCGATATAAAAGCAAAAAAAACATGTTTTTTTTTAGAAAATCTTTAAACTTCAATATCTCGAAAACGGTTAAGTTTAGGACATCATGTCATAGAGTTAAATCGGTCAGAAACGACCTAAACTATAACGTCCTTAATTATCTAGGACGACTTTCCCTGTAACCCTCTATATTTACTGCATTATATGTAAAACTGCGGTGTGAAACAAGGCAGTGCGATGCTGAGGCATAGTCAAGCGATCAGGCCATTTAATATACCTATCATGCACTAAATTTCGGGATACTAGCTTCTCCCTTAAATAAATCAGGACTGAAGTTCCTAAGAGCCCCATTGAAAATATGACGAAGTGCAGTTTTGCAAAATTTAACCATTTTAACGCATTTATTTTTTAAAGAAACATGAACATATTTCCTCGAATGGAATATACACCTACAGCAAACATTCTGTACATACTGCAATCGTCTCCTTGAAAGCGCATCTAAGCAAGGATAGTACACAATACTACAATAATGAAATGGAGACAAGACAAAAGACTAACGCAATTTTTTTCTCATCTTAATATTAAGGATAAAACGATTCGCATATAAAACTTTCATTTTTGCATAACTTTTTTGTAGGAGTACCCTAACATGTTCCCTGAATCTGAGATGTGTATCAGTGCAAATACCCAAATTCTTGGCAAAGTCAGAAAACAGCAAATTTTGATCAGCATCAAAGCCATGCTCAAGATTAGTCGCCGATTTTCCTTGCAAAACAATAAAAATTGCGTCTTGTCTGGATTTAGCCTCAAATTATGTTCATCCGAGTAAGCTGACAAAGCCATTAGATCCTAATGTACCAACTAGGCTTCTTATTTTTTTTTATGTCAACTTTTAATAAAAAAGTTTCAAACAAAAGCTGAAGGATTTTGAAGGGACAATAAAATGATATAATTGTGATAACCTTCGAAGATCCTTTTGAAGGGAGTTTCAAGGTCAACTTTGATTTTTTAAATGGGAACCATATGTTTTATGATGGCATCGTGCTTCTCTAGTAAAAATACACAGCTTTTGTTCGAAAATTTTTTCTCGATAATACTCCGTTTTTGAATACTTCATTGATAAAAGACACTAATCTTCGAATAAGCATAAAGGCAAATGGCTCAGGCGTCGAGTGAAAATTAATAAAAGATATAACATTCTCATATCCTAAAAGAAATTTTAACACAACAGAAAGTCAAACATAACAAACTCTTAACCAAATACTCTGAACGAATCAAAATTAATAACACCAGAAATGTACACACCTCAAGCTCTTAAACAAACGACTCTAAATGAATCAATATTTGACCCAACGTAATGGCAAACATCCCATGCTCTTAAACAAACATAACTAAAAAGGCACTTTCATAAGAAACTTTTTTTCTGATCCGATATCGGATCCGCCATTTTGAATTTCTTAGGGTTAGTGGCAAACCATGACTCGTTAGGATTAAACCGACAACGAATTCGGATTCAGCGTTCCAAAAATCATACAAAAACACTACTCTCGCCTTCCGGACCAACGTTTTTTTTTGGTATGGTTGTAACGAAAACGCCTAACTAATTAATTTCAACGGACGTATTTTCCGAGAAGAAATAAAATATGTGAAAAATTTCAAATGCATTTTGAAGGAGAAGCGTAGTTCTTTCAAATGCCGCAACGAGTTTTGTGGAGAAAAATTAATTCGTGGTATAATATAATTCCGAATATAGCGAAAAAACATGATTTTTGCATTTTTAGGTTAGGATATCTCGAAAATCTAATGTGATGGAGCAATTCTAAGGTCGGATTCGGATTCAGTGCCCCAAAAATCTTCGAAAAAGGTTGGTCTCAGGGTTTGAAAAATGTTGGCCTCTGTAATTTATCTGGTATACAGTGTGTCCCAAAAGAATGGAGAAAAGTTGATCTTACAAAAAAATTATTCTTGATAAAAAGATCTGCACGTGGAAATCCATAATTAAACCTCAAATGTTTAAAATATTTGGTACTATACAGAGAAATAAAAAATAATGATTTATAATGAAGAGTAAAGTGTGTAAATTTAAATACAGAGTAAAATATTAATTGCAAATGTTAATAGAAACAAAAAAAAATTATGCTCATATTTAGATGTGTAACCTTCCTAGTTAAAATTTCAAAAAAACTCCAGTAAACACGACAGTAATTGTTGGATCAACAAATTTTAGGCTGAAAATAAATGAACATATCTTTGGAAATACCTAACAATTGTCAAAAAACTTCAAAGCTAACGCCAGTCTGTATTTGCAATAATTAAAAATGTCAGTAAAATTGTGCGTTGAAGATAAAATGGAAATTGTTCTCATAGTTGGCGATAATTATAAAACTTTTAGAGAAACAGCAGAAATCTTTAATAATAAAATTTTACACTTCACAACTGTAGGATATCTAATAAATAAATTCAAGATTTATGGAAGTGTTGAAAATAAACTTAAAAAGAGATATCGGGAGTTTCAAGTGAAGATAATCAAAATCAAGTAATGCCGTCGGAGTAGAAAAGCCAAAAGATTCACTTCGGAAAAGATTAGCTTTATTAAATGTGAGTAAAACTACAGTTGCGAGAATTTTAAGATCAAATAAATTTAAACCATACAAACCCAATTTACCCATACTTTAAAAGCAGGAGATTTTGAATGAAGATTTGAATTGTATGCTTAGTTTCAAGGAGAGTTAGAAGATAACAGGTTTATGACAAGAGAAATATTATTCTCTGACGAAGCGACATTTACGTCTAATGGGACAGTAAGTTCTCAAAACGATCGCTATTAATCTTAACTTCAATATCCAAACTCGAGATCAATACTCGTTTAAAACCAATGTATGGTGTGAAATTTTAAAAGATAGAATCGTTGAACCATTCTTTTTTTCGAAATAATATAGTGCTGAACGTTACCTAGAATTTTTAAATACTGAGTTCGCTGAGTTTTTTAATCGCCTACCAATAATTGAAAGACAATGTATATGGTATCAACATGGTAGTACATCATATCATAGTACGAGAAATGTTCGAGATTATCTCCTCCACATTTTTAACGGTAGAGTAATAGGAAGATATGTGTAGTTTACTTGGCCCCTAAGGTCTCCGGACATCACCTCTCTAGACTTTTTTTATTGGACTACTTAAAAGAAAAGGTTTATCTTAAAAGGACATTTCAAGATGTTGATCATCATCAGTCATTGGGGAAACATGACGTGACGTGACCTGACCTGACGTAATTTGAGATGTAATAAAAGATTTTCCTCGAAGAACACTAACCTGTTTAGAAAGGGACGGTGGATACATTAAAGCACTTGTGCAATAAAGTTAGAATTAATCCATATGTTTGGTTGTTATGTTATGTAGGTACGTAGTAATTAAGTAATGTTGCAATTTCAAAATAAACTGATATTAGCACAAATTTATTATGGATGTAATTGTTGCAAAGCAGATAAAAAGGATATCAAATTTTTAACATAAATATGATACAATCAAAATAAGTGCACTAATTTTTAATTAATTTCCTTTATTCAATAAATAATCCGACAATTACTGACGTGTTTACTGGAGTTCTTTGGATTTTTAACTAGGAAGGCCACACATCTAAACGTGAGCATGTAAAATGAACTTTTTCTCCATTTATATAAACCTTTTTGGGACACACTGTATAAAAAAAAAAACCGGTCAAGTGCAAGTTGAACTTGCACAATTAGTGTTCCGTACGTTAATTGTTTTTAAAATAAAAAACTTTGTTAGGCTGGTATAAAATGATCAGTGACTTCACAAAACACAGCCCAAATGAGTTTTCAACAAAGTTTGTTTCCAATCTTTACTGAAAACTGATGACCTTGAAATTTTGGCTTTTTTATATACCAGATAAATTATTAAAGGTAATGATAATTTTCGTTCAATCTATACCCCGTGGAGAATATTCCAGAATTTTTTCAAAATTTTTTGATCAGTACTTTTCGAGATAAGGTAGGGGACAGCGATTTTTCACGATTTTTTAAAAGTAATACGAAGAAAAGTGTGCGCAAGTATTACATTTATATATATATATATATATATATATATATATATATATATTTTACTTGTGTTTTCACAAGCTTTTGATCACTACTTTTCGAGATAAGGTAGGGGACAGCGATTTTTCACGATTTTTTAAAGTAATACGAAGAAAAGTGTGCGCAAGTATTACATTATATATATATATATATATATATATATATATATATATATATATATATATATATATATGTATGTATATATATATTTTTTTTTTTTTTTTTTTTTTTTTTTTATTGGTCTAGCACACGTGCTGCAGGGAAGTCCCTAAAACACTCCAGGAGCGGCACGAGTGCGGAAAAAGCGATTCACGTTGTTCTTGAATCGCTGTAAATTGTACTCGGTGGGAAACACAGCGCTGGGCAAATTATTTCAAAGGGATGATGTTCTCCATATAAAAGATTGCTTGAAAAGCGTCGTACGCGGAGTAACAAGCTGAACCTCATACGGATGCGAAGCACCAGCGCGACGTGTATTTCTAACATGCACCGCTTTGGGAGGAATTAAGCGGGCTACATCCTTCGAACACTTTCCATGAAAATACTTGTAGAACAGACTCAAGTCGCCAACCGTTCTTCGATGTTCCAGCGAATCAAGGCCGCCGGTCAATTCCGGGCCCCCAATCAGACGGACCGCTCTTCTCTGAACAGAATCCAACAAATGCAGTGTATGTTTGGGAGCGGAGCCCCAAACGTGGGAGCAGTATTCCATAGTTGGTCGAATTTGGGCTTTGTAAAGAATTAACAGTTGCTGTGGGGTGTAAAGCTTTCTGGTTCTAAATAATATTCCCAATTTTTGAGAAGCTCTCCTTGCTATGCCTGCAACATTGTATCGTGTGAAAAAATGTTGCCCCAAGCTTGGGCGCAATTTTGTAATATTGGAACTTACCCGCTTTAATTTCTGATACTGAATTGAGTGAACCCTAATTTTAAAAGAACTAAAGAAATTAAACACACACTAGCTCAGTTTTCCTTGGTAGAGAGATATGGGTAAGAGATAATTGTCTTACGTCTTTTTGGAACTAATTTCTATTTTTTTTAAAAGGCTTTAGCTGTACGAAATTTTGGGCACCATCCATTTTAAAATAGAAAGGATCTAACTACAGCTAAAAAAATGGAAAAATGCTGAAGGGTTTTATGGGTATTACTGAAAAGAATTAGTCTAGTACAACTTATCCTGAAAAGAAAAATAAATATTCAGTGAGACACTAGCTTTAATCAAAAAAGAAAATTTATTCATGTTTTTAAAATGAAAAGTTCTAACCTTTACAGTTTTACCTAACAAATTCTAGCCTAACTAGTAGTTGTTACATTAAAATTTCAGACTATTATAACCCCCGAAGACGAGAAATCGTGCTTTACACTCCACTTTTTAGTCTGTTTTAAATTGTAGTTAGGGCACTACTCTCGAATAAGTCTATTGAAGGGAGTTTTGTTGACTTACTGTTTTTTATTCCTGCTGTGATCGACTACGCCCGATTTCACACTTTTTCTTAACAAACACTTAGAAAGCCCACTACGGCTTTTATTTAAGACACTGGTGCTTTTACTTAGCGGCTCTGATGAAAATTAGCCTACTTCGGCTAGATGGAAAATAGCCTCTCGGCTAGACGGTACTGCCTGGCTGCGGCTAGATGGAAAACAGCCACGATTTACGGTCTGCGGAGCCTTAAATAATCGTGCGACTTTTGCCAGTAATATCACGACGCTCCAATCAAAACTGCCGATCAAACATTCCACCAATCGCGGCGTAGCGAGAGGTTCGGTCAGGAACCCGCACAACCGTATATACCGAACGTCCTGGAACTTCTGTTTAATATACCGTTCGATACAAAAATGAAAATAAGTACAATTTGAAATGGAAAAATCAGTAACATTACATGGTCTTAAAATCTAGGAAAAAATGAATGTTACAACAGGTTCATGCCAAGACATATTTGCTCCCAAACTAACGCCCAACAAATTGAGCGACGATGCTAGGGGAATGGAGTGCCCCGACATAACTATGTCGGGTTCAGCAACGTTAACTTTTTTAGAAAAAACTGCCGCTTGGGTTTTTGTAGCGTTAAATTCCACTTGGTTACTGTCACCCCAAGATAGAATTTCTTCCAGGTCTTTGTTAAGTTGAACGACCTCCTGCTGTCTGCGGATATTTGCCTGAGCAGCCGATGTCCGAGCGTTCAAGGTGAATGAAGAGACAAGAGTACTGTCATCTGCAAAGCTATAGATTGGATTCCCGGTCTTTTCCAGCAGATCGTTAATGTAAATGAGAAAGAGAGTAGGAGACAGTATGGAGCCCTGGGGCACACCGGCGTTGATAGTGAGGGTGTTAGAAAGAAATCCGTCGACCGTCACTCGTAAAGAACGCTCTCTGAGGAAACATGAGAGCCACAAACAGAACCTTTCAGACATACCATAAGAGCGCAACTTAGCCAACAGTCCATCGTGCCAAACACGGTCGAATGCCTTGGATATGTCAAGAGCAACCGCTCGAGATTCTCCAAAGTGTTCAATTGCGTTGTTCCAAACATGTGTTACATAAGTCAGAAGATCTCCTGTTGATCTATGTTTACGAAAACCATATTGGTGATCGCTAATAATATTGAATCGTTCAAGATATTTTAGAAGATGCTCATTGATAACCTTTTCCATGACTTTCGATATTATTGAAAGCAGTGCAACTGGTCGGTAGTTATTGGCAAGGACTTCTTACCTTTTTTAGGTATCGGCTGAACCGTGGCACATTTCCAGCAGGACGGAAATATTCCCTTTCTGTAGGATAGATTAAAAAGTCTACAGAAAACTGGTGTTAGTTCCCTTGCACAGTTTTTGAGAACTATGGCAGGTATTCCGTCAGCGCCAGAAGCCTTCTTGGTGTCTAGCTTCATTAAAATACGCTTTATGATGCGCTGTCTGAAGACAACATCGGGCATCCTTGACTGCAATACGGGAATAGTAGGTGGTGTTTTTTCCTTGGAAATCGACAGTAGAATGTGAAGCAAAGAGTTCAGCCAACAAGTTCGCTCTCTCAACAGGTGTGGTTGCAATGGAATTATCTGGCCGTGTGAGTGGTGGTATCGTGGATTTGGTAAAGTTTTGACTAACTGCCTTAGCGACTGCCCAAAAGGACCTGGAATTGTTGGGACAAGCGAGAAGTTTGTTTCTAATTCGTTGATTGTGTGCCTCCTTGGTTTCGTCGATAATTCCCTTGCATCTGTTCCGGGCATGAACAAAGATGTTTCGATTTAAGGTGTTAGGATTTTCACGCCATTGTCGGTAGGCAATATGTTTAGAAGCAACAGCTTCTTTGCATTTTCGGTCGAACCAAGGCTTGCCGTTGGAGGAGCATTTCTTCGAAAAAGGGATGTAAGCTTCCATACCAGCCAAAATAACATCGGAGACCTCCCTGGCGCAGTCAGATGGGTTATCGGATCGAAAACAAACGTCCATCCAAGGGAAAGTTCGAAAGTATTCCATGAGATCTTCCCATTTAGCAGATTTGTAGTGCCAAATCTTGTGCGGCCTAGGCGCCTCTCTGTCACTGATTGGCAGGATACTCGATGTCGAAAGCAGTTTATGGTCGGAAGAACCTAACGGCGGATTTACGGTGACCGTGTAAATCTCCGGATTGGTGGTTAAAAACAGATCAAGAAGACTGGCGAACTCCCCGTCTCGATCAGGGATCCGTGTTGATTCGTCAATAAGCTGAGTTAAGCCATAACTGATTGAGAATGATTCAGCTTCACGACCTTGTTCGTAGGTTGTATTTGAATATTTGAGCCAGTTGATATTGTGGACATTAAAGTCGCCCAGGATGGCAATTTCGGCACTTGGATAGTTACTTTGTAAATGATCGATGGTGTCTGCAAGAGAAGCGAAAAGTGTTCGAAAATGTATATATATATATATATATATATATATATATATATATATATATATAATATATATATATATTTTACTTGTGTTTTCACAAGCTTTATTTGACACCACACTCGATGACCTAGTAAAAAATTTTTTTTTCACTTCCGATTTCACCCTCAAAACGAATCCCTTAAGTCAAAATTTATGTTACGGTGATATAAAATGATCAGTGACTTCACAAAACACACCCCAAATAAGTTTTCAACAAAGTTTATTTCCAATTTTACTGAAAATTGATGACCTTGAAATTTCTGTTTTTTTTATATACCAGATAAATTATTACAGGTAATGCAATCGTGATAATTTTCGTTCAATCTACACCCCGTGGAGAATATTCTAGAATTTTTTCAAATTTTTTTGATAAGTACTTTCCGAGATAAGGCGGGTGGACAGCGATTTTTCGCGATTTTTTAAAAATAATACAAAGAAAAGTGCGCGCAAGTATTACATTATACATATATATATATATATATATATATATATATATATATATTTATATATATATATATATATATATATAAATATATATATATATATATATATATATATATATATATATATATATATATATATATGTATAATATACATATATATATATATATATATATATATATATATATATATTTTACTCGTGTTTTCACAAGCTTTCATTTGACACCACACTCGATTACCTAGTAAAAAAAATTTTTTTTTCACTTCCGACTTCACCCCCCCAAACTAACCCCTTAAGTCAAAATTTAACTTTCAAACTACATGGCTCTGATGAGGCCATCAATTCCTATATTACTACCAAATTTCAACTTTCTATGACAAATAGTTTCAGAAAAAATCGGGTGTGACAGACCGACAGACGGACAGACAGACAGACAGACACCGAAGTGATCTTATAAGTGTTCCGTACACTAAAAAAAAAACAAAAATTTCAAAATCATCACTTTTCCACAAATATATAACACATCCAGAAACAAGAGCATACTAATGTAAAACTATTTGCTCAGAATATTGATTTGGAACTAACAAAGTCGTTAAAAATGGCAGGCATTTTCGATATACTAAGCAACTTATCTAAATTAGGATGCGTAGTCATTCACCCTCATTCTCGAACCGCTTCGTCGTCTGGTTGCGACGTTGTTAACATTAAAGGATCCGATTAAACGATTAGAATTAACTTTCTTCTTTTTACTGATTTAATGGCTACAGCTGCCAAGCCTATCCCGTCAACTACTTTTGTTTATTAACGGGTTTTCTTATCTCTAGTTTTTGGATATAAAGAATGTATAAATAATGAAGTACATAAACACAAGCTAAACATTATATTTTCGTCCAGTCAGAATACGACCAAAACAGGGCCAAAAACAGAAATCGTCGGATACTGCTACTTTTTTTTTAAAATACTCGTCTTGATCGAGTACATTAAGGAAAGAATATTGCGACTGCTGAAACATCTTCAGAAATGGGAGAATTGGCCCGTTTTTGGTTTTTTTAGCGTATTTTTGGAATATTATCATAAATTTATGGAAGATAAACTAAAACTTCTGACAGATTTTAATTCTAGTTAAAAAAAAAACGAAAAATTTAAGGGACTATGGATATCATTTGAACCTTCAGGTCTAGAGAAATTGGCCGTTTTTATCGTTTTTTTCTTTTGTCATTTTTTATGATTAATCAGGTGTACTATGATAAAATTCGGGAAAAATTAATTTTTTAAAAGTAAGTAAATTTTAAACAAAAAATCGTAAACCTGAAAATAAAATGGCCTTAAAAGTAACTTTGGTTACTGAAAATATTATAAAAATCAAGACAAAATATTAAAAAAAAAAAAATCGTAAATTTGCATTAAACAAACTAAAAAGATTAAAATGGCCAATTTCTGGGGCCTAGATGGTGTAAATGAGTTCTTAAGTACCTCAAATGAAAGTTTAGGGACTAAGGAACATTTTCTGATATTTTAGGTACGGTAGTACTATAGTTGTGTAAAAAATTCGTCAGCAGTAAAAAACGTAAATCGGTAAAATTTATCAGTATTATGTGGAGTGAAAAATATACCTAATATGTAAAAGATGGCTAAAATTTTATTTGGATCAATTAAAGTAATGTTCTTGGAACATATTTAACTAAAAAAATTAGCTTACAATTTGCAAGTGTATCTCTTTAATCATAAAAAATGGCTAAAGAAAAAAACGACAAAACGGCCAATTTCTCTCGACCAGAAGGTTCAGTTGACATCCAGTGGTCTCGAACGTCAGAATGCGAAATCGGTAGTGTTGCCCACTAATATCGGTATATTTGTATCCAAAATCAATATATGAAAAAAAAACCATATTCAATCAAATTTGTTTATTTTAAACTTTGTAAAATAATAGGAACTTACAGAATATACAATTAAAACTAATAAAAGTGATTATTTTTTTACAATATTTTATATATGAGTGAATAAACCCTAGTGAATACTAGTAAAATATAATGAAATCGAAATAACAAAAACATAACTGACTAAATAATTTGTAATTCGTTTATTATTAACTAGCCGGGCCCGCGGCTCCGCTCGCGTGGACTTGATTCACTACTATCGTCACTGCTTATTCCTTATGTTACCCAAGTAATAAAATATCTCCCATTATTTCCCCTTTTCTCCCAATATTTCTCCTTATCTCCCGTTATCTCTACATAATTTCCATTATCTAGGCTTATCTCTGCTCATCTCCCATTATTTCTCCTTATCTCCCATTATTTTCTCCTTATCTCCCATTATCTCACCTTATTGCCCATTATCTAGGCTTATCTTGACTTATCTCCCATTATTTCTCCTATATCTCCCATTATCTCACCATAACTCCCATTATCTAGACTTATCTCTGCTTATCTCCCATTATTTCTTTTTATCTCCTATTATCTCACCTTATCTCCCATTATCTAGGCTTATATCGAATTATATAGAACATATGTATAAATTTATAAAAACACGTAAATCGGATAAGTGGTTCTCGAGTGATAAGCGCACTAACGGACAGACAGACAGACAGAGAGACGTTGCATTTTATATATATTTTATTCTTTGCTACATGATATTGTTCCATATTTAATGCTTTAGGGAGTGGATTGCAAGAGAATGCGCTAGCGGCAAACTTTTCTCCGACTTGATTCACTATTATCGTCACTGCTTATTCCTTATGTCACCTAACGTAATAAAATATATCCTATAACCTGGCCAGAGAACATACATATGGTTAAAAAAAACACATAAATCAGATAAGTGGTTCTCCACTGATAAGCGCACTAACGGACGGACAGACAGACAGACAGACAGACGGACAGAGAGACATTGCATTTTATATATATTATAGATATTCTCTGCTACATAATATTGTTCCATATTTAATGGTTTGGACTGCGTATTGCAAGAGAACGCGCTAGCGGCAAACTTTGTCCGACTTCATTTACTATTATTTTTTTACATATTTTACGTTACTGCTCATTCCTTATGCTACCTATCGTAATAAAATATAGCCTATAACCTGGCCGGAGAACATATGTATGTTTTAAAAAAAAAAGTACGAAAATCGGATAAGTGGTTCTCCAGTGATAAGCGCACTAACGGACAGACAGACAGACAGAGATACGTTGCATTTTATATATATTATAGATGTAATAAAATATATACCTATAACCTGGTCAGAGAACATATGTATGAATTTAAAAAATCACGTAAATCAGATAAGTGGTTCTCGAGGGATAAGCGCATTAATGGACAGACAGACAGACACACAAACGTTGCATTTTATATATATTATAGATATAGATTATTATTATTATTTTTATTATATAACCTGGCCAAAGAATATATGTATGAATTTAAAAAAAGACAGGTAAATCGGATAAATGGTTCTCGCGTGATAAACGCACTAATGGACAGACAGACAGACAGAGAGACATTGCATTTTATATACATTATAGATTACATATATTCTTTGCTACATAATATTGTAGCGTGTGAAAAAATGTTGCCCCAAGCTTGAGCACAATTTTCTTGCAGCCCCGCTTTAATTTCTGATACTGAATTGAGTGAACCCTGATTTTAAAAGAACTAAAGAAATTAAACACACACTAGCTCAGTTTTCCTTGGTAGAGAGATATGGGTAAGAGATAATTGTCTTACGTCTTTTTGGAACTAATTTCTATTTTTTTTAAAAGGCTTTAGCTGTACGAAATTTTGGGCACCATCCATTTTAAAATAGAAAGGATCTAACTTCAGCTAAAAAAATGGAAAAAAAAAAAAATGCTGAAGGGTTTTATGGGTATTACTGAAAAGAATTAGTCTAGTACAACTTATCCTGAAAAGAAAAATAAATATTCAGTGAGACTAAACTAGTAGTTGTTACATTAAAATTTTAGACTATTATAACCCCCGAAGACGAGAAATCGTGCTTTACACTTCACTTTTTAGTCTGTTTTACATTGCAGTTAAGGCGCTACTCTCGAATAAGTCTATTGAAGGGAGTTTTGTTGACTTACTATTTTTTATTCCTGCTGTGATCGACTAGGCCCGATTTCACACTTTTTCTTAACAAACACTTAGAAAGCTCACTGCGGCTTTTAGTTAAGACACTGGTGCTTTTACTTAGCGGCTCTGATGAAAATTAGCCTACTTCGGCTAGATGGAAAATAGCCTCTCGGCTAGACGGTACTGCCTGGCTGCGGCTAGATGGAATACAGCCACGATTTACGGTCTGCGGAGCCTTAAATAATCGTGCGACTTTTGCCAGTAATATCACGACGCTCCAATCAAAACTGCCGATCAAACATTCCACCAATCGCGGCGTAGCGAGAGGTTCGTTCGGTCAGGGACCCGCACAACTCACTATATACCGAACGTCTGGGAATCCCTGTTTAATATACCGTTCGATACCAAAATGAAAATAAGTACAATTTGAAATGAAAAATCAGTAACATTACATGGTCTTAAAATCTAGGAAAAAATGAATGTTACATTTACCCCCTTCCAAAAAGAAATAGACTACACTAGTCTATTAAACTTAGGCTACTTATGAAAAGGTACAAAGTGGTACACTATCACTTAATACTAAGGTCAGAACTTAAAACAAAATTACAAACTCGGACCTTACTACTAGACTTAATTCAAATTAAGCACTAATATTAAGTACAATGAAAACCAAATGAAAATCTTTGCATGTACACAAAAATCTTATAACTAGACTTAACTTAATTAAACACTAAGGTTAAGTACATCAAAAAGTAAATAAAAATCCTTGCATGAACATAAGAAATACCTGTTCAAAGTAACAGTCGCGGTCTTCTTATATAAAAGAATCAGCTCTGTTATTGTTACCAAAACAAAAAAATATAACTTTGTCTAGACTCTTGTCTAAACCAAAAAAAAATGAACTGAAACAAAGTATGAACACCCCCCCTTAAAATAGTTTAAGGATTGTCTGAAAATTTTCTATTTCAGCAAAAGAAATTTATAAAAATTCTTAAATAAAAAAAATAAAAAAAAGATTCTAGTGCAAACACTTACACTAAAAAGAAAAAGTCTTGTCAGACCATTTAGCACTAGGCCAAAAAAAAATAATATCTGGATAAATATCCAGACAAACGCTCGGGAAAAATCGCCATCCATGCTCTAGCTCATCGCTAAGAGAACATTCCAAATCTAGTATCACTACTAGTCGCACTCGGAAAATAATCGCACTCTATCGCGCAATGTCGACGTCCTAAGACATCTAGACATGCTAAAATCGGTAGGGAAAACGCTCTGGTTGATCGCCAGAAAATACGTCAGCTTATTGCCAACAAAACGCTCTGGTATATCGCCAGAAAAAAACTCGGCTCCTCGCCAAGAAAACACTCTGGCATATCGCCAGAAAAAAGCCTCAGCTCCTCGCCAAGAAAACACTCTGTAAGTAGTCCTCGACTACACAAAGTCTGCGTTCTAAAAGAACAATCTCGCCTTTAACATAGTGAGCAGCTATAAAAGCTAACAATATCACTATAGGCACAGTGAATAGCTATAAAAGCTAAAATTCACCCTAAACACAGTGAATAGCTATAAAAGCTAAAATTCACCAAACTGAATGATCCTGCTTCAAAAAGCAATGTTCACAAAGAACAGAATGATTAGTCCACGCGCAACTAACATTCAAGGAAACATTCCCAACATAACTATATGAGACAACAAGTCTCGAAATAGGACCTCCCTAAAGTCATAATCCTATATATGGGAGTCCATAAGCAAAACGACTCAAAATCTCGCATTTTGAGCACATGCCCTCAGGCAACCAACATACACCGAAATATATACAGAAATATGTACAGAAATATATACAGGAGTTCAAATCCCAAACTCTTGGTTATGATAACTCCATACTGAGCTTGGTGAAAGCTCTTAGCAAAAGCTAATCAAATCTTCGGCACATCGCACCAAAGTGACAAATCTGCCTAGAAACATGAGCCGGAAAAAAAACGCCCTCCGTCATTCTTCAGGGTGGCTATACAGAGATATAAAACTTAACCAGCATTGCGCTTCTCCAAGTTGCATGAAGAACCCTCGTGTACTGGTCTCGCCCTAGAACAACAACGAAAAACATTCAATCCATCCCACATAACAGGAGACAAACACCTCACCACGATATACTGAATGGTGGAGACAATAAAATACAGAATTGGTGACCCTGGTGTCCACCAACAAAAGGGAGTAGATTATAGCATCCACTAAACTAAAACGGTGTCTACCACACCACCATAAGTCAAAAAAAAATTAATCATTAGGGTGTTCCGAAACACACTACTGCCAACAGCCTGTCACCACTAATAGGCTAATTGGAGCTGAGGTCGACTACAGTAGTTAGGCTCTCCTTTGGTTCAAATAGAAATAACCATTGGGTAACAAAACCCCTAAAGGTCCCAAAGGTCAAACGTTCACCCCCCATAGACTACCCTTCCAATCAGTCTGTTCCTCAGGAAGACTAACTCCCTGCCAAACGTCGTAACGGCATCTGTTAGCACTGTTGAGCTTAAAAAGCTACATGAAGCAAAAATTTCTCAAATTTTCGGTGGCAACGCAACAAAACTTTTGAAGACGACAAGAGCTTTTCCAGCTTAATCAGAAACAAGAAGAAAACATCGTTGACAGCTAAAATATTCGATCATGGTGTTAATCGTCTCCCTAGACAATAGCCTCTAGAAGAAACTGCTACAGGTATCAGGCATAACCGTTTTCTGTCAGCCCAAACTTCTAGATTACCTCTTGGAAATCTAAAAATTCAGTTAGGAATCTTCCTTCACTGCGCTTAGCCTCTCTTGACAAGGTTCTCATCTCGGTATCAGATTTTGATCATTTCTTTGTGAAACGACTGTCTTACTCTGCTCTCATCTCCTGTAAATGATCAGCCTTTAGTTCTCCTGCAGAACTTCAATTTTCTATCAATCTGATAGTAAACCGAAAAAAACTCAACATACGCCTATGAGTCCATGCAAAAAAATTAAAAAAAATTAGTGACTCAAAGGTAACGTTTTAAACGGCTCTGAAAAAAAAATAGAAAATACCCTCAGTTTGTCGATTCAGAAGAAGATCTAAATCAAAATAATCCAAGTCTTAGACTTACTGGATAAACCAAAATCAATTTACTCTTAATTGCACCCAACATATACCACTAAGGTAATAAAAATACACCCACTCGGGTAACAAACTTTGAAATTGCTCATTAAAATTTTGACTCTACATCACACTACACGAGCTACATCTTGCGCTTGTCCTAACTCAAGATCACCTTGGATTGCCTCTAATCAAAATTTCGCTTCCAAGTGTCAAGAACTGGATATTATTTGGGCTCATAAGCAAATCAAATCCCGCGACCACCGACATACCAGTCTTATGATATATCCTGAGTGTGACTCTTTCGCAAGCTCGCAAAACTGAGTCGATGCTAAACATCACCCACAATCAACCTAAGTTTGGGATATGGCCAATACCCAAAACCTTAGCATTAAACAATAAAAGTAAGCTATTCTCTGCTCAACTTTTATAACAGTCAAAAAAACGAGGTCGTCACCTCTACAGAGCAACATCAAAAAAAATTTAAGCAATTAAGATAATGTAAATATAAATTATTCTTCTTCTGACAAACTTTCATTAGGGTTAGGTTCATTGAATGGTTTTAAGTCTTTAATATGCCATCGTCCTATTTTAGTCCCAACTAAATTAACTAAACCATAAACTAAGTCTGAAATCTTTTCTCTTATCACGCAATGCACATACTTAGGTACCAACTTAGATGTGAATTTATCTGCTGCACTGGAAAGAATTTTATTTTTTCGCCAAACGTGATCACCTTTATTAAAGGCAAAATCCCTTTTTCTAAGGTTGTAAGACTTACTGTTCCGTTCATAAGCCTTATGTATCCTACTACGCACGTCGGTGAAAATATCTTTTAAACCCTTTAAATTTTCGGCGTACGCACCCCTGTTACTCGGAATTATTTCGCTGTCAACATTGACATCCAAATCTAAATTTTTATAATACGATCCAGATAGAGGTATCTGTCTGCCGTAAACTAAGAAAGACGGTGTAAACCCGGTTACTTCGTGTTTGAATCTTTGAAATTCCTTTATCCCGAATTATCACGTGAATCAACGAATATTACTTTGAACGAAATTATATTGTAGAGGGCACACGGATTGAAACGTATGTTAAAACTATATGTCTCACTTAAGCTCTTAAGACACTCAGAAGTAAACTGAGTACCGTTATCGCATATCGAAAGCGATGAAACTCCGTGGATTAGAAAAATATCGTTTTCTAAAATTTTCAAAAAGCATTCGGCTTTAGAGCTTTTCAAAGGAAATAACACGGTATACTTTGTAAACCTGCAAAAAAATTACGAAAAGTCATTTATTTCCCTGTTTTGAACGTGGAAATGGACCTACTAAATCAGCTGCTATGACTTGAAAGGGTAATTAACCGTTTTTCTCTTTTCCCATCAGTCCCATAGGTAGTGCATTTGGAGATTTCTGCGCTCCACATACTTCACAAGTCCTCACAAACTTTACGATGTCAAAACGCATTTTTGGCCAATAATACTGTTCCTGAACCCTGTGAAGAGTTTTATAAAAGCCAAAATGACCAGAAGTAGGAGGAGTGTGACACATGTCTATAACTTCCTCTCTCTGTGGTTTAGGAACTAGTATTTTCCACTCGGGTACATTAACTTTTAAAGGCAACTGGTTTGGGATAAACTTGTACACGAAATCATTTTCCACTTTCCACTGCGGAAAATTTTCAGGAAATTCTTTAATTTGCTGCCGTAAATTGTCGTACCATGGGTCAATGCGATCTATGTCAACTGTATCAATTCTTACGCCAATCTCTGCATTAAGACTGTTTTCGTCCGCTATATGATCTGGGATTCTTGACAAAGCGTCAGGAATAACATTGTGGACTCCTTTTCTATGAATTAAAGTAAATGTGTGTTGTCTCAGCCTAATCGCCCAACGCGCTAGTTTGCCACTAGGGTTTTTTAATAGAATTAAGCCACAATAAACTATAATGATCTGTTATGACCGTGAAAGGAACACCTTCGATGTAAGGTCGAAACTTTTCGATGTTAAAGAGTACGGCTAAACATTCTTTTTCAACAACCGAATAGTTACGTTCAGCCTTTGATAAAGTTCTACTGGCATACGCTATCACTCTTTCCTCACCATTGATTTTCTGTGTTAGGACGCCCCTAAACCGGTATTAGAAGCATCACTAGAAATATAAAACTGTTGGGAAAAGTCTGGTTGGGATAAAATGGGAGCTGAAACCAATAGCTCTTTAATCTTTATAAAAGATTCTTCGGCTGCCTTTGTCCATTCTATCGATTGTCCTTTTTTTCGTCCTTTCAAAAGATCATTAATAGGCGACAACAAGGTAGAAAAATTCTCGATAAAACGTCTATACCATGAACACATTCCTACGAAGCGCTTAACTTCCGTAGTATTAGTAGGCCTCGCATAATTAACCATGCTTGCTACTTTATCCGGATCGGTACGCAAGGAATTTGAGCCTACAATATAGCCTAAAAACTTTAGAGAAGTTTTGAAAAAATCACATTTGCTCAAATTTATCGTCAGTCCGGCCTCTTTCAATTTATCTTTTACTTCCTTAAGTAAGCGAATATGCGATTCGAAGTCTTCCGATGTTACTAAAATATCATCGAGATAGGTGAAAATATGTGGCTCATATTTCGGACTAAATATAGCGTCCACTAAACGTTGCTGAGTTTGAGCAGCGTTCTTTAGACCAAACGGCATAGTGACGAACTGAAATAGACCTCGGCCTACTACTGCAAAAGCGGTCTTTTCCTTAGAGGATTTGTCCAAAGGAATTTGCCAGAAAGCCTTTCTAAGATCTATTGAGGATACATACTTAGCATTCCTGAGTGATGTCAAAATTCTATCGATGTTCGGTAATGGATAGTTATCAAATTTGCTGACCTCGTTGAGCTTTCTTCCGTCATAGCTTAGACGATGTCACTCCGAGTGTCAACATTTCGTCTAACTCCTTACAAAATTCTGTCGATCTTCGGTAATGGATAGTTATCAAATTTGCTGACCTCGTTGAGCTTTCTTCCGTCATAGCTTAGACGATGTCACTCCGAGTGTCAACATTTCGTCTAACCCCTTATTTAATACCTTTGACATATACGGAGACATGGCGAAGGGCCTTGTCTTTACAGGACTGGCATCAGCCGTATCTATAGACATGGTGATCTTATTCGTTCGGCCTAACCTATCTTTACTACTTATTTCATTGAAAGAGCTTATTACGTTTTCTGCGTTTAAGCGTTCCGTCCGCGAGAGATCATCTAGGGTACATAGACGCGAGAAAAGGTTTTCTAAAGGACTTTCTGAATAACAATCTTTAAAACTTGTTTGAGAATTGACTTTTAGGGACTGTGGATACCACGAATTATTTTTAAAATTTACTAGAATTCCGAATTTTTGTGTAAAATCACATCCTAAAACCAAAGTATGTGATAGAGAAGGTACTACTAAAACAGAAATTACTAAACAATGACCATTGCAGACTAGCGGCAACTCAACCGTACCTAAAACTTTTAGACGGCTGCCATCTGCAGTGGTAACACTTCTATTTTTGACGTGGCATATTTTTATACTTAAACGACTTAAAATTTTAATACCATTCTGACCTATAACGGAGGCATTTGCACGAGAGTCAAGTAAAGCCGAGAAATGGGCACCTAATAATCTTTATATGCGGTCCATTATCTAAATATTTATGCACGAATAAAGGAGACATGTGACCATTTGGAGAAGCAGGAGTTTTAATTTGAGAAGGAGAATTTTTATTAGACTTTTAAAAAAAATCAGAAACTTTTTGTAACTACTTAGTCCAATCTGATTTATTGGAGTATTTCTTTACTTAAGATCCTCGTTAGAATCTTTCTTTTATCCGCGACCGGACGTTCTGAGAAAGTACGACGGATTTTCAGTTCATAGTCTAATTCATTTTCCAGTAAGTGATTGACTTTAAAATTGACGGCTTCCATGATAAATGAATAAAATTTAAAAGAATTGTTTAAAAAAGTCGTTAAAAATATTTCTCCTGTATTCCCAATAGTCAAAATAAAAAATATGCAAAGGCACTTAAAATATGTAAACTTCTTTACCAAACATTAAAAAAAATCTTCGACAATTTCAAAAAAAAATTTCTAAGTATCGCCTTGTATTAAAATTCTTTTACTAAGATATCTTAAGAATTTTCAACAAAAAAATCTCCAAATACCGTTTCGTCTATCAGCAAAGTATTTTTAATATTCATGCAAAATATAGGTGAGAAAAAAAACGTACCGTTTTTTCCTCGGCTATCCGCAAAATAAACAGTGTAAAATTAAAGTCGACCAGCACATCTGCTAATCTGAACTATAAAGCTAGCTTTTAAGAAAAAAGTAGGAATCGCTTATCTTAGAGTCAACAACAAAATTCAATATCTAACTCATATCATCAGATAAATTGAAATAAAAAATTCTACAAATTTCCTGCTTTTGTCTTACTGCTATAGTGTAGTTTCTTTAAATAAATATTATGAAATAAAAATATCTGCAAAGTTAGAGCTTTTATTTTGTTCGAAAGCTAGTACACTGAACCCTTTTTTAAAAAATAAAATTCCAAAAGCCCCGCGTTGACAGCGCTATTTTGTAAGTTGTGAAAAAATGTTGCCCCAAGCTTGAGCACAATTTTCTTGCAGCCCCGCTTTAATTTCTGATACTGAATTGAGTGAACCCTGATTTTAAAAGAACTAAAGAAATTAAACACACACTAGCTCAGTTTTCCTTGGTAGAGAGATATGGGTAAGAGATAATTGTCTTACGTCTTTTTGGAACTAATTTCTATTTTTTTTAAAAGGCTTTAGCTGTACGAAATTTTGGGCACCATCCATTTTAAAATAGAAAGGATCTAACTTCAGCTAAAAAAATGGAAAAATGCTGAAGGGTTTTATGGGTATTACTAAAAAGAATTAGTCTAGTACAACTTATCCTGAAAAGAAAAATAAATATTCAGTGAGACACTAGCTTTAATCAAAAAAAGAAAATTTATTCATGTTTTTTTTTTAAATGAAAAGTTCTAACCTTTACAGTTTTACCTAACAAATTCTAGCCTAACTAGTAGTTGTTACATTAAAATTTCAGACTATTATAACCCCCGAAGACGAGAAATCGTGCTTTACACTTCACTTTTTAGTCTGTTTTACATTGCAGTTAAGGCGCTACTCTCGAATAAGTCTATTGAAGGGAGTTTTGTTGACTTACTGTTTTTTATTCCTGCTGTGATCGACTACGCCCGATTTCACACTTTTTCTTAACAAACACTTAGAAAGCTCACTGCGGCTTTTAGTTAAGACACTGGTGCTTTTACTTAGCGGCTCTGATGAAAATTAGCCTACTTCGGCTAGATGGAAAATAGCCTCTCGGCTAGACGGTACTGCCTGCTGCGGCTAGATGGAATACAGCCACGATTTACGGTCTGCGGAGCCTTAAATAATCGTGCGACTTTTGCCAGTAATATCACGACGCTCCAATCAAAACTGCCGATCAAACATTCCACCAATCGCGGCGTAGCGAGAGGTTCGGTCAGGAACCCGCACAACTCACTATATACCGAACGTCTGGGAATCCCTGTTTAATATACCGTTCGATACCAAAATGAAAATAAGTACAATTTGAAATGAAAAATCAGTAACATTACATGGTCTTAAAATCTAGGAAAAAATGAATGTTACAA
>CM032455.1:18523479-18567276 GCA_019049505.1 Pachyrhynchus sulphureomaculatus | reverse complement strand
TCTAGACTCTGCGAAGAATATTCCAGAATTTTTCAAAATCTTTTGATCAGTACTTTTCAAGATAAGAGGGGGACAGCGACTTTTCGCGATTTTTTAAAAATAATATAAGAAAAGTGGGCGCAAGTATTACATTATATATATTTTTGAACTCGTGCTTTTACAAGCTTTCATTTGGCACTCCACTCGATAAACTGGTAAAAAAAATTTCAGTTCCGAAAACTAACCCCTTAAGTTAAAAATTTAACTTACAGCTCTGATCAGGCCATCATTTCCTATATTGGTAGCAAATTTCAATTTTCTACGTCAAATAGTTTCGGAGAAAATCGGGTGTGACAGACAGACGGACAGACATCGAAGTGATCTTATAAGTGTTCCGTAAGGAACACTAAAAAAGGAAAAGGGAGAGCGTCAATCGACAAATTAGGGAGAATCGCACGATAATCGGGCAACCAAACCAGGTTTTTTTTTCCCAAAAAGAATCCTTACCTTACACGCAATTTAAAGATCGATTACTACGTTCATAGGCCTCTCTTGGCTACGCCACAGGTAGTAATTACAAACGCGAATACAAAAAGGAAAAAGAAGAACACGGAGTCTATGTCAGCGAAAAGTATTTGAAAAAAACTAGCAAATGTTGCATTATGTCGCAATCATAGCTTGATGTTCAAAAAATCCAAGTAACGCAAATAACGCCACTGTCTTTACATCAATAACATAATTTTATTTTGTGTTTTGCTGAATCAAACAACCTAGTTTCCAACCCTAAATAGAGAAATGCTTTATTTATAGATTAAATAAACTGCCTATATTGATTTCTAAATAATTATCAAAACAAATAAAAAAAATTATAATAAAAACATAATTATAATAGTAATTAAAAATACATAGATCGAAAGAAAATTAAATTTTAAGAAACGTCAAGCGGCTCTTTAAAAAACAATAACGGAGCATATTATTCATTCTCCTTCAAACACGCTACAAAGTAGGCCATGACAAATAACCGACATAAAATATTTCGAAAGCAGTACGTTTGGCAACGCGGCGCACACACAACACACTTGATGGTCTTCCCTAGAAACGGGGAGGCCCCTACTAAGTTTCGAGGCCGTCAACCCGTAAAATATCGAACTTTGTTCGTGGAACGACGATTTCTAATAGAAAATAGCCCGTTCGTCGAACGATGGTGAATTATGTAGATATTTTTTGAAATTGTTTACGTTTTTGGTAGCAAAAATTGGCACGAAATTGTTAAAAAATGCACATCTTCTGGTATATATGACATTATTTTTGTTGAAAAACGCAACTAAATTAAACTCGAAGTAAACTTTTGGTAAGTTTACAAACAGGCATTCATCGTCTATTGGCGAACGGACTGTATAGCTCGTTAACTGCGTCATTCGTTAGGATTTTGATAAGGTTGCTTGATGGAGTCGTTATTTGCTGAATAATAAAGTTTTTTTAAATTTGTATGTTGGAGCGGGCTGCGCTGTTTTCGTTTCATGATTGATGGTACGAATAAATTAGTAACCTTTTTGTGATACTTTTTAAAAAATTAGGAAAATTTTGTTTATATTTTGTTAAGTTATTAACGTGGTCGAGGCCGTGCACAAATATTCATATTTTCAAAATTAGAGATTAAAAATTTTATATAATTTTCATGGTGGTCATTTATATTGGTCTAAAAGAAATGCAAGAGAAGACAAGTTTATTTATTTACGTCGACGGCAATTAAGGGTGCTGTACCATCGTTTTTATGGCTTTTTTTTCACTTTCATATGCGTTTATAATTAGTACTATGTCTGATGTACTACTTTTATATAGAAACACTGGCATTGTGCCAATACACTCTACTATTACATGAACGTTACATGTTATCTTCTACGACAAGGGGGCGTCATAGGGGACCCTGAGAAACGTCGCTTATTGTGGGTTCTTTTTTGTAAGAAATGTTTACCCCACGATGATGATGATGATGTTATTGAGTCCGGGCGAATCGACTACAGAGGTCATTTAGCGCCCCACAGAGTATTCTGATTTATGTTTTAAACTCTAAAATGAATTTCTTGGAGGAAATTGTTGATGTTGCCTTTGATCTGTTCGTAGGAATCTATAACGCGTTTTAGCTTTGAAGGTATGTTGTGTTTGTCTCTCATGCTCTTGTAATGCGCAGTCTTAAATATATGTAGGACAGTTAGGGGCGCGTGGCAGCCTGTGCATATAGGAGATGGTTCCCTGTTCATGAGATGGGAGTGGGTGGCATGTATATGACCTATCGCTAGTCTTCTTCTGTGCACGTTGTCATTTTCTTCCCATGTTCGTAGAGTCGAGTGGGGGGGTAAACTTCAGGCTTAATGGACCATAGCTTATTATTAGGATCTTGTAAGTCCCAGTCTAGTTGAAACAGTGTTTTGTGGAAAGAACTAAGATACTTGTTGAAGTCCGAGTAGTGATTTTCTGCCATGATTGGAATGTCCCATTCGATGGCACGTTTTGCAAAATGGTCTGCTCTGTCCTTACCTTTATTGCCGATGTGACTGGGGGCCCAGAGTAGTGTAATGGATCTGCGTTTCAGTGATGCAGTGTATAAGAGATCATAGATGTGTCTGATATAGTTGTAATCTAAGTTTCTTGAACTGATGGCCGATAGGGCGCTGAGGGAGTCTGAGATTATGAGAATTGGTTTCTTGTAGCGTGTTATTAGCGAGTATTTGATAGCTTCTTTAAGGGCTAGTAGTTCGGCTGAAAAAATGGTAGCGTGTTTTGGGAGTTTGAACATTTTTATGAAGTTGTGCGAGGTGAATGCAGCGCCGACCCCATTATCAGACTTTGAGCCATCTGTAAAGATTTATATGTGATTAGGATAGTTTTTTGGAGATTGTTTCTAGCATTAGTTTATTAAGCGTTGCATTGGAGAAGTCAGTCTTGTTGTATTGTCTCATGGTTAGATTTACAATTGGTTGTGGAGAGAGCCATGGTGGGAAGGTGGAGAAAAGGAGGTATTCGTATTTTGGTTGGAGAAATTTGTATGATGTAATTAGGTTGCTGATTCTTTTTGGGATTGAATTTGGGGTTAGGTTTATGTTTTGTTCGGTGGGAGTTAGTTAGGTTTAAGGAAATTTTGGCGTGAGGGCGGAACAGAGAGGATGAGTAGTATTTAAGGAGGGAGAGGTTTCTGGTTTGTTGTAATGCGGGGGTGGCGGCAATGCACTGTATGATGAGCGAAAGGCACCAGTGGCAAGGCGAAGAGCCTGATTTTGTATATGTGGAGTAATGATGGAAAGTCGGCTCCTCAGGTCAAGCCCGAGAAGAGGCGCAGAAGGTTTAGGTCAGAGGCTGTACGAGTTCTAAGTGTATTTATGTGTGCTTTCCAGGTAAGTCTGTTGTCAAAGGTGAGATCCAGTATCTTCAGTGTGTCAACTGTTGGAAGGAGGTTATTATCAATATGCAGGGGATTCATTCTGGGGCAAGCCCCTATATTTGCAGAAGTGAATTTGGGAACTCCACGATCATTGAATTTTAAATTCGGGTTTTAGAGTTCCACTGAAGAAAAGAGTTCTTTTCAGTCAGTCATCAATTTCAAGTTAGGGTGTTAGGAGGAGTCTAAGTTTGTAAATTTCCAGTGCAAGAGGATTAACGCCCCTCTCTATAAATAACTCCGCCTTAAGTGTTTGCTTTTTAATGTTCCGTACGGAAAACTTGAGGGATCACTTCGGTGTCCGTGTGTCTGTCTGTCTGTTTCTCACATCCGATTTTCTCGACAACTAATTGTCATATAGAGTTAAAATTTGGTACAAATATAGGAATTAATGGCCCAATCAGAGCCGTGTAGTTTTGAAAATTACATTTTCACTTAAGGGGGTAGTTTTGGGCGGTGAAATAGGAAGCTGTCATCGAGTGGGGTGTCAAATGAAAGCTTATGGAAACAGGAGTTTAAAAATATATTTGATGTTATACTTGTGCACACTTTTCTTTGTATTATTTTTAAAAAATGGCCAAAAATCGCGGTCCCTTTACATTATCTCGAAAAGTACTGAGCCAAAAATTTTGAAAAAATTCTGAGGTAGTCTTCATAAAGTGTAGATTTAGCGAAAATTGTCACGAGTGCATTACGTTTGATAATTTATCTGCTATAAAAGAAAACCTATGAGCTCTAACAATATGGCGGAGCCTTTTTAATATACTTACTACCGAGTCGCACGTCGCTCCTATACCAAGGCAAAATAATTTTATTTTATTTGCTTATAATTAAACAAATGTTTAAGTAGTAATTATTTGTTTTACACTTTTATTACTAGATTCTAGATTCAGCTAGATTGAATTATTAGCTATTAGGTAGCTAAGATGCTATAACTATTATACATTAGATACTGACTGAGAAAAAAACGTGAAAATACATATTGGATCTAAAAATATACACCGGGACCTAATTAACCTAGCCTAGGTAAAGATTTTATTTTATTTTAAGAGCAATCACTGTACGGAACACTAATTGCGCAAGTCCGACTTGCACTTGGCCGGTTTTTATTTTTTCTTCTAAGAAACGTCCTTTGTATCCATGTTCTTCCACGCCTCTTGAATCAGACTACGTCACACTTATCAGCCAATTTCTTTTACGTCATAGTTTTAATTTCTTCACTTTTAGTCATATTGTGATTAGATAAGATGACAGGACGTGCTAGTACTTTCACCGCCACCTTGATTGCCACACACATAAATAAATAAACATGGGCTGTGATTCTGTAACCAAGAGAAGAAAAAAGGAATGGCGAAAGAGAAGAGTTCCTTTTCTCTTTGGAATATCGTATTCTATAAAATCCTCGTTTCCGTATCGTTATAATTCGGCTAGGCTCGAATCCTTATACAAATTAGATACATTTTATATTGTTAATTTTAAAAATGTCAGCTGGCTGTTTTATTTTCCCGGACATCACTGTGACTAGACCACAACTTTCAGTTAGTTATAACACGTAAGCTGAAAAGTTTTTGGTCGAACACATAGATGTCGCTCTTTTCAAAAAAAAAAAACCATATAATTTTTAGGAAGTACCAACCTTCAAACGATACGAGTCAAAATTTCATGACATTTCGTCGATTAATTCACAAGTCACAATGGTTTTAGTGACGCTACTTTTGATATTTTCAAAACAGTGAAAAGAATCGAATTTCGGGTGTTGATTAAACACTGTTTTTTGATGGGAAAAAATACCGTTCAAGTAAAGCAATGGCCTGATAACTGTTACGGGGACTCTGCCCCTGGAAAATCACTCATCATTTACTGGTATGCTGAATTTAAACGCGGTCGTACAGATACAAATGATGCTAAACGCTCTGGACGCCCAAATGAGGTGGTTACACTGGAAAACATAAAAAAAAATCCACAATATTGTTTTGGATGACCGTAAAGTAAAATTGCGTGAGATAGCTGACACTCTAAAGATATCAAAAGAAAGTGTTGGTCATAGTTTGCACGAACATTTGGGCATGAGAAAGCTCTGTTCGAAACGGGTACGGTGTTTGCTCACAGTGGACCAAAAACAACAACGTGTTATGATTCTCGGCGCTGTTTGTACCTGTTTAAGCGCAATAAAAAAGGATTTTTTTCAAGCGATATGTGACAATGGATGAAACATGGATCCACCACTACACTCCGAAATCAAATCAGCAGTCAGCTGAGTGGACAGCAGCCGGTGAAAGCCGCCCGAAGCGACCAAAGACACAATAGTCAGCTGGGAAGGTTTTGGCCTCTGTATTTTGGGATGCGCATGGAATAATTTTCATCGACTATGCTGAGAAGGGAAAAACCATCAATAGCGAATATTTTATAAAGTTATTGGTGCGTTGGAAGACAGAAATCGCAAAGAAACAGCCCCAAAGGAACAAGAAAAATGTGCTCTTTCATCAGGAGAATGCACCGTGTCACAAGTCAATGGTTACGTTGGCAAAATTGCATGAATTGAATTTCGAATTGCTTCCTCATCCACCATATTCTCCAGATTTGGCCCCCAACAACTATTATCTATTCGCAGACCTTAAAAAAATGCTCGCGTGAAACAGATTTGGCTTCAATGAAGAATTTATACTGAGGCCTATTTTGAAGGCGAACACAAATCCTTCTACAAGAAAGGTCTAGAAATGTTAGAAAAGCTTTGGACTAATTGTGTCGCTCTTGAAGGAAACTATATTAATGAATAAAGTCGAATTTTGCAAAAAATATGTGTTTTAAGTCGCTAGACCAAAAAACTTTTCAGCCTACGTGTTATATTCTGACATTTTTGTTTGAGATTTACTTTCTTTAGTACTATTTAATGTTTATTGCAAAGGAAAGTTTGCTTAAATTTATTTTTTGCAGGTCTGTTTTTGCTCTTAGTATCATACAAGGACATTAACCCGGCCTAAGGAGATCCAGAGACATCTTCTTTGAACTTAACATACTTAGGTAAATCTCAGTAGGCGCGTCCACGTCGCGCTAGTGGGTCCGATTCATGAATCGGTGGCTGAGTTCTACTGAGGACCCAGTGTTGCGGGGTATAACGCATCCCCCTTGTCCAGGGATACGGATGAAGACCACACCGGCAGTGAATACGAAGAAGAAAGGCTTCGGAATGACGGACCCGGCGCATATGGCCACTCGGCGTTTAGGGTTTAGATAAACGCAAATGAAGCGCTGCAAAAAGCGTCTGTTCCCAGATTGGGCGGATGAAAAAGAAATACTGGGAAGGCAATGGAAAACCACTTAGTAGATACACATTTCCCAGGAATTCATGATGATGGCTGACAAATGCAACGGCCCCGAGTACGGGCGCCCCTTCAATGGGGCAGGAGTGCTAAGAATCTCCCGATCAGCTAGAATCAAGTTGGACCCATCAGAAATATATAGGATAGGTACATGAAACGTGAGGGGATTTGTGCGAACCTGGAAAGATGCACAAAACCATAAGAGACATAAGAAGATTACAGATCAGTATCCTTGGAGTGGGTGAAATGTGTTGGCTTGGTTCCGAAAGAACAACAATAAACGATCATGATGTATTTTATGCGGGAGAAGACAGCCCACAACACAAAAATGGAGTAGCCTACAAGTAAATGCATCGACCACAGACTACGATAATGAACACATAGAAACCTTCTATAAAGATCTAGATCAGGTCCTAGCATCGACAAAGAACCACGAAATAACCCTCGTTATGGGCGCTTTGAACGCCAAGGAGAGCAAGAAAACATTTTAGGAGATTACGGCCTGGGTAACTGTAATGACAGAAATGATAGGATCACGACGTTTTGTTTAAGGAAACAACTAGTAATCACAAATACATTCTATAAGTTACTAAAACGTCACTTATATACATGGAGATCACCTGCAGATTCACCAGAAAAAAAATCGTCAGAAACGAGATCGACTTCATCTGAATCAAGTAGAGGTCCCAACAGACCATAATTTCCTAGTAGGAAAAATAAGACGGCAGCTTAAAAGGGTCAGGAAACCTAACAGAACAACCACATTCAGTATAGATAAACTGACAGACGAAAACAGTAGATCACATATAACAAATATGTTAGAAGAGAATGAAATCCAATGTGGAAACCATGTGGGACAGATCTAGAAACATACTGAAAGAAGCACAGGAAAGTGAGCTAAAAGAGGATAGAGGAAGAACGAAACAGAGCTGGATGGCTGCTGGCATTTTAGACCTTCTGGATCAGAGATGAGTACAAGTATAGAAACGAGGATGAGTATAAGAGAATACATTGTGAAATAAGACGGAGAATAAGACAAGCAAAGGCAGACTGATACACTAGGAAATTTAAAGAGATTGAACACTATAAGGTAAAGCACGACTTGTTTAATTTGTATAAAAATTCGCGAGCGATCTAATACCAGTTTTCTGTAGACTATCAATCTACAAAATATAAAGAGAATATTTCCTTCCTGCTGGAAATGAGCATCAAAAGGATTTCATGTTATTACCGACCATCAATATGGCTTTCATAAGCAAAAATCTACAGGATATCTTCTAACTTATGTAACACATGTTACCTTGGTACCTCGGAACATCGAAGACCGGTTGTCGCCTACAAGTATTTTCTTGAAAAATGTTTGATGGATGTAGCCCTCTTAATTCTTCCCAGAACGGTGCATGCTAGAAATACACGTCGCTTCACATCCGAATGAAGTGCAGCTTGTCACTCCTCGAACAATATACAGAACATCATCTCTTTGACATGAATTACCCAGGACTGTGCTTCTCAGCGAGCGCAATTCACAGCGATTCAAGACCAACTTGAATAACTTTTTCCACACACGCGTCGCTCCTGTAACGCGTTAGAGATTTCCCTACAGCACGTGCCCATAAAAAAATGCAAAGCCTACTTGAGGGGGGATGAATCGTTTTGTAATCATATTGTTTGTTAATGTAATTTTATACAGCTGTTATAATTACAATTATTTATTTCAGTTTATAAAATGTGAATCAGTTTTGTTTATTGATTTTAGCTGTCAACTCCGCCTGCAAGTAGCTGGGTGAATTGAGTAGCTTAGTGGCCTGTTGCAGGTCCCAAGCCCGGGTAAAAGAGGAGGGTTCTTAGATCAGGCTAGTAACCTACCTGGGATAAAAAAACCAATAACGCTCGCAGAATGAGAGCTCTGCCTCGGAATAGGACGGATTTCACGATGACGACACATGCAAGAAGAAGGTTAAAAAATTGGAAAAGACGGGATGTAAGGAGACTCGCAACTTGGAATATAAAATCTATAAATGGCAGAAACCAGGAAATGGAAAAGGAAATCAGAGAACACAAAATAGACATATGCATCTTACAAAAAAAACAAAAAAGAAAGGGAAAGGACAAATGGTATTAGGAGAATACATCCTGCTTTACAGTGGTGTGGCGAAAGATCAGCGGACAAAGGAGGGAGTAGCTCTGATGATTAAGAAGAAATACATAAACTACATAATGAAGTGTGAGTACATATCGGAGAAAAATAGTAATGGTTAAACTAAGAATATACAACAAAAATACAACTGTAGTGGGAATTTATGCACCTGAAAATTGTAAACCAGAAAAAGACAAGGAACAATTCTATGAAGAACTCCAGAAAATGATAGATGAGATACCAATCAACGAAACAATAATAATAATGGGTGACTATAATGCAAGAGTTGGACATGAGGTAATACTAGGAATTTAAACAGAGATTTAATGAAAACATAAAAAAATGACAACGGGGAGCTTATGATAAATTTTTCCGCTACACACGAGTTGAGATTAAATAATACATACTTTGACCATAAGGAGCATTATAAATACACATAGTGATAGATTATGTCCCTAACAAACAGAGAAATATCCACGCCATATATTAGACATAAGAAGCTTGACATCACCAAACGTAGGAAGTAATCATAATTTGGTTATGTGTAAACTAAGGTGGAACATAAGAAACACAAAGCAACACCAAAATAAGGAGCTGGAAACAAAGATAAGAATAGAAAATCTACAAGAAGAATCAGTGAGAGACCAGAATAAATCAAAAAAATGACATGATAAAATAAATGATGATTGGTTAAAAAATAAAAACAAATGTATTAGAAGTTGCATATGAGGCATTAGGGACTAAAACTGTCGATAAAAATAAAAAATGGAGAACAAAAACACCATAGTTCAGTGCAGAAATCAAAAAGAAATCCCGTGAAAAGAAAGAAAGCTATTTAAAGTACAGGTCAATCTGGACAGATGAAGCCTACCAAAGATATACAAGAATACGAGCAGAAAACCCACGAATTAGTAAGAAGAACACAACGTATAATACACAAGAAAATTAGAATCAGACTTTTATGGTCAACAAAAACAAATTTGGAGATTCATAAGACAGCAGAGAACTGAGATGAAAGAACTAATAGAGTATACACACGTGAAGAAAGGAACGTGGGTAACATATCTTACACAATTATATAAAAGAGAAACGCACTGCCACAAACACCAGAGATAATGATAAACGAAGACACATATATAACGGAAGCAGAAGTAATAGAAGCACTGGAAAGATTAAACCGTAAATCTCTCGGGGAACACCAAATAGATATTGAACTACTAAAATATGGGGGACACTCTCTGGTTAACCAACTCCAGATACTTATACAGAGGATTATAAGATCGAATAGTACCGATGCCGTATTCATTGTGAGACAGGTAAAAAAGAAAAATCCATAGAATACAACATTCCACCATACTTGTGCCTGATAGACTTAAAAAAAGCTTTCGACAATGTGCAAAAAGAAGACGTTATGTATCTATTATATAACAGGAACATCCCATTAGACCTAATTAAAACTATCGATAATATATATAAAGACAATAAAGTAGTCGCAAGATTAGCAGAAGGAATTACAGAACCAATCAACTATGAATCTGGGCTTAGGCATATTGTCGTGGATGAAATTATAAAGAATGTCAAAAGAAAGAAGGGATATAGAATGAGTAACAGAGAACTTAAAATTATATGTTATGCAGATGACGCGATAATAATGGCTGAGACCGAGAACGATCTGCAAAGGCTGCTATATGAATTCTACATAGCAGCAAAACAATAATATTTCAATCTCAACTAAAAAAAAACCAAGACAACCAACCAAGCAAAAGAGCCGATTAGGTGTAAGCTGGTGGTGGAAGATAAACCAATAGAACAGGGGATGGAGGTCGATTACCTGGGCATGAAAATATTTAGTATCGGAAAAATCGAGGAAGAAGTAAAGCATCAAGTTAACAAGGCTAATAGAATAGCGGGATGCCTCAATGATATCATATTTAGAAATAAATTCCTCTCGTGGAGACCAAAACCAGAATATACAAGATAAGACCAGTAATGACTTACACAAGACCCGATACAAGTATAACACAGAGGATGCTGGAATCAACCGAAATGAGAACAGTTAGGAGATGTACAAACAAGATACTGAGGGATAGAGAAAAGAACAGATATAAGACGCACATGTAATATAGAAAATATCAACCAGTGGACAAGAGGAAGAAAAGTGGAATGGGATCAACACATAGGAAGAATGGTAAACAACAAGATAGTACGGATAGCAAGAGACAAGTCACCGAATGGAAGAAGATCAAATGGGACGTCCAAGAAAGAGATAGAGCGACGATCTATAGAGCAGGGAACAAAGAAAACAGGCATTAGTGCTTAGCTATAAGTCGGAAGAAGAAGATTTCAGCTGCCACTATCATAACAAGTCAAGAAACTATTTATTTATAGTTTTATACATTATTTATTATTACGTGTACTACCATAAAATTCCTAAACTATTTTCTTCTTCTTCTCATGCCCTCTCCTAATGGAGGTTGGCGACCACTTCTCCAAACGTTACTCTGTCCCTCGTAACATGAAACAATTCCCCTACATTCATGCCGGTCCATTCTCTGATGTTTCTCAACCAAGATTTTTTCTTTCTTCCGACACCCTTTCTACCGTCAATTCTTCCTTGCACGATAGTTTACGATAGTGAATATTTGTCGTTTCTGAGTACATGACCTAAGTAGGATGTTTTTCGTACTTTTATGATTGTCAAAAGTTTTCTGCCTTGGCCTATCCTTCGCAGAACCTCATTAGTGATTCTGGCTGTCCATGGGATTTTTAATATCCTTCGATAGAGCCCCATTTCAAATGCTTCTAGCTTCTTAGTAATTCATTGGCTTCAACGTCCATGTCTCGACTCCATACAAAAGTTGAGACCACATGTAGCATTCCAGGAAACGCAATTTTAGAGCGAGGGATAAGTTTCTGTTGCAGAACATTTTCCGCAATTTTAAAAATGATTTTCTTGCAACCTATATTCTATGGTTTTAATTTCAATGTCTTGATCAGTGTCGGATGTGATGTAGATGCCTAAATGTTTATACGTTCTATTTGTTTTCCTTCGAGGAATAATTGGCAATTGTTGGTTTGATGTTTAGAACTGATCATAAACTTTTTAGTGTTCCGTACACACTTATAAGATCACTTCGGTGTCTGTCTGTCTGTGTGTCCATCTGTCTGTCTGTCACACCCCATTTTCTCCGAAACTATTTGTCATAGAAAGTTAAAATTTGGTACTAATATAGGAATTGATGGCGTCATCAGAGCCGTGTAGTTTTGAAAGTTAAATTTTGACTTAAGGGGTTAGTTTTGGGGGGTGAAATCAGAAGTGAAAAAAAATTTTTTTTACTAGGTCATCAAGTGTGGTGTCAAATGAAAGCTTGTAAAAACACGAGTAAATATATATATATATATATATATATATATATATATATATATATATATATATATATATATATATAGTTGCGCACGCTTTTCTTTGTGTTATTTTTAAAAAATGGCGAAAAAAAAATCGCTGTCCCCCACCTTTATCTCGAAAAGTACTGGTCGAAAAATTTTGAAAAAATTCTGGAATATTCTCTACGGGGTGTAGATTGAACGAAAATTGTCACGAGTGCATTACATTTAATAATTCATCTGGTATATAAAAAAACAAAAATTTCAAGGTCATCGGTTTTCAGTAAAGATTGGAAACAAACTTTGTTGAAAACTCATTTGAGGTGTGTTTTGTGAAGTCACTGATGATTTTATGCCTCCGTAACAAAATTTTTTATTTTAAAAGCAATCAACTACGGAGCACTTTTTTATTACGTGTTTATCGTCAAACCTATTTCGACACTTTCTCTATTCACGTTGTCAACCAGTGCTTGCAGGTCCTGTCCTAATCCTGTCTAAGGGCAGAAAACAATTTCCAAAAATACGGTAAACATAAAATGTTATTTTCTACCTCCACGATAATACAATGCATTTAACAAATCTATGCCGATTATTATTCCTCACAGTTGGCCTGTTTTTATGGCTTCGACGATCCGGCAACGGCGCAAGTCGGCCGAAAACGCAAACAGCGGGCGATTGCTGGAAGAAAATCAAGGACGGTCTTATTACGATGTTGCTGTAATTTATGGAATGTATTAAAATCAAGGAAAGAGAAATAGGTATAATAAGGTACAAAATGCAAAAGAGGCTTCTATGGAATTTATGTATGTAGGATGTCTCGTTATGGGTGAATTTAAGAGAACATTAGACTTTCTCAGTCGAAAATTTTAATAATTTTTATGGGACTGATAAATTTTACATAATTTTTCAATAGGGTTTTTTTGCAGCCTCATAGAAGCCATTTTGATCTGCTGGCGTGCACAATTGCGACTCTTTGGAACATCTGAAAAAAAATATCTTTAGAAAAAGTATGACTATGGCCCCAGCATAGACTACGATTATTTTGTTTGAGCAAAAATTCACAAAATGTTTGACCTCCAAAGTTGGTGGTCTCAAAAAATAGCATTTTCTTTTCGAAAAAAAAAACATTAAAAATTGAAGCAAAAAATTAACCAATCTCTTTTATTCTAGTTTATACTCGGGCTATTGTTGTGTAGAAGAACATATTCAAACATTTCAGATCGATCAGTTAAATGGTTTTTAAGTTATCGTGTACACTTATTACAAAAAAGTTGTTTTGAGAAAAACGCGTTTAAAGTTTTGACAAACGAATTTTCACATCTACTTACGTTCATTCAGCCATGCCTGTACAAAATTCCTTCCTACTCCTCATATGCCTCGTTCTCAAGTGTTCTTTCGTCTCTCCGTGCGATTTTGGCTGAACAATATTCTTCAAGCTCGTCCCGAAATGCCTCAAATTCAACAGTATTTTCTTTTCCTTTCTATTTTCGTCAAGCATAACAAAAATTTGATTTTACAGTAAAGTCTAAAATCTTATTACTATATTTCCCAGTAAGAGATATGGTGCCCAAAAGAGACGTAACGCCACGTTTTGCCCATGATCCGTCACCTGATACCGATAATTCGTTTTCTTTATTACCAGCTGCTTTGTTTTTATCTTTCTCTTCATTGACGGCTTTATTTATAACAACTCTGAATACAGCTTCAACTGCGATTTTAATATTTTCGATGATTTAATAAGTTGTTTCATAAAAATCCGTTCCTAAATCCATCAGGCCGCAAAAACTGTTCACTCCAGCGATTCCACAGCCGAATAATCACATTACAAAAATGAAATGTCCATTAATTTCATATGATTTTCCAATTTTGGAGCTAGAGTCAATGAGTGTATCGCCACATTCACACACAATACAAAGCTTAAAATCTACTTCTCTTTCGTCTCGTTTGAAAAATTTCCCGTCTCCATCACAAACTTTGCCGTGCTTGGACTCAAATCAGAAGTTATTAAAATTTTTTCTGCAAATGTACTGGCAAAATTAGAATTACTTTCATTTGAAAATCGATTACCATAAAACTGTCTTTTACGTGGTTTGCACGTTCACTTCGAACTAAATTTCCCGTATTTTTTATCTATTTTGCACAATATTAGACGAGACGTTTACTGAGTGATGTTGGCCCTTCGAGAGATATTTTCGAACTGAGCAGGTCAATGTCCCGTTTGTTTTGAAGCTACAGTTTTGCTTCAAACTGAAAAGATCTTATACCCATTACAGTAAGCTCTCCTTTTACCTGCTTCTATCTTTCTTAGAATCATAAAAGTAGCAGCAGATGTTCGACGAAGGTAGAGCAAAATCTTTATAAAGGGCCGAAAGGTAAGTTGGCACGCTGCGCGGTCGATTTGGCCTGTCTTACAGTTAGCGCTATAGTCGTCCATAACCTCAAAAGTATTTAAAATTTTCCTCTGAAATTTTCAGAGAATATTATGCTATACTATAGGATGCTTTCTAAAAAAAGTCGATTTTTCCGGCCCGAGAAGGTGTAATATTCCCTTAAGCGAATTACTTCAATTGAACACTTCTGATAGAAGTACATATTTATAAGGGAGACTCAAATCACTAAACTCCCTGCGAAGTTTCAAAGAATTATCATTTCTGGAAAGTTCCGGGTCCTCAATTTTATGAATAAATCTAGCTACTTGAGTATATAGCACCAAATATGGGAATGTAGTATTCCGTATAGCATTAAAAGCTGCTATAGGGTCTACAGTTTGTTATGCTTACAACATAATTATTTCAAGACATTTTTGCTCCCAAGTTGACGTCTAGCAATTTGCTTGACGATGACAGTGAAATAGAGTGTTGAGTCGACAATTGGTCAATTTATTTGTTTGATATAAACTATTTGGTCAGAATGGTATTTGTTTGGATTAAACCTAACAGAATACACACATAAAATAATCTCAATAACTAAAGTTGGCTGGAGGGGAGAATCTCGCAATCAAACAATAAATTATGGATAATATTTGAAGTAATTTAAATTAGTAAGTTCCTAAAAGAAATTTATCGGTTACTAATGAATTTTAGCTCCTGTAGTATTGTTTCACCGACAAGTCGGACTTGCACAATTAGTGTTTCCATGCCGTGATTACTTTTAAATTTTTTTTTTCCCGATCTTTGTTTTTATGTACCAGATAAATTATCCAAAGTAATGCACTCGTGACAATTTTTATTGAATCCACACCTTATGGAGAATATTCCAGAATTTTTTCGGAATTTTTTGGTTAGTACTCTTGTAGATAAAGAGGGCGACCCGAAATTTTGACCTGTCTGATTCACCGTCTGCCTAGTTGTTCATTCTATCGAGCGAGTCGAATAAAAACCTTTAACTTTCTATGTTTTATATATATATATATATATATATATATATATATATATATATATGTATATATGTATATATGTATATATTATATATTATATATATATATATATATATATATATATATATATATATATATATGTATATATATATATATATATATATATATATATATATATATATATATATATATATATATAGGGTGTTTTTTATAGAGGTATAGAACGTTGAAATGGAATAAAACAAAGATGAATTTTTTAAATTGACATGAAATTTACTTTATTCGAAAGATAATCTTCTGGCATTATAATTTAAATATGACTTCTGGCATATGACCGCCACGGCTGGCTCGGACGTAGTCTAATCTGGAGGTCCAATTTTCGATGACTTTTTCCAACATTTGTGGCCATATATCGGCAATAACACGGCGAATGTTGTCCTCCAAGTGGTCAATCGTTTCGGGCTTATCGGCGTAGACTAGCGACTTCACATATCCCTACAGAAAATAGTCTAGCGGCGTTAAATCGCACGATCTTGGAGGCCAATTCACGGGTCCGAAACGTGAAACTATGCGGTTACCAAACGTTTCCTTCAATAAATCAATTGTGGCACGAGCTGTGTGACATGTTGCGCCGTCTTGTTGAAACCAGAGCTCCTGCACATCATGGTTGTTCAATTGATGAACGAAAAAGTCAGTAATCATGGCTCTATAGCGGTCACCATTGACTGTAACGTTCTGACCAGCATCATTTTTAAAGAAGTACGGACCAATGATTCCACCAGCCCATAAAGCACACCAAACAGTCAGTTTTTCTGGATGTAACGGTGTCTCAACATACACTTGAGGATTATCATCACTCCAAATACGGCAGTTTTGTTTATTGACGTATCCATTCAAACAAAAGTGAGCTTCATCGCTAAACAAAATTCGCTTATGATCAACGGCAATCTTGTTTTGGGCCCATTCACCGAATCTAGGCCTTGCTAGGTGATCGTGTGGCTTCAATTGTTGCACGAGTTGGATTTTGTAAGCACGCAAACCAAGATCTTTCCGCAAAATCTTCCATAAAGTGGATGGATACATATCCAATTCCTGTGCACGATGGCGGATAGACTGATTCGGGTCTTCCTCTACGCTACGCTCTACAGCAGCAATGACTTCTTCTGTACGCACTGTACGACGTCTCTGTGGATGCGTATTATCATTTAGAGTAAACGTGGTGCGAAAACGTTCCATAGTTAATCGAATTAATTTCTCTGATGAACGATTATGTTGACCGTAAAATGGACGTAGTGCGCGATACGTATTTCGAACAGAACCATGATTTTCAAAATAAATTTGCATAATTTGGAAGCGTTGTTCAGGCGTCAGTCTATTCATGTTGAAATGCCAAACCAAACTAAACATAAATCACTTGACAGCTGACAAAATGGCCGCCACTTAAAAAAGTGTTGCCAACTTAAAGTTTTATACCTCTATAAAAAACACCCTTTATATATCTATATATATATATATATATATATATATATATATATATATATATATATATATATATATGTATGCATATATATATATATATATATATATATATATATATATATATATATATATATATATATGTATATATATATATATATATATATATATATATATATATATATATATATATATATATATATATATATATGTATATATATATATATATATATATATATATATATATATATATATATATATATATATATACATATATATTGGTCTTATGGAAGTTTTTTTGTGCATTATAAAATAGTTCGTTTTAACCGGAAATTCGCTATAAACGGGTTCGTATATATATATATATATATATATATATATATATATATATATATATATATATATACGAACCCGTTTATAGCGAATTTCCGGTTAAAACGAACTATTTTATAATGCACAAAAAAACTTCCATAATACCAACGCAAATTTTTATCGGTTATAACGAATTTCCGGATAAAGCGAACCAAATTTGAATGTTTTGTGTCCGTTTATAACGAACTTGCTACTCCATGTGCTCGATGTCGCGCGACTTGATCTAGGGAATTCACCGAAACTCGCTGGGAACCCCTATTCTACTTGTTTCCTCCGCGTCGCTAGTTAGAGCAGTATTATTTTCAATTCACTTGTTGTGTTATGCGGTTCTAATGCATATTTGAACACAGTAAGAAAGTGAATATTTAAGTTTTTATTTTAAAATGAGTACACAAAAACGTAAAGCGTTTACTTGAAAAGACAAACACGATATTATAAGGAATGAAGTTAAACAAACTGATGTTTGCAAACAATAGAATTTAACTAAATCTACGGTTTCTGCCATATGGAAGAAGAGGCAAGAAATCCTATCAATCTATGATAAAAGGAACTTTAGTGATAAAAAAGTAAGAAAATCTACATACGACCAAGTCGATAAAGGACTCCTTAAATGGTTTAGTCAAAAAAGACATGAACATGTTCCTATTACCGGCTATACTCTACAAGAGAAAGCTGGTGAATTGGGAAGGAAAATAGAGAACACCGAGTTTAACTGTTCTAGAAGTTGGATCGAACGATTTAAAAAGCAACATAATATTAGTGGGGGTAAGATAGCAGAAGAAACTGCAAGAGTGGATATGACTGTTGTTGATCAGTGGTTGGTCAATGTATGGCCGGAAATTCGAGAAAGTTATGAATATGTGGACATTTTTAATCAGGATGAAACGGGTTTGTTTTCCAAGATGACGCCTGATAACACATTAAAGTTTGTCTGAGAGAATTGTGCTGGTGAAAAATTGTCTAAAGTAAGAATTACAATGTTGTTAACTGCAAATATGTCTGGAACAGAGAAAAGCAAATTGTTGGTGACAGGAAAGTCCGCCAATCCCAGGTGTTTTAAAAACAAACATTTACCAGTAAAGTACAAATCAAACAGTAAAGCCTGAATGACATCAGAAATTTTTAAAAGCGAACTGATGGAATGGGATAAAGAATTAAAATTCACAAACAGAAAAATATTACTTTTGATTGACAACTGTCCAGCTCACCCTGAAGTTGATCTACAGCAAATAAAATTAGTTTTTATGCCTCCAAACACAAGTGCAAAGCTCCAGCCTATTGATCAAGGTGAGATACATTCTTTAAAATGTCATTATAGAAAGATTTTACTTACGAAAATGTTAGAGACGATCGATAAAGGTAACATTTACTCTATAACTCTCTTGGACGCTTTAAACTTTATCCATATGGCTTGGCAAAGAGTTAGTAGAGAAATCATTGCAAACTGTTTTAAACATGGCGGATTTTTAAGGAAGGAATGTAGATATGACTTAGATGATGAGCTACCGTTGACTCAGTGGATTGAAAAACATCGAGAAGATCCTACTGATTGTCTAGAATTTGTTTACCATGCTGACGTTCAACAAAGTACAGTGAAAATCGAGATTAAAAAGATGTTTAATCACTTTAATTTTGAAGAATATGTATGTGCTGATAATGAATTAATGACGAAAGAAATATTAACTGATGATCAAATTGTGATATCAGTGACTTCTGAAAAGATTTTAAGCGAAGAGGAGCTTGGAGAAGAAGATAATATTTATGTTCCATCCATTTCAGAAATGACTAAGTAAATGACTGAAACTTGCAAATTTTTGGAATCCTGTGAAGTTCCTGAACATATATGGAGTAGTTTTTGTGACCTTGACAATTATATAAACATCATTTCTTTTTCAAGTAAAATTGTATAAACGAAAATTACTGTTTTAATGGAAAAATTACGTATTTTAATGTTTTCGTTTATACTCGTATATGTACCAACATACATAATAATAACTTTAGTGTGACTTGTTTTATTTTCCTTTGAACGTTTTCTTTTAATTTAATAATTATTATTAAGTATATATATATATATATATATATATATATATATATATATATATATACATATATACATATATATATATATACATATATATATATATATATATATATATATATATATATATATATATATATATATATATATATATATATATATATGTTTCGGAAAAAATCGGGGATGTTAAACAGACGAACAGACATCGAAGTGATCTTATAAGTGTTCGGTTCGGAACACTAAAAACAATATTAATGGGCCCTGAAGATACCAACATATAGATAGGAAATAATTCCATATAATACTTAGGTCACACTATTAAGATCGGAAAGGAGAACCATCATGCAAAAATAACCAAGTAAATAAGGCTGGCACAGGCAGCTTTTAGGAAACTAGGACATATCTTAAAAAGTACTACAATATACTAAAGTATACTATACTTGTGTCCTAGCTGCCAGCATATATGGATTGGATACGATGTGCTTCACTAAAGCATTTGTTAAAAAGCTCGCAACTTCACAGTGAGCAGATAAGGAGAGGAACCAAAGTGAGTGACATAACTCTGAAGGCGGCAAAGATGAAGTGGCGATGAGCGTGACATGTGTCTAGACCATCCGGAGACAGTTTTGTATACAGGATTACAGAATAGAGACCCGGAGAAACAGAAGGAAGCGTAGGAAGTCCACAGAAAAGATGGGTCGATGATATAAGAGTAGTAGCAGGCAAGCACTGGTTAAAGGTGGCAAAGGACAAGGAAGCATGGAAGAGATTAGAAAAAAACCTGCGTCCAGGAGTAGGCAAACCTGGGTTGAGGAGCGAGAGAAAGAGTTGAGTATCTCAACCATTCCAGGACGGAATGGTTGAGATACTCAAGAAGTTTGATTTTAATTTATTGGTTGTGTACCTTCTTGGTTTCGTTGATTATTTTTTTAACCTATCTCGGGTAAAAATTTTCACGCCATTATCGTCGTATCTGAAACGACATCTAACCCAGGGAAGCTCGAAAATATTTATCGAGAGTTTCTTCCACTTAGCAGAATTATAGTGCCAGATCTTGCGCAATTTAGGCGCCTCTCTGTCAATGATTTTCTAGAATACTTGGTGTCGAAACCAGATGATGGTGGGAAGAACCTAACGGCGGATTTTCGCTGATTCTGCAAATTTCTGGATTAGTGGTTCAAAATACAGTCTGTCAAGTAAGAACGTGTCCGCGATAATTCATTTTGGTAGATGCGGTTCTAGCGATTCAATAAAAATCGGTAGAGGGAACAACCCATTTTAGTAAAAGTATCAGTCGATTGCGAACTTTCGTCGAAATCACGTAAAATCCAACATGAGTCACTTGTTTGCGCATCTCTTCGAGACACTCCTTCTTGGTTCCCATCCAAAGGAGCCTAGAATGACACATTCCGCGGCAGCTAAATATATTCAAAAGTCGGTATCGTTTGTGAATAAGTGGGTAAATCATTTTAACGGGACGAAACATGTCGACGACTTGCCAAAGCGTGGCTCGGTAGGCAAAGTCACTCCAAAAGTCGAAAAACGAATGGTGTCTTTGTTTTCACGGGACCCGAAATTAACGCTGCGTCAAAGAGCGGCAAAATTAAGAAAATCGGATTTGAATGCATTCCATGAGACCATTCGACATCTTCGTACTCATGATGCCAAATTGCGAAGCACGTTGAAGAAACCTTTGCTGGGCGAAAATTATGTCGCGAAGCGGCTCGCTTGGGCCCACAATAAGATACTAGAGTACCCCTCATAATCGCCGGACGCCAACCCTATTGAAAACGTTTGGTCCCTTGTAGTAAAGAGAAAGCTCAAGGAAAAGACTTTGAGGACTTTGACTAAATTGTCTCGCGAGATTCGAAAAATTTGCAGAGTATGCAGAAATTCTCGTTGGCAGCATGTCTCGAAGCTGCCAGGCGATTATTGATGCAGGAGGCGATTGGACAACTTACTAAGGTCATTGCGCCATTGTTAGCACACCAAAGAAGCCATTAATCGCAAAGAATGTTCTCGAAACACATTTTTTTAAGAATACGAGTGGTCACGTCCTAACTTGACGGACGGAAGTCAAGAAGACTGGTAAACTCTTCGTGATGATAAGGAATCTTTGTTGCTTCATAGGTAAGCCGAGTATGTATCAAATTGCAAGTGATTTAAGTATAAAATTTATAATTTGAATTTGACTCGTTACTTAAGAATTTCATTTATATCCTAGCACTTTCTAAGAAGTTAATAAAATAAATTAAAAGTATTGAACGTGGCAGCTGCGTACCAATATTATTACAGAATTACTCAGCATCTGTTGAGCATAGCGAGTTTTTACTTAATGCGAAATGTAATGCTAGTACAAGGTTAAAACTGTTAGCGAAATAAAACGAAAAATTGACGCCTTGGCGGTTTGACAACGAAAATACGCAACTGAATGTTTGAGAAATTAATAATGTCTGCTTAACAGTGATTTAGAATTACGTCATGCAATTTTAAATTGTTTCGATTTTAGTCATGTATTGAATTCACTTTCCACTGTCATAGTAAAAAACATGGTTTCCAACCCCCCTTAAATGTTATTTATTTATTTACGGGACAGGCCCATTAACTCATAAAGACAAAATACAAAAGTTTACATCTATAAATGCCACTTAAAACTACTTAAAACTAAAAACTAAAACTAAGAAATTCAGAAAAGAACCCCGATCTGCCTCTTAAAAAGAGACTAGGAGCCGGAGAACAAGTCCAGTGATGGGCAGTTATTTACAATGCCCATAGATCTTGTCATGAAGGTATTAGCTCCGTAGGTTGTCTTATGATAAGGTTTGAAGAAAGACAACGTAGATCTAGTATGTCTAGAGGGTGCAAACAAATTAATCTGAGATAAAAGTTCTGGACAATTTACAATGGAATTTAAAATTTTAAAGAACATTACAAGATTGCGTTGAACTCCCCGGTTAGACAGGGTATTTAAGCTTAGTATAGATGTCAGTTTTGAATAACTTTTATCATTGTTAAAGAATTTAAAATTAATATGACATAGAAATTTACTCCGAACAAGCTCCTAGCATGGCAAGCAAGTTATGTACATAAATAAGTACTCTTCCTGTTCTTGTGTTTCTCCCAGATCACCGTAAATTACCTTTATGATGTAATTGTAGAGCACTTATAATCATATTAGTATTTATTTATTTTTGGACACTGGCATACTCAGGTTTAGAAGGTGGGGCATATGGTTACAAAGGGTGTTTCTTTAAGGAAAAACTCTGCCAAGTGGAAGTCAAACTTGCGCAGTTAGTGTTCCTAATGGTGATTGCTTTTAAAATAAAATAAAATCATTACCTAAGCTAAGTTAATTAGGTCCCTGACACGTATATATCTTAAGGGGCCATACCAGTGTAACTACTTCAAAATAAAGATATTTTTCTAGAATTTTTTTACTTTTTACTACATCAAATGTTTTAAAATGTTAGGTACCTATTTATTATTTGTTTACAAATATACACAAATTCTTTCTAACCAATTTTTTTTTTATGGGTCTAGCACACGTGCTGCAGCGAAGTCCCTAAAGCGCTCCAGGAGAGGCAGGTGTGCGGAAAAAGCGAATCACGTTGTTCTTGAATAGCTGTAAATTGTACTCGGTGAGAAACACAGCGCTGGGTAAATTATTCCAAAAGGATGATGTTCGCCATATAAAAGATTGCTTGAAAAGCGTTGTACGCGGAGTAACAAGCTGAACTTCATACGGATGTGAAGCACCAGCGCGACGTGTATTTCTAACATGTACCGCTTTGGGAGGAATTAAGCGGGCTACATCCTTCGAACACTTTCCATGAAAATACGCTACTCAAGTCGCCAACCGTTCTTCGATGTTGCAGCGAATCAAGGCCGCCGGTCAGTTCTGGGTCTCCAATCAGACGAACAGGTCTTCTCTGAACAGAATCCGACAAATGCAATGTATGTTTGGGAGCGGAGCCCCAAACATGGGAGCAGTGGTCGAATTTGAGCTTTGTAAAGAATTAACAGTTGTGGAGTGTAAAGCTTTCTGGTTCGAAATAATATTCCTAACTTTTGAGACGCTCTCGTTGCTATGCCTGCAACATATTCATACCAGGACATATTTGCTCCCAAACTAACGCCCAACAAATTGAGCGACGATGCTAGGGGAATGGAGTGCCCCGACATAACTATGTCGGGTTCAGCAACGTTAACTTTTTTAGAAAAAACTGCCGCCTGGGTTTTTGTAGCGTTAAATTCCACTTGGTTACTGTCACCCCAAGATAGAATTTCTTGACATAACTTTTTCAGACATACTACAAGAGCGTAGCTTAGCCAACAGTCCATGCGTGCCGCGGTCGAATGCCTTGGATATGTCAAGAGCAACCGCTCGAGATTCTCCAAAGTGTTCAATTGCGTTGTTCCAAACATGTGTTACATAAGTCAGAAGAACTTCTGTTGATCTATGTTTACGAAAGCCATATTGGCTAATAATATTGAATCGTCTAAAATATTTTAGAAGATGCTGATTAATAACCTTTTCCATACTTTCGATATTATTGAAAGCAGTGCGACTGGTCTGTAGTTATTTGGCAAGGTCTTCGTGCCTTTTTTAGGTATCGGCTGAATCGTGGCACATTTCCAGCAGGACGGAAATATTCCCTTTCTGTAGGATAGGTTGAAAAGTTTACAGAAAACTGGTGTTAGTTCGTTTGCACAGTTTTTGAGAACTATGGCAGGTATTCCGTCAGAGCCAGAAGCCTTTTTGGTGTCTAGCTTTATTAAAATACACTTTATGATACGCTGTCTGAAAACAACATCGGGCATCTTTGACTGCAATATGGGAATAGTAGGTGGTGTTTTTCCTTGGAAATCGACAGTAGAATGTGAAGCAAAGAGTTCAGCTAACAAGTTCGCTCTCTCAACAGGTGTGGTTGCAATGGAATTATTTGGCCGTGTGAGTGGTGTGGTATGGTGGATTTGGTGAAATTTTGACTAACTGCCTTAACGACTGCCCAAAAGGACCTGGAATTGTTGGGACAAGCAAAATATTGAAATTTGCGCCCCAGTAACGGGACAGGTGAAAAAAAAGTAGCGCCACTGCTGCTGTGATTGGCATCTCCACATTGTCTGGAAGCAAAAAAAAAAAACAAAATCATGGATACAATAAATTGTTTTCGAATTACAGCGGCAGCAAATTTTAAAAATGCAGTTTTGAGGAAAACGCGTTTAAAGCATGACTAACATGTAACACATAAATAATGATCTCTTGCCACGTACCTACCTTTGTGACTAGTTTGAGTTCACTGAAGTATTAGATGTTTAACCTTCACTTACGCGATGACGTCACGGCATTAGAATTTTAATACCTACTCCTGTTCGCGTTACGCTTCGACTTGATACTTCGACCTCTTATTCTATACATATAGAAGCATCGAGATATGTAAAAAAAAATCGATTTTTTGAAATTATCACACAGGTATAGCCCCTTAAGATCTAATATATGTATTTTCACGTTTTTTCTTAGTCAATAATTTATAATAGTTATAGCATCCTAGCTATCGAATAGCCAATAAATCAATCTAGCTCGATCTAGAATCTAGTGTTAAACAAATATGTACTACCCAAATATTTGTTTAATTATAAACAAGTAAAATAAAATTCTTTTGTTTCGGTACAGGACGTCAGTAATCTACTGAAAAATATATTAGCAAAAACCTCCACCATATTGTCCAAGAACATGGTTTTTGTAGTTCTTTTTAGTGTTCCGTACGGAACACTTTTAAGATGACTTCGGTGTCTGTCTGTCTGTCCGTCTGTCTGTCTGTCTGTCTGTCACACTCGATTTTCTCCGAAACTATTTGTCTAGAAAGTTGAAATTTGGGAATAATATAGGAATTGATGGCCTCATCAGAGCCGTGTAGTTTTGAAAGTTAAATTTTGACTTAAGGGGTTAGTTTTGAGGGGTGAAATCGGAAGTGAAAAAACAAAAAAATTTTTTACTAGGTCATCGAGTGTGATGTCAAATGAAAGCTTGTGAAAACACGAGTAAAAAATATATATATAACGTATTACTTGCGCACACTTTTCTTTGTATTATTTTTAAAAAATCGCGATAAATCGCTGTCGTCCTACCTTATCTCGAAAAGTACTGATCGGAAAATTTTGAAAAAATTAGGGAATATTCTCCACGGGGTATAGATTGAACGAAAATTATCACGAGTGCATTACCTTTAATAATTTATCTGGTATATAAAAAAAAAACAAAAATTTCAAGGTCATCAGTTTTTAGTAAAGATTGAAAAACAAATTTTGTTGAAAACTCATTTGGGGTGTATTTTGTGAAGTCACTGATCATTTTATATCACTGTAACAAATTTTTTTATTTTAAAAGCAATTAAGGTACGGAACACTAATTGTGCAAGTACAACTTGCACTGGACCGGTTTCTTTTTATATCAGATAAATTATCAAACGTAATACACTCGTGACAATTTTCGCTGAATCTACACTTCAGAATTTTTTAATCAGTACTTTTCGAGATAGGGGTAGGGACTGCGGTTTTTGGCCAGTTTTTAAAAATAATCCAAAGAAAAGTGTGCGCAAGTATTACATTATATATATTTTTGAACTTGCTTTCATTTGACACCTCACTCGATGACCTGGTAAAAATATTTTTTCACGGCCGATTTCACCCCCCAAAACTAACCCCTTAAGTCAAAATTTAACTTTCAAAACTACACGGCTCTAATTGGTCCATCAATTCCTATATTTGTGCAAAATTTTAACTTTCTATCTCAAATATTTTCTGGGAAAATCGAGTGTGACAGACTCACAGACACCTTACGGCACATCAAAAGTGGGGGTGCTAATCGACCTACAGGACGGCCAAACAAGTGCTGTGGATGAAATCCTTGGATAAGAAAACCTCTTTTGCATCGGAGTACTATTTTCTGCATCCATGGGAGCCGGAGGGGCATATGCTCTTCCTACTCCCTCCTTCCGACTATGTCGCAATTTCTGCAATCTTTTCTTTTCCTTCGCTTACTATAGTATCGTTTCGAGTTACTTCCGGAGATTTTTGCGTATCTTCACGCCTCAGGGTCACTAAATCACGAAAAACATAACTTTTAATACCCCATGTCGGTCTATTGGCACAATAACTCTCGAATGAAATGAGATATCGATTTCAAATTTGATACACATATAATATTCGAAGTAGGAAAAAAAGCTGTGTATTGGGCGATACCTATTCAGAGAAAGTGGTGCAATTTGATAATTTTGCATAGTTCCAATGGTATTTCTCCTGATTTTTGGTTGGGATAATAGCCAAATTTTAAATCAAGCATATACGGGGTTAAATGGGTGAGAGACAGATAATTATTATTATTATTCTTTGTTTCGGAATTTTTTACAAATAAATACCAGATTTCATTTATACCAGGTGTACAAGCATGAAATGTGGATTTTTTTTTATAAAAAAACATGTTAAATTCGGAAGAGTGATAATAAAAAGTGCTTTATTCAAAGTAGGCTCCATCGCTTGTTATACATTTTTCCCATTTTTCGGGCAATTTGTGAATACCACGCCAGTAAAAATCTTCCGCTTTTGCTGCGAACCACTCATCGAGCCATTTTTTCACATCTTCGTACGAACCAAAACGCTGCTCAGCAAGTGCGTGACCAATCGATGCAAACAGTGGTAATCGGAAGGAGCCAAGTCTGGTGAGTAAGCCGCATGGGGTAGAACTTCCCAGCTGAGTGCTTCCAACGTGTTGCGAACTAGTTTTGCCGTGTGTCATGAAGCATTGTCATGAAGAAAAATGACTTTGTGTTTCCTCTTTCGGTATTCTGGCCTTTTTAGTGTTCCGTACGGAACACTTATAAGATCACTTCGGTGTCTATCTGTCTGTCTGTTTGTCTGTCACACCCGATTTTCTCCGAAACTATTTGACATAGAAAGGTGAAATTTGGTAATAATATAGGAATTGATGGCCTCATCAGAGCCATGTAGTTTTGAGAATTAAATTTTGACTTAAGGGGTTAGTTTTGGGGGTTGAAGTCGGAAGTGAAAAAAAATTTTTTTTACTAGGTCATCGAGTGTGGGGTCAAATGAAAGCTTGTGAAAACACGAGTAAAAAATATATATATATAATATTATACTTGCGCGCACTTTTCTTTGTATTATTTTCAAAAATTCGCGAAAAATCGCTGTCCCGGGCCTTATCTCGAAAAGTACTTATCAAAAAATTTCAAAAAAATTCTGGAATATTGTCCACGGGGTGTAGATTGAACAAAAATTATCATGAGTGCATTACCTTTAATAATTTATATGGTACATAAAAAAAACAAAAATTTTAAGGTCATCAGATTTCAGTAAAGATTGGAAATAAACTTTGTTGAAAACTCATTTAGGGTGTGTTTTGTGAAGTCACTGATCATTTTATACCACCGTAACATAAATTTTGACTTAAGGGGTTCGTTTTTGAGGGGTGAAATCGGAAGTGAAAAAAAATTTTTTTACTAGGTCGTCGAGTCTGGTGTCAAATGAAAGCTTGTGAAAACACGAGTAAAAAATATATATATAATGTAATACTTGCGCACACTTTTCTTCGTATTACTTTTAAAAAATCGCTGTCCCCTACCTTATCTCGAAAAGTACTGATTAAAAAATTTTGAAAAAATTCTGGAATATTCTCCAAGGGGTATAGATTGAACGAAAATTATCACGAGTGCATTACCTTTAATAATTTATTTGGTATATAAAAAAAAACAAAATATCAAGGTCACCAGTTTTCAGTAAAGATTGGAAACAAACTTTGTTGAAAACTCATTTGGGGTGTATTTTGTGAAGCCACTGATCCTTTTATACCACCCTAACAAAAATTTTTATTTTAAAAACAATCTACGTACGGAACACTAATTGTGCAAGTTCAACTTGCACTTGACCGGTTTTTTCAAGCAGCGAACGGTTCAAATCGGTCAATTGTTGTTGGTAACGTTTGGTATTAACCGTTTCCCCAGGTTTTAACAGCTCATAGTAGACCACGCCCCTCTGATCCCACCAAATTTAGAACACCATCTTTCTGCCAAAGCGATTCGATCTTGCGGTCGATGTGGATGGTGCGCCTGGGTCTACCCATGATTTTGGAGCTTAGGATTCTCAAAATAAATTCACTTTTCATGCCCTGTAACTGTACGATGCAAAAACGACTTCCTTTTGTATCGAGCGAGCAAAATGTCACACGTGTTTTTGCGCTCTTCCATTTGCCTATCGTTCAACTCATGTGGTACCCATCTACCGGTCTTCTGAATCTTTCCCATCTCTCGTAGCCGATTGGAAACAGCTTGTTGACTAACGCCCAATTGCTCGGCGAGTTGTTTTCATGTTTGCGAATCATCTTCGTCCAACAATGCTTGCAATTCCACATCTTCGTATTTTTTTGGCGGTTTTCTACGTTCCTTGTCTGCAACATCGAAATCACCATTTCTGAAACGCCGAAACCATTGTTCACACGTATCTTGCGATGGAGCATGTTCACCATAAGCTTCTCGAACTAATCGGTATGATTCAACAGCAGTTTTCTTCAAATGAAAACAAAAAATTAATGCTGTCCGCGAATGCTCTTTGTTCGGTATAAATTTCGACATATTGAACACAACACTATGCACACACTTTTCCAATTTATCACTCGTGCGCCTCTGACACTTGTTGATGACACAACAAAATGGCGCAGTATCAAATCTTTATAGCACAAACTGCATTGGTGCACCATCTGTTGTCTGAAATCCGCTTTTCATACTTGTAAACCTGGTAAATAACTTCATAATACGGAACATGACGTCATATGTCCTTGATTTTATTTCAATCAATCTACCGCCGGCGCTGCTACAAGTACGGAGCATGCGCGGAAGTAACCATTATAGTCGATCTTAAATCGCTGCACTTAACCAGAAATATAGTCCGGAGCATATCGTTCCAAAGGGATGGCGTGTTTTTTTTAGATTACTCTTTTAGAAAAACCTGCTGCCATAGCGTGAAATTCTACAACACAATACGGTGGATTTTTCTAGTGCTTTTTGGAGTAACTGCCGCATTTGCACTTTCGGAACGTGATGTATCATCGGTGCTTGTTCGACCGCATTTTAGTTCACTAAAACACCGACATATAGTTGCTTTCAACGGAGCAGATGTGCCATAACACTTCTTAAGTAATTCTGGGGTTCTGACTACTCCAATCAAAAAGCAATGTTTAATCAACACACGAAATCTTTTTTGTTCCATCGTTTTGCAAAAATTAAAAGTAGAGTCACTCAAACAGCTGTAACTCGCAAAGTAATAGACAAAATGTCATGAAAATTTTACATGAATCTTCTTAGAGTTGACACTAACTGAAAATCGTATGAATTTTTTGTTTGTACTGCCATCTCCTACTCTTTTTCTACCTTAAATTAACGATCTGCTGGCAAATACGAAAAATTCAATCTATAACTTTGTTGACGAGAGCACGCGTATTTCTTCTTCTTTTACCTTGAACACAGATCTAGGAAATTGTTCAACTTAACAAAGATTCTTTACACAGGATAACAGTAACCGAGTAAAATAAAACAAGTAATGTTATAGAACCCGACATAATTAGATTCAAACTCTGTTCATCCCCAAAAAAATAATTTTCTCCATTTGTCCTCAATTGTATAACTTCCTGCTATTTCCGGATATTTGCATGGGCAGCTGGTGTTTGAACGGTCAAGATAAATAAAGAAATAAGTGTGCTCATTCCATCTATACCATTGCTGTCATCAACATACCAGGTGTATAAGTATGAAATGCGAATTTCAGACAACAGATGGGGCACCAGTGCAGTTTGTGCTATAAAGATTTGACACTGTGCCATTTTGTTGTGTCATCAACAAGTGTCAGACGCGCACGAGTGATAAATTGGAAAAGTGTGTGCATAGTGTTGTGTTCAATATGTCGAAATTTATACCGGACAAAGAGCATTCGCGGACATCATTAATTTTTTGTTTTCATTTGAAGAAAACTGCTGTTGAATCATACCGATTACTTCGAGAAGCTTATGCTGAACATGCTCCATCGCAAGATACGTGTGAACGATGGTTCGGTTTCAAAAGTGGTGACTTCGATGTTGCAGACAAGGAACGTGGAAAACCGCCAAAAAAATACGAAGATGTGGAATTGCAAGCATTGTTGGACGAAGATGATTCTCAAACACAAAAACAACTCTCCGAGCAATTGGGCGTTAGTTAACAAACTGTTTTCAATCGGCTACGAGAGATGGGAAAGATTCAGAAGACCGGTAGATGGGTACCACATGAGTTGAACGACAGGCAAATGGAAAAGCGCAAAAAAACTTGTGACATTTTCCTCGCCCGGTACAAAAGGAAGTTGTTTTTGCATCGTACAGTTACAGGGGATGAAAAGTGGATTTATTTTGAGAATCCCAAGCGCAAAAAATCATGGGTAGACCCAGGCGCACCATCCACATCGACCGCAAGACCGAATCGTTTTGGCAGAAAGACGATGCTCTGTGTTTGGTGGGACCAGAGGGGCGTGGTCTATTATGAGCTGTTAAAACCTGGGGGGAAACGGTTAATACTAAACGTTACCAACAATAATTGACCGATTTGAACCATTCGCTGCTTGAGAAAAGGCCAGAATACCGAAAGAGGCAACACAAAGTCATTTTTCTTCATGACAATGCTCCATCACATACGGCGAAACCAGTTCGCGACACGTTGGAAGCACTCAGCTGGGAAGTTCTACCCCATGGGGGCTTACTCACCAGACTTGGCTCCTTCCAATTACCACTTGTGTGCATCGATGGGTCACGCACTTGCTGAGCAGCGCTTTGGTTCGTACGAAGATGTGAAAAAATGGCTCGATGAATGGTTCGCAGCAAAAGGGGAAGATTTTTACTGGCGTGGTATTCACAAATTGCCCGAAAGATGGGAAAAATGTATAACAAGCAATGGAGCATACTTTGAATAACGCACTATTTATCATTCTTCCGAATTTAACATGTTTTTTTAGAAAAAAAATCTGGTAGCTACATAGACGATTTTTGAACATTTTAACTTACATTGTTATAAAATATTGGTAAAATTATTTACCCAGTACTACATGTAACATTAAAATAAACATTAAATCTCACACACTAAACCATAGAATAATCCAAGCACTACAACTCAGTATTTTACACCGAGCCTAATTTATAGTGAGATATTAATTAAAAAAAAAATCTCCATTACTTCAAGAAAAAACCTGGAAAAGATCTCATATTATTATCTAAACTATACAATAATTAACGACCCGTCACTCCTTTCAACCTCATTTCTTGTAAAATTGAAAATAATGAAATTAATTTTCAGATTTCTCGACTTCAAGAACCTTAAAAAATATATATAACATGATATATACAAAGCAACTTCTCTAACCGCCTTCCTTACTCCTTTAACTCGTTCTATATTTTACTATAAATAGTATGCTTAAAATTGTCCATTTTAATATTTAACGACCCCAACCTCTTTCTGTAAATAATGAAAAAATAACATAATTTTCAAATTCCGAAAAAGCATATGTGGCATAATATATACTTAGGAACTCTTCTAATCACTACCTCTTTAACCACTAATTTATTTTACTATAAATTATTTATTTAAAATTTGTTTATTACATCAACTAAACAGCCTAAAAAATTCTTATAATTCTATAGAAACGGTACAATATTTAACGACCTCTTTTCCGAATTAAAATTGAAAATTTCTCTACTTCAAAAACCCCGAAAAACTCTGAAACAATCCCACTAATTTCCTCCCCTACTCCATCAACCCACTATATATTTTAATATAAATCTTTTGGTACAAAATTTCTTTATAATCTCAACAGAGAACCAGAAAAAAGTACCATATTAATATTAAAACCTTACAAAAATGATCCGCACGCACCTCTTTCACCCTTTCCTCTGAATAGATTTTACCCAAAAACTATAGATCCCACCTCATCGTTAGATGTCTTGATGCATGTTAATTATGACATGCTTTCGTAAAATTATAAACTAGCACAGAGGGAGGACGATGACCTTTACGCCCCTCTGGCTAAAACTTCCGCTGATATCACCGAAAAAAAGATATGAACAGCCGTTTTTTAAGTCACAGAATTAAGTTTAAGGATTATAATTTGAGCAGAAATTACTGTTTGCAAATGTCAAATTGAAAATAACCGGTCAAGTGCAAGTTGGTGTCTACGTTGATTGCTTTTAAAACAAAAATTTTTGTTACGTAGGTATAAAATAATCAATGACTTCACAAAACACACCCCAACAAAGTTTTTTCCGATCTTTACTGAAAACTGATAACCTGGAAGTGTTATATATATATATATATATATTATATATAAATATATATAAATTATTAAAGGAAATGCACCCGTGATAATTTTCGTTCAATCTACACCCTGTCTAGAATATTCCAGAATTTGATCAACATTTTTTGATTAGTACTTTTCGAGATAAGGGGGGACAGCGATTTTTTCGCTATTTTTTTAAAATAATACAAAGAAAAGTATATATTTTTGAACTCGTGTTTTTACAAGCTTTCATTTGACATCCCATTCGATGACATGGTAATTTTTTTTTTTTCACTTCCGATTTCATTCCTCAAAACTAACCTCTTAAGTCAAAATTTAACTTTCAAAACTACACGGCTCTCATGAGACCATCAATTCCTATATTAGATTTCAGATTTCAACTTTCTATGTCAACTAGTTTCTAAGAAAATCGAGTGTGGCAGACAGACAGACGGACGGACAGTCACCGAAGTGATATAAGTGTTCCGTAGAAAATACTAAAAAACACAAAAGTAGGAAGTTGTTTAATAAATCCCGTTGCATGCAATAGTTAGCAAAGAATATAAAAAAATAATAATGATACACTTTAACAAGAAATATAGTACATACCTATATGAATAAAAAAAATTCCGAAAACTAATTCGTCTAAATGAAGTTGTTTACCAACATGACACTATAAAGTTATTAATAACTTGGGGAATTGCTTACAAATGCGATAATACAAGCAACAATTATTATTTAATCGGTAATCAGGTCAATCAACTCGCAAATGAGCGAGCAGATGAAATTACGATAAGCAAAACGTTGCTTCGTGAGAAAAAAAATGTACACAAAGAATGTACTTAGAACTAGTACTAGACAAGCCAAAACGACAATAGTAGCAAATAAAATGTACATACGGCATATATAGTGGCGTTTCTAATTTCAAGAAGTATCGGGGCAGATGGATACTTTGAGCAAAAACCAAGAATCAACTGATTTGGCATCATCGTCATATTTCTCCCTTCTCAACTTTATTTGTCTATAAAAAGAAAGCGATACGCCCCCAAGTTCAAGACGCAGTGACCACGACCTTCAGGAGTACCAATATAAATAACTCATTTAGTGAAATAATTAGTCTTAAAAAGAGTAGAGAGTTATATTGACTGACGTAAATGATTTGAACACTTTTATATTTTATTAAAAATTTCTCTTTCGGCATAGAAGGTCTCTCAATGCATAATGTTAGAACCTGTCAAATCACCAGCAGACATAGCTACATATATTATCATAGACCGCGTCCCTCGCCTAGAGACAAAATAATTTTATTTAATTATAATTAAATATTTAGGTAGTAAATATTAGTTTTTACACTTTTATTACTAGATTCTAGATCAGGGATGTCAAAGATACGGCCCGCGGGCCGCATCCGGCCCCCAGGACGTATCAATAAGGCCTGCGATCGCAATGTGTCACAGAAAGAAGAATCATGTTTTTTAGAGCTTTTAGACTTCACTCGATTCCTCTATGGAAGTTTTAAAATGCGCACACTACATTTATAAGTAATTTCAAGGGCAGCGCGTGCCTTGACAAGCGAGAGAGATAGACAGTAACGCCATCTCTTAGTAACAAGCGGAAATACCCTATTATTTTTGTTGAGAACAATAGAATCTTCCACGCGCTTCGAGTCTAGACTAGAACCTTCCTTATCGATATTATAAAAGGAGTGCGTCGGCGCGACGTGAGTGAGTTGAGTGTGAGTCGAGTAATCGAAGCGATACGGTCGGAGAAGGATTTTAGTTGTACTGCGAAGTAGTGATTGTGAAGGTATTGTGCATTTGTTTGTGAAGTGCGCGTGCGATATCCATAATTGTTGTATCGAGTTCCATAATTGTTACGATTTTGCCATAATGTCACAAAAAACGTAAAGTTGATAGTGAGTGCAGAATTTTTCAGTCTAAATGGGAAATTGCATATTTTTTCATAGAATGAAAAGGTAAACCACTGTGTTTGATTTGCAATCAAACAGTTGCTGTTTGTAAGGAGTTTAACTTGAAGAGACACTATGATACGAATCATAAATCAAAATTCGATTGTTACACTGAAAAAATAAGAATGGACACATTGTCATCTTTAAAATCTAAACTTCAAGGTCAACAATCGATGTTTACTAAAGCTAATACTGAGAGCGAAGATGCCCTGAAATCAAGTTTTATTATTGCATTAGAAATCGCGAAGAGATCAAAACCTTTCACTGATGGTGATTTTATTAAAGACTGTATGTTGAAAGTTGCCGATGTTTCATTTCCATTTCAAAAGTCAATAATTCAAAATATTTCGCTGTCTGTTGCTTCAAGAATAAATGATTTATCTCAAAATTTGGTTCTTTAACTGAAGGAGAAAATTAAGGAATTTACAAACTTTTCACTGGCTGTTGACGAGAGCACTGATAGTGTTTGATACAGCTCAACTTGCTGTTTTTATACGAGGTATTAACAGTAACTTTGAAATAACTGAAGAACTATTAAAGTGCGTTCCATTGACAGGTACTACAACAGCAAATGATATATATTCTGCAATTGAGCATTTGATAGCAGAATATGAACTCGACTGGAATATACTTAGCAGCACAACTACGGATGGCGCTCCTGCCATGGCTGGCAAACATTCGGGCGTTGTAACTAAATTAAAACAGAAAACATCAGGGAATTTTGTGGGATTTCACTGTATAATTCATCAGGAATCATTGGCATCCAAACATTTAAAAATGGACCATGTCATGCAACCTATAATTAAAATAGTCAATTTTATAAGGAGCAGAGGAGTAAATCACCGACAGTTCAGGCAGTTTTTACAAGATTTGGACGAAAAGTTTTCTGATGTTCCTTACTTCACCGAAGTTCGTTGGCTCAGTCGAGGAGTAGTTTTAGAAAAATTTTTTGCATTACGTGACCCTATTCAAGCTTTCATGTTAGAAAAAGGCAACCCATTTTATACACAATATTTCAAGAGTTTGGATAACTACCCGGAATTAAAAAAGCATGCAGCACGCATTCTCTGCATGTTTGGTAGCACCTATTTATGTGAGCAGATGTTTTCCGTCATGAAAATAAATAAGAACAAACATCGCACAAGACTTTCGAATGAACATCTCCAATCAATTCTTAAAATAACTACAACGAATATGATACCTGACATCAATGAGCTTGTCAAAAACAAGAGAAGTCAGGTATCTGGATCCTCGAGCTCAAAATAATTACCCTCTTTTATAACTTTGATATAATTTTTAACAACCGTATATTATATACTATATAATTAAATAAATAAAATGTTATAATAATTCAGTAAATTTTTTTATTTGAATCTGGCCCGCCTACACATTCTAAATTTAATATATGGCCCTCTGCAAAATTGAGTTTGACACCTCTGTTTTAGATCAAGCTAAATTGATTTATTGACTATTATTGACTAAGAAAAAAAGTGAAAATACATATTGGATCTTAAGATGTAGACATGTCAGGGACCCAATTAACTTAGCTTAGATAAGTATTTTATGTTATTTTAAAAGCAATCACGGTACGGAACACTAATTGCGTAAGCCCAACTTGCACTTAACCGGTTTTTTAAATTCTATGTCGTTGGTTCCCAACCGGTGGGTCGCGACCCACAAGGAGGTAGCCTTGGCTTTTTTGGAGTGTCTCCGGTTATAAATTTTAAAATTTAAAGGTAGGTGTTAAAATGTTAATAATTTATTTATTCTTGGCAACACATAAGATATTCGACGTAATCAGTGGACGGCTGGCGTACGAACCTCAGCCGCGAGTATAAACTTTCGAATATAAATATAAGTGTACAGATAAATTGTCGCGTTCATTAATCTTGTTACCTCGTGTTAAATCGTTACAGTGTTTTTTTTTCGTTTGTATATGAGCAGTTCGTTCTTAGTGTCTTGTTTGATCTGAAAAACGGTACAGAACTAAAATAGCCCGTCATAATTCGTCTTCGATAGGCACGTCTAAAAACAGGCTCTTATATTATTTACCGTTTTGATAAGCAAAATACCTTAAACAATGTTAATTCAAAATGTTTAAATATTTTTTAAAACTATTTTGAAGTATTTTATTTTCCAGATATTTAAAATTTGGATTTTCAACTGTTATTAATAACAGCATAGAGAAGCCACAGTCCGTTTTAGGCAATTTTTAGTGCTGAATCTATGAAACCCTCAAAGCTCAAACGTCACTTAGAAACAAAGCATTCCGAACATATTACAAAAGACTTGGACTTTTTAAACGACATGAGGCTGCCTTGGAAAAAACTAAAGTTGGATTTTACTGGAACGAATTCTTGGCGAGGCGAGTGAGATTAAATTGCGTAATATATCTTTGTCCACCAACACAATTCAAAGTCATGTCCATAGATCTGATGGAACAAATCTTATCTGAAATAAAGGCATCTCCTGTGTTTTCCTTTCAACTTGACGAGTCTATCGATGTTAGTTCAAGTTCCCAGTTACTCGTTTTCGTGAGATATATTCACTTGGAGGACATCAAAGAAAAGTTTCTGTTTGGTAAAGCATTAAAAACGAGTACGAAAGGTGAAGACGTCATGAAAATGACAAGTTCATTCTCTGAAAGTAATGACTTACAATGGAAAAACTTGTGTGAAGTAGGTACCCCAAGCAAAGGGACTGCACTGCATGATTCACCGATTTGCCCTTGCTACCAAGACTCTTCCAAAACCTTTGCAAGAAGTGCTGGACTCTTTGGTGACAATTCTCAAATCTAGTCCTCTCAATACTCGTCTGTTCAAGGAACTATGCAAAAACAAGAACTCTGATCACGAAGTTCTTCTTTTCTACACTGCTGTTAGTTGGTTATCAAAAGGAAATGTTGGCCGAGTCTTTGAATTGAAAAATGAAATAAAACAGGAAAACATGAGTTTATGACACACTTTAATGATGAGACCCGGATTCAAAGAGTAGCTTATTTATCTGATATCTTAGATCAGCTGAACAAGCTAAATTTGAAACTACAGGGTAAGGAAACGCACATTATTCACTTCAGGGATAACATCCAAAACTGGCACCTAAAGTAAATCTTGGAAACTTTACCATCTTTGAACACTTTTGCACCAAGACTGAATTGTAGATAATCTGACTACCTTCAAACACTTGAATCTGAAATACAACGTTATTTCCCGGAGTTCTCTGAATAAGAAGCTGCATTAGTACGAAACCCATTTCATGTATCTTTGAATCTTACCGACATCCTCGATGAAGTGCAGGATGAATTTTTGAAGCTGCGAAATGACTCCTCAGTGCGTGATTTATTTCAGGAAAAATCCTTACCTCAGGTCTAGTGTGCTATGCGTCATTCGTATTCTAAAGTTTCCATGCTTTCTTTTCACATATTAGTGCCAGTTGCTACTACTTACCTCTGCGAAAGTGGGTTTTAAACTCTTCTGCAGATCAAGATAAAAGCCAGGAATAACATGGATGTTCAAGATGACATAAGACTGGTCTTGACAAAAACTCAACCAAGAATTATAACATTTGCTAAGCTGATGCAAACTTAATCATCACATTATTCATTACCATAATACTTAATAATTAATACTTAACAATGATATTTTTTATAATGTCCTAAAATATATTTTTTCAAACCCTTTATTTTTTGAATATATAATAAAAGACTGGTTTATTTAAATTGCGATGACGCGTTTCGCTATCGATGCAGCTTCTTCAGATCTACATTTTACACTGTCAAGTTAGGTTTAATATTCACAGTTTTATATAATTTCTTAATTATAATATTACACATAATTAAATTACATTGATAGTATTGGGAAATCCACACAGATTTGGAGTTAGGAGAATAAATTCAATAATGGTGAATTGCTTAAATCTACCTGGTCGTTGAGTAAGGTACTTACTTGTAGTCCTTAATCGATTTATTTGCATTGCCTCTAAAAGGTTTAGTTTTAAACCTTTTTGTTGGGTATGTAAAATTTTGAAATTCTTGTTAAATGTGTGATTTTCTGTTAAAAGATAATTAGCATATGTTGAATTAGATTTTCTATGGATGAAACTTTTTTCGTGTTCTGTAATTCTTTGTCTAAATGTACGTCCAGTTTGTCCGATGTATGTTTTAGGACATGACCCACATGTTAATTGATAAACCCCCGATTTATTGTCTTTATTGATTTGTGGTTTGTAGTTTTTAAGATATTTCCCTATAGTATTGTTAGTCTTGTATATTTCTGAGATTGCCTTGTTTCTAAGTTTTTTCCTAACGATACTATTGATTAAAGTAACCGAATAACCGTTGTTAACGGCTACTTGTTTTATGTAGTTTAATTCTTTAGTAAAATTTTCTTCTGATAAGGGGATATTAGTTAGTCTATGTATAAAACTATGATAAGCTGCAAGTTTATGATGGTTAGGGTGGTGAGAACTATTGTGAATTGTGGTATCTGTATGGCAAGGTTTGTGATATATTGCAAATTCATGTTTTTTTCATGGCTTTACTGATTGTTAAGTCTAGGAAATTAATTTTCCCTTCGACTTCTTTTTCCATTGTAAAACTGATATTTCTATGTAAAGAAAATTAATTTCCTAGAGTTAACAATCAGTAAAGCCATGAAAAAAACATGAATTTGCAATATATCACAAACCTTGTCATACAGATACCACAATTCACAATAGATCTCACCACCCTAACCAACATAAACTTGCAGCTTATCATAGTTTTATACATAGACTAACTAATATCCCTTATCAGAAGAAAATTTTACTAAAGAATTAAACTGCATAAAACAAGTAGCCGTTAACAACGGTTATTCGGTTACTTTAATCAATAGTATCGTTAGGAAAAAAACTTAGAAACAAGGCAATCTCAGAAATATACCCACGTTTTAAGGACAGAAATACCACTTTTAAATGCTTAACCTATTTCCGCAAACCAACGGAATAACTGGGGAAATTTTTAAATCAAAAAAATATCAACATAGCTTACAAGACTAACAATACTATAGGGAAATATCTTAAAAACCACAAACCACAAATCAATAAAGACAATAAATCGGGGGTTTATCAATTAACATGTGGGTCATGTCCTAAAACATACATCGGACAAACTGGACGTACATTTAGACAAAGAATTACAGAACACGAAAAAAGTTTCATCCATAGAAAATCTAATTCAACATATGCTAATCATCTTTTAACAGAAAATCACTCATTTAACAAGAATTTCAAAATTTTACACACCCAACAAAAGGTTTAAAACTAAACCTTTTAGAGACAATGCAAATAAATCGATTAAAGACTACAGGTACCTTACTCAACGACCAGGTAGATTTAAGCAATTCACCATTATTGAATTTATTCTCCTAACTCCAAATCTGTGTGGATTTCCCAATACTATCAATGTAATTTAATTATGTGTAATATTTATAATAAAGAAATTATATAAAACTGAATATTAAACCTAACTTGATCTAGATCTGAAGAAGCTGCATCGACAGCGAAACGCGTCATCGCAATTTAAATAAACCAGTGGAAATTGACTAAAAACAGTCTTTTATTATATATTTATAATGAATTTCCATCAAGTAGAAGCTACAAAAACCATCCAAAACTTTATTTTTTGTTTTATTAACCCAATATGGTGGATGGGAAAAGGGAGTCGCGAACATTTTTAAAAAATCTAAAAAAGAGTCGCAAAAAAAATGTTAGGAACCACTGTTCTATATGGATCTATCATACAAGTATTTATGAACATTTAATTAGGGCGTAGCTAAATTAATTTCCTGTGGCATTATTGGAAATTACTTGTGATAAGCTCTAATTTAGAGTGTTGGCAATTAAACTATTGATTTCAATTAGACTGAACACACTGAACTTATTTTTGTACACACTGAACTTATTTTTGTACATTTTTGTTCACAATTGCGCATCGCGTAACATCCCTGAGATAATTAATGCGTCGGTGGTCGAGTTTCTAATTATTGTACATACTTATGTATGAATCTATTTTTTTTTCTCGCTCCTTTCATTACTGTTTATGTTGAACTTGTTTTCGCAACGGCGAAAGCGTTATTATCGTTGATTCCAGTAGTTCGGTTACTTTTACGCGACTTTTACTTAGTAGAAACAAAATAATCGTTTAACAGTAATATTTGTACTGAGAAAGGTAAAAACACTTGACAATAAAATATTGTACAAATAAATGAGTTTTTGGAGATCTATTTTATATATATACTATATATATATATATATATATATATATATATATATATATATATATATATATATATATATACAGTAATACCCGCTTTACGCGAGGGATACGTTCCGAAAAAAATCGCGTTAACTGAAATTCGCGTATATCGAGGTTTATGATTAAACATAGTCAAAATTTAATACAAAAAAAATACAAATCATTTTAATCAATCACTTTAATTCTAAGAACACTTTATGCAATACATACTCTTATTTTTTACGGAAAAAATACATCTATTGTCTTTTGGGTAACGTTTTGTTTACGTTCTTGTAAAATACGTTCATAACACCCAACACTGTTTTTAATTGTTTGACACACGGTCAAGACACGGTCATCATTATTGTCTATACTCTGCAATATGTCCAAACCTGAATAAATTTTTGAAAGTGCATTTTGTATTTCCCTGAAGATAAAACTTTCTCTTCTACTTGTTCTTCCTCATCGTAGATAGGATTATTCTGTAACTCGATCAGATCTTCATTGCTAATAGGATCGTCGTGCGTTGCTACAAGTTCTACGAGATCTTCTACCGTGACATCTTCAAGTTCAGACCCCTCAATCATTGCAGCAATGTCTTCAAGCACTTGTCTCTGCATCTGGACAATTCTTCTAGGTGCTTCCACTACATATCTGGCCAAAGATTACGCCACACCCCATTCATACAACTCATTTTAACTTCCTTCCAAGCCTCTTCTATGTTGTGAATAGACTTCATAATGTTGTATGACTTCCACCACTCTCGCATAGACTGTCTTCCTTCCCCGTCAGTTTCATGAATTAGTTGGCTAAAAGTGCGGCGATGGTAATAAGCTTTGAAGTTTGCTATTGCTCCCTGGTCCATAGGTTGTAATATTGACGTAGTGTTTGGTGGAAGGAACTTTACGTACACTTTTAAGTCTCTGGGCGTATCAAGTGAGGTTGGATGTCCTGGGGCATTGTCTAAGAGTAATATAACTTTAGGTTCAAGCCCATTTCTGTCACAGTATGATTTGACTGATGGGCAAAAACTATTAGAATACCATTCTTGAAAAATTTCCCGTGTAACCCACGCCTTTCTGTTTGATCGCCACACAACTGGTAGACTTGTCTTGTCTGTGCCTCGCATTGCACGGGGTGTTTCTGAATGGTACACTAGTAAAGGTTTCAGTTTGAAAATCACCAGTGGCATTTACCACCCAGCAGAAGTGTTAGTCGATCTTTCGCAGCTTTGAAACCACTGGCTTGACGTTCTTCCTTAGAAATGAATGTGCGAGATGGCATTTTTTTCCAGTAAAGTGCGGTCTCATCAACATTGAAGATGAGACAAGCAGGAATTTTCTCTCGTCTAACGAAGTCTTGAAACTTGTCTGGAAACTCAGCTGCAGCTTGAATGTCCGCGCTGGCCGCCTCGCCTGTTATGTGGATATTGTGAAGATTAGAACGCTGCTTGAACCGATGGAACCAGCCTCTGCTGGCAGCAAAAGTCGGAGTGGCACTCCCTTCTCCTTCTTTTGTTTTCAGCATCTCATACAAAGATTTTGCTTTTGTGCATATGAGATCTTGACTTAGTGGTGTGTTCTTCTTATTCAAATCTTCGATCCAGACTGACAGTAATTTCTCCATTCTTTCTAAGATAGATGATCTCGAACGAGAAAGTTTTGTTGCACTTATAGGTGTTGAACCTTCGCTGGAGATTTTAATTTTTTCCCGATTTTTATAAATCGTTCTCACAGTCGATTCTGAGAGTCCAAAATCTCTCCCAACAATTGTTGCTTTGCCTCCATTTTCCATTCTTCTTAACACTTTCATCTTCAATTCCAAAGTGACGCTTTTACGCTCTTTTTTCTTTACAGGCGGCATTTTTAACGTAGGGTTAAAATATGTATGTATGTATCTCCAATAAATATTAAAACAAAACTGCCAGCCGACCGAACTAACATTACGGAACAAATGAACACACGAAACGAACGAGGAAATCCCCATAGAACAAAGTCGAAGGACAGGGAATTCCCAATTCTTCAAAGAGAATATTCAGAGAAAGCGGGGATCCCCCCGCGACCATAGAGAAGTTAATGACTACATGAGCGCGAAATTTGAAATTCGCGTTATAGTGAAACCGCGCGTAACGGGGTCGCGCTAAGCGGGGTATTACTGTATACACTATTTTAGTGTTCCGTACCAAAATTGAAAAACGGAACACATAGGAAATCACTTCGGGAGTCTGTCTGTCACAGCCGATTTTCTCCGAAACTATTTGACACAGAATGTTAAAATTTGTCCCAAATATAGGAATTGTTGGTCTAATCACAGCCTGGTAGCTTTAAAAGTTATATTTTGACTTAAGTTTTATAATCCAGTATATAAGAATTTTAAATGCGCATTCATAGCCTGAATTTTTGATCAAAAATTAGTTTTAATACGTAGATGAAGTATCAATAGTCGAAAAATGGAAAACTGAATGGAAGGAGTTGTAAAAAAAAAATAAAAACTATCCCAAAAACCACCAGATAATATAATTATCTACAAAATCGTCGCGAATCACTTTTCATGTATATACGATATAAAACGAGATGGAGTGAAGTCTGCTTATAACGAACCCATTTATAGCGAATTTCGGTTAAAATGAACTATTTTATAATGCACGAAAAAAACTTCCATAAGACCAAGGCAAATTTTT
>CM032455.1:18422205-18523379 GCA_019049505.1 Pachyrhynchus sulphureomaculatus | reverse complement strand
GTTTATCAAGTTCAAATCGATAATATTGAGCAATTGTGGAATAGGATTCAAAATGCTGCTAACGCTTTACGAGATGAAGACATTTTAAGAAGAGTACATTTAAATTTCCTGTGACGTATTAATTTATGCATTAACAAAGGTGGCGGCCATATTGAACATTTATTGTGAAACCAAAAACTTCTCAACTGAGTGATTAAACTTTTTTCGAATTTATCAATTTGTGGGTAATCTTTTATGCCCTTAGCCAGTTGGTTATTAGAATCTTACTGTTGTTGGCCCGTTGGATATTATTGCTGTTAGCCTATTTGCCTTTGAGCATGCTCCACTATTCTTTTGGACCTGTCCTAAGCTTGGATGAAGTGTGAAGGAACGCATTTGCGAATTTGATAATGGAATTAAAAAATGGGAACAAACATCCCATTATCTCAGAAACTGTTGCTCGGAGCAACACTTACCAAGAGAGCTTTTTTAGACAGGTAGAGGCGGAAAATACGAATATTTAATTAAAAATATCATACAGAGTGGTATAAAAAAGTTATGACAATTTAAAACTATACACAGTGCAATAAGTGGCGCCCCCTACAATTTCCAACAAAACTGTGAGCTGATTTTGATTTCTCATGTCAGAAAGCCCCTTAGCACTGAATCTAGTACAAATAGTACAATTATTAAGAAAGCTACTTAAGAAAAACTAAAATAAAAGTATAACTTTGACACCCTGTATAGTAGACACTCATAAGTCTGTTAGCAGAGCATGATGTTGTAAGTGAGGTAGTGATAAGCCAAAGCAGACTGGACAACCATAAAGATTTTGACAAGTAGGCTCTATTTTAATTTCAGCAGATTTATTTGTGAATCAGTTCTTAAATCTGGTCGAGTTCCAAAAAACTTCACAACACTCTGGGTCTATCGTTAAAAAAAATGTATGGTCACCATTTTTTCCTAGTTAAAAATGAGCCTACATGATAAACACCCCTATCTTATATTTTTGCACTGAGCCTACTGAATGGACTTGGTTTCAGAGATGACCGCCGTCAGTCTTTTATATCTCTCAGAATTTGAACGGTTCCTTAAAAACATTCTTGAGAATCTCCGGTTCTTAAAGCAATATCTTCATTAGGGTGACCGCAAAAAATCGATGTCGGAATTTTGTTCGTCTGGACCCCACAAAACGATTCCCCTTTCCAGATATTGAGATAGCCGAAATTTGAGCTCGATTAAACGACGTTAACCCGTGCCGCTCGTCGCTCAAAGTTTGAAAAAAATCCAAATTTTTGGCCAAAAAGCTGACATATGGAGCCATAACTCCAGAACGGTAAATAATAGAAACACGCTTAATATCTCAAAAGAAAGCTAATGTTGTTCTTCAAAATTTATATTCTATACATAATTGTTGTTATTTTAAGTCAAACAGAGTTACAACAGCCTTTAGCCCCAAAAAACATGACCTGGTACCAGTAGGAGCCAGTTTGGGAGTATTCTAAGAATTTTACGGGTTTTTACATAATGTGTCTCGGAATTAACATTTTTTTGTTAAAAAGTATTTTGGAACTCAATTTTCAAACATAAAGAGCCTTTTGTTCAAATTTAATCTTTTATTATATGGGGATTACCTGACTAGTTTACCAAAGAAAGACCCGTTTGACAGGTAAAAAGGAGGGTGAATCTAATTTCTATTTTAGGGATGGTGATTTTATTTATTCAGTTTAGTTTCTAAAGTGCCTTTGAGCTGGTTAGATCGAACAATTATCTAGTGAAGATATTTTAACGTTTTTTTTTTTTTTAATTTTCCAAGTGTGTGTGTTATTGTTTTTATAACTATTATAGTATTATTTTAAAAGACATTTGAAAACATTTTATTGAAATTAAAGTTTGCAATATATTTTGTTTCATTTTCCAAGTTAACTGTTATTTACCTATTGGCCTCTGAAATGGCATCCACATCAGGTGTACAAAGCCGGACCAAGGATAAAATATTTCTTGTGGGCTATCCCATTCACCAGATCACCGGTTGTAAACTACCCTCAAATCGTCAAGTTTTGTGTGCTTTATTTTATAATTTACGTACTGTGAAATTAACTGTAAGAGAATCAGCAAAACTTACAATACGAGAAGTGTTCATTTTTTGGGAGAAAGCTCGAATCCCTACTAAACATGAGCAAGATGCAATTACTAAGCTGGAAAAACTTCACGCCGAGTGGAGAACTCTTCAAAAAGACCGGAAGAAAACATCGAAAACGGCCAAGAACAAATTTAAACAGTTTGTTGAAAAGTTGGATGATCTCTTTGATATTGCTCAACAAGATGCCTTGGCTCTGATGAAATCGGAAGAAGATAAGGCGTTTCTCGTGAAACAGAGGCAGAAGGGCCGCCCAGGTTCCATGACTGGAGTGGATCTCAAGTTGTCTCGAGCTGAAGAAATCAAGGTGCAAAAGGAACTTGCAAAAATGAACCGACAAATCCAAGAAGCAACTTTTGATATTGGTGAGTTTTTTTTTATTATTAGTATTCTAAAAAATAGATAAACAAATAAGTAAATAGTTTCATTATAATTGAAAGAAAATTGTACGTGAGAGCATGATTTGGCATCTTTATGATTGAGTTTATATTTTTTAAATAATACCTTTTGATAATTAGAAGTAGGTAATTTAGTACCTATGTATTATTACTATTCTGCTAAAACGACAAGTTTTTATAGTCTTTTTTTTTCTCTTTCTTTTGTTGCTTCTTAGGGACGGATGATAAAGACAAGTTCGAAGAAGGAGAAGAAGACACTGAAGAGGACAGCATCTACCAGGAACTTGAGAGCTTGGAGGAAATGGACATCCCTGAAGAAGCTGCAGAAGATCCAGGACCATCTGAGAGCAAGAGGATGAAAGTTTCATTTGCAAGGGGCGTTAAAGAGATTTTAAACATGAAATTGTCCATTTTATTAGATCGATGTAAGGTATCCGACAGAAATGCCACGAGAATTTTAATAGCTACTCTAGAAGCACTAAACCTTGACCCTCTTGAGTACAAAGTCTCGAAAACTTTATTACATGATAGAAGGCAAATGTTCAGAGAACAATATAATAAAAAAATTTTTGATAAAGTAAACATTCCTGAAAAAGAGCCCGTGGTTGTCCATTGGGACGGTAAACTTTTACCGGGTGTTTTAAAAAATGAACAATGTGAGCGAATAGCTATAGCTATTTCATATGGCGAAAAGGACCAGCTGCTGGGAGTTCCTGTAACAGCAAACAGCTCTGAAGAGGAGCAAGCCGTAGCCGTATATGAATGCCTACAAGAATGGGGTCTTCTCAACACCGTCAAGGCGATGTGCTTCGACACTACAGCATCCAACACGGGAAGACTCAAAGGAGCATGCGTCATATTGGAGCAAATGTTAGGAAGAGAATTGTTATACCTAGCTTGCCGTCACCATATCTTGGAAATTCTGTTAAGAGGCGTATTCGACACAAAAATGGGATCAACCACTGGACCTCATCCAGACATTTTCAAGAGATTCCTCACTGCGTGGCCCAAGATAGACAAAGGAAAATACGACACAGGTATCAGTGACAATCTAATACAAAAGCAGCTAACTCCAGAAGTAATTGCAAATGTTACTGCTGAATTCGAGACCAAATTAACTGAGAGCCACCCCAGAGATGACTACAAGGAGCTATTGCAGTTGGTTCTCGTATTTGTTGGATCACTAGACGGCAATGTTGTGGGTTTTAGAACTCCAGGAGCCATTCATCACGCTAGGTGGATGGCAAAGGCTATTTACTGCTTAAAAATGTTCATTTTTCGTCGTCAATTTAAGATGTCTAAAGAAGAAGAAAGTTCTGTGCGTGCCATTTCTGTTTTCCTAGTTAAAATTTATTGTAAAGCTTGGTTCAATTCATCCAAAAGCTCATCTTGCACCAAAGCAAGATTTAGGTATTTTGCATAGTCTGTTAGACTATAAAGAATGTGACAACGACATTGCAGAAATAGCCCTGACCAAATTTTCGAACCATTTGTGGTATTTGAATGCAAAGTTGTGGGATTATCGTTTTTTGATCCCACCATTACAGACGATGAAAAGTTGTTAATGGCTAATAAATTGCTCAGTAGCACAGATGAACCATCACAGCACGCTAGGGTTGTAAATCCAAAAGTTATGAAAGAAAACTTAAAAGAGGTAGTTGATGGAGGATTGGTAAATTTACTTACCAAAGAAACGTTTACATTCTTTGACCAATTTAATATAAAAACAGATTTCCTAAGACAACATCCAAACACCTGGCCTCCAAATAATGACTTCCAAGAAGGATTGAAAATTGTCAAAACATTAAAAGTAGTTAATGATATGGCTGAGCGTGGTGTTAAATTAATAACCGACTTTAACCTTCTGACAAAAGATGAAGACCAAAAGCAATATGTCCTGCAAGTTGTAAGTAAATGCCGAACATTATATCCTAACGTTTCAAAAACTACTTTAACAAAAGCTCTAGAATAGATTAGATAACTATGTAAAATTAGCAACTCATGTAGGTACTACGTCTGTATCTTTTCTGTGTCTGTTTTGTATGTATTATTATGTTTGACTTAAAATAACAACAATTATGTATAGAATATAAATTTTGAAGAACAACATTAGCTTTCTTTTGAGATATTAAGCGTGTTTCTATTATTTACCGTTCTGGAGTTATGGCTCCATATGTCAGCTTTTTGGCCAAAAATTTGGATTTTTTCAAACTTTGAGCGACGAGCGGCACGGGTTAACGTCGTTTAATCGAGCTCAAATTTCGGCTATCTCAATATCTGGAAAGGGGAATCGTTAAGTGGGGTCCAGACGAACAAGATTCCGACATTTTTTTCCCCCTCTATGAGATCCGGTCACTCTAATGTTCATCCCTACAAAAGCCATGGAGATGTGCATTGTCCAGGCATAAGGAGAATCTAATTCCAACATGTTGGAGGCTGAAGCGATGTCAAATGGGACCTGGCTACTGGGCCGTTAAATTTTTTAATGTATTACCGCAAAATATTAGAAACCTACCAGACAAAGAATTTGAAAAAAAAAGTTAAAAAAATTCCGGTGGAAAATGCTTTTTACTCCATAAACGAGTACCTCTGTTATAAGTTTTAGGTTTTGGGTTTTGTTTTTGAGTAGTTTGTTCCCATACTGTCTTAATGTTCTTTCTTAAGTGTAGATAGTAGTAATAGTAAAAGTAATAGAAATTTTATTGATTAACATTTGTGTAGTATTGCTTTAATCAGTGTAGTAGCGACATTTTTTATTATATCATTATTTATTGACGTGTGTAAGACAGTTTTTGTAATTTAGCATGAATAATTATCTATCTATCTAAGATTTATCTTCGTAGTCACTTAAACAAAAAAAAATACAACAAACAGAGAGCTCCATCTACTGTTTGTAAACCTAACCAAAGTGTATGATACAATAGTAAACAAACGATTGCAAATATTAGAATGATCAACCATAAACAGTACAGCAATCGCTGCAGTAAAACAGCTGTATGACCAGTCATGTTCCTGAATAAAGCTGGAAAACATTCTCTCCGAAAATTTTTCTGTAACAAAGGATGTCGAGCAGGGCTGCTGTCTGTCTCCTACATTATTCAAAAATTTATCTGAATGAGGCATTAGAGAAATGCCAGCACGTGAAGGAATGGGAATACAGCCGACTGACGAACCAACATTGTACACTCTATATTCTGCCGATGATCAAGTGGTTATTGCTCAGAACAAGGAAGATCTTGAACTGACGACAAGAAAACTGTTTGAAGATTATTAAAACTGGTAGTTAACAGTTAACTGTAAGAAAACCGAATATTTGTGAACAGGAGGAAAACCAGGAAGTCTTACTCTAAACACTGGTGAGGTCGCTGATGCTTGTGTGAAGAGAATATATATCTCAGAACTAACATAACTAAAGTAAAGACGGTAGAACGGACACGCGAAATGAATTATTAGCAAAGATCAGCTGGGGTTTCAAGAATGGATACAGTTAGAAATGAAAGAATAAGTGATGTAATTAAAGTAAAAACCATGATTACTGAGGAAATTCAACAACACCAACTTATATGGTACGGATCCCTGGAAAGAATGGAACAACACTGAATACCAAAGATGGTTCTTAAGTAAGAAAAGAGGAGAAGAAGGAGACCAAGAACGACATGGTTTAGATGTGGGATTGAGGAGATCGAAGAGGATGGAAACTGGAAACTGAAAGGTAGAGTGCTATAAAAAAAAAAACCAGATTGATGATGAAAAAAAAGATGTTATAAGAGACAATGCATTTCCTTTTATTCCTAGATGAATGAAACTGTGACTTAGGGTATCAAAAGTTCTTGACAAATTAAAAAACAGGTATGCAACAACTTATCCCGATTCTATCTGCTGATGTTGGTTGATTGTAGGCAACTGTGCCTGTTTGTGCATTGCAGCCTCTTGGTTTACTGTACTCCCTTTAAGGTTCAATATTTTTTGATCATCCTGTCTGAACACTGAAACTACTTTTGCGGTTTTAGAGCCATATGTTCTTGTTGTTGTAAAAGAATTTATTAAAGTTACTAAAGGTTAAGCAATTTCACTTGCTACCTCTTTAATAACATTTACTAGAATCCCGTCAATGTCTATTAATGCTTTGTGTTTTAGTGAGTATATTATGCCCAGGATGTCTCCACCTGTAACATGCTCCAAGAACATACAAGTTAGGTTGAAAACTAGCCGCTGTAGGAGCTAAAAGAGTCACATTAATGAAAAAACTTCTTACTTTTTCTACTGCAATGGAAACAAAATATTTGTCACTACCCTTTTATAGTCACTAAGCTCCTCATTGTGCAGCCATAACAAAATAAATGTATATATTTTATATTTTTTAAGACATCCTGTATAACTCTTGTAAAAACTAATTAGAGAAGAGTTTAGGGTCATGTAGAAACTTGCAGCAATAAAAATCAATACTTTTTTAATTGCAATTTGTTTGTATTAATATTTGATATCGTGAAGTTTCCTCTATTGACACTTATGTATCTAACAGTTTAGATATGTATTAAACCACTATATATATGCACATAATAAAGGGAGGATACCACTGTAAACATACTGTTTAAACAAAATTCGTCCCTTAGGACGTAGGGGAAGCAATTAGATTGTGAGGATTATAAAATTGCACCAAATTATAACCACCCATGCAAAAGGCTTTTTAATCTACCAAAGGTAAACCAAAAGTGCTGGATACTTATAATGATATGGCCTCATTTTAGAATTGCCGTTCTAATTTCGACCCTGCATTATCCAAAAGGGCCGACACTACCGACAGCACGAAAATAGGGTTATGTTAAAAATTGTTCTGCAATGTGCAGTGGTATAAATAAGGTGAAAAATACGTTTTTTACGATCAGAAACTATTAAAAACTCATATACTAGCACAGTAACCGGCTTAATAAGAGACTTTTAATAAGATTAAAGGGAAAACTCGCGAGAAACGAAGTAAAATGTCAATAGAGGGATTTATTAAGTCATTGAACGCCTATGGCGACTAAATGGGGAAATTCAAGTTTAAAGTCCCTTTAGATTGTTTATTTAATAAATTTAGACATAAAACTATTTAAAGATTATCACAATTCACCTCAAAATGCACGTGCAAAGCGACAAATAGTAAAAATAATGTTTTGACATAAAGTACCATGACCTACACGGTGAAGTCCTTATGGCCGATCTTATATTAGAAATTCAAGGAAAACTACCAAATTTTAGAGTTTCACACAAGACAAGCACAAAACTTATAAACTAAAGTTGATGGAAAACTTACCTCAAGACTAAAAACAACAATTATTTAACAGCAAATATGATTTTTTTTCTTGTAACACCGTGCCTTTACATCACTGAACACAAAAACCACACAAAAGCTCTGCGATTTTACCGGTTGAAAAGATCGATTGTCAGTAAATGTCAATTAAATTGGACTCTTGATTTATAGATGGTAGTAATCAGTACTAGTTACTATAGTTGATAAGAGAGGACGCTACAATATATGATTTAAAAACTAAAAATATAGTGTAGAGATCTAAAATTTAGTCTTTATTAAAAGAAAATGTCACTATATTTTATTAAATCGCAATATCACTACTAAGCTGTTATTTTTTTGAATCTTATCAATTTCTTATCTTGGCCTTTTATATTAGAGTACTGAGCAGTATTGTCTTCATTACGGTTGCAAAAATCTGAACTAGACAGTTGCTTTATATTATGACAGTATATCCTATCTTATTCGCTAACAGTATTTTAATGAAATCAAAATGATTGCGTTCTTTACGTGATCTACAACGTAAAAAATTCTGATTAATGATTACATAAATGATTAGCCAACTTTATTGTTGTAACTGTAGAAGTATAAAAATTACTATTTTTTTATAGAAAACTGTTATGTTAAAATTAAATTAATTTAAAATTTAAAATTATGTCCAAGAGATAGCGCCACTATAGATTTATTGATACCTACTTATAGTCCAATAACTACTTCTAATTTTTGTCATTAGAGTACACTAGCTATTTTTCTGTTTAGTAATTGTTTTCTTTAAAACTAGACTAAGAGAAACACTGCCCCTTTCTTAATAATTATGTTGCTCCCTCTAGTAAACTGGTCAGTTGTAAATACCAGTTTACTATAGGATTTAAAGTTATTACTGAAATAATTTTTATTTTGGTTTAATCGCCTTTGTCCAGAACTTTGTACAGAATGAACAGTTATTGTGGAGTGGAAAGCTTTCTAGTTTGAAATAGTATTTCCAGAGTTTGGAAAGCTCTCTTTGCCATGCTTGCAACTTGTTCATGCCAAGATATATTTGCTCCTAGGTTAACATCCAGCCACGGAAGCGACGATGCTGAAGGAATGAAGTGTCCCGACATTACTATGTCGGGTTCAGTAACGTTAATTTTTTTTAGAAAAAACTGCCGCCTGGGCTTTTGTAGCCGTTAAATTCTACTTGGGTACGGTCACCCCAAGATAGAACTGCTACCAGGTCTTCGTTAAGTTGAACGTCTTCCTGCTGTCTGCGGATATTTGCATTTTTTGGCAAAGTCTTCTTGCCTTTTTTGGATATGAGCTGAAGTGCAATTTTTAACAAGAAGGAAATATTGTCTTTCTGTAGGAAAGGCTGAAAAGTCTACAGAAAAACTGAAGTTAGTTCGCTTGTGAATTTTTTGAGTACTATGGCAGGTATTCCATCAGGCCATAGAAGCTTTTTGTGGTCGGAAGAGCCTAACGACGGATTTAAGGTGATAGTGTAAATCTCTGGATTGTTGGTTAAAAGCGGATTAAAAAGACTTGCTGACTCTCCGTCTCGATCAGGAATCCGTGTTGTTTTATCGATAACCTGAATAAAACCAGAACTGACTGAGAATGATTCAGCTTTACGACCTTGTCGGTCAATCGTATTAGACTACTTAAGCGAGTTGATGTTGTGGACATTAAAGTCGTGTGTGTTTATTTGGGATACTATTGGGAGGTCGTGGTGGTCCCTGCCCCTTGCACATTTTCAATTATGTCGTTTGAATTTTCTTTCATTGGTAAATATTAGGAAGAGAGGCCTCACAAGGTGCTAAATTAAATGAACAGAGCGAGTATCCCAACACATAAATTTAGTTTTGGGTCAAAAACTTGCAAAGTCCGAAAGAATCACGTTCCGACACCATTAACGACAGTTTTAAGGACGTCAGCCAAAACGCACTCATCACTCTTACCACTGTACCAGGGCATCAATTGACACAGATATTATAACAGCTGACACAATACCAAAAAAGATTGCTTTTTTCGACAACAGAAACTTCCTATATTTTCGAAAGGCTCAGTTTCTTTTTGGTCTTCTTCATATATTTGCTTTTGTAACCACTTACTGTTATTTCAGTTACCAACAGCCATACAGAATTCGTATATTTCGCTGTTTATAACATTTTATAATTGATACACCCTGCATATATTCATTTTTGTTGACACACCTTGTATATCGCAATATCCTGTTATCGCAGCCGGTCGTAAGAAGAACTCGACCTGCCAGCCCCGTCGACGGCGCATTGAGTTTGGAATTTTGGAGGCTCCACAACCGATTATAAAAAAGTGTGAAATTGTGATTACAGGGGGAGGTTAAAATATAATAAAAAAATAAATGAATACACTTGTTTCTTAAAGGATCCTTCAAGCTTCAATATACAACTGTGTATGTGGACAAAGCACCTTGTATGCTGTGTAAAATAGTACATAAATGCTGCAGGTAAAATAATTGTAATTTTGTTAAATGTATTTAATCAGTTTAGCTTATTAGTGTTCCGTACGGAACACTTATAAGATGACTTCGGTGTCCGTCTGTCTGTCTGTGTCACACCCGATTTTCTCCGAAACTATTTGTCGTAGAAAGTTGAAATTTGGTAATAATTTTGGAATTGATGGCCTCATCAGAGCCGTGTAGTTTTGAAAGTTAAATTTTGACTTAAGGGGTTAGTTTTGGGGGGTGAAAAAAAATTTTTTTTACTGGGTCATCGAGTGTGGTGTCAAATTAAAGCTTGTGAAAACACGAGTAAAATATATATATATATATATATATATATATATATATATATATATATATATATATATATATATATATATATATATATATGTATATAATGTAATACTTGGGCTCACTTTTCTTTGTATTATTTTTAAAAGATCACGAAAAATCGCTGTCCCCCCGCCTTATCTCGAAAAGTACTGATCAAAAAATTTTGAAAAAAATACTGGAATATTCTCTACGGGGTGTAAATTGAACGAAAATGATCACGAGTGTATTACCTTTAATAATTTATTTGGTACATAAAAAAAAAATTCAAGGTCATCAGTTTTCAGTAAAGATCGGAAACAAACTTTGTTGAAAACTCCTTTGGGGTGTGTTTTTATGAAGTCATTGATTTTTATTATTTTTTTTTTAAAGCAATCAACGTACGGTACATTAATTGTGCAAGTTCAACTTGCACTTGACCGGTTATTAAATTGGAATTAACAACGTTAAACTAATGTTATATTATTTTTCGCAGTTACTTTGTACAATATGGTCTGCTGATGCTTCCACTCAAACCTCAATTTATACAAATTAAATAAAAAACAGACTTGAGCGAGCTCAATTCCACATCTTACCCCGTAATTAACCCAAAAAATCCTCTCGCTGCACACTCCTAAAATTCAACCTCGTTTCAACAAACGCCGTTGCTGTTGCCACACAGTTAGCCGATGGTGTTTGCCAGCCTGCCCGTATCGATTGGTTGTGCTTCCCGTTGCGTTCGCCTCGAAAATTTTCCGTTCGTGTTTTGTTCGTTCTGAAATACGTTGGGGATTTCGAGTCGACAGTCTACTCTATTATGCCAAGGTTGAGACAGTTGGTGAAATTGTACGGAATTTAGTACGTTACAATTCGCTTCAAAAAGTATAATCTTCCAGAAATTATTACATATTTTCTATTTCTGTTTACAAAATTTAGTTTGTATTATTATTATAGTTCTTTACGCGTGGCAGTCGACGGATTTCTTTCTAATACCTTCACTATCAACGCCGCCAAGGCTCCATACTGTCTTCTACTCTCTTTCTCATTTACATTAACGATCTGCTGGAAAAAGACCGAGAATCCAATCTACAGCTTTACAGATGACAGTACACTTATCTCTCATTCACTTTGAACGCTCGGACATCGGCTACTCAGACGAATATCCGCAGACAGCAGGAAGTCATTCAACTTAACAAAGACCTGGAAGAAATTCTATCTTGGGGTGGCAGTAACCAAGTGGAATTTAACGCTACAAAAACCCAGGCAGCAGTTTTCTCCAAAAAAGTTAACGTTGCTGAACCCGACATAGTTATGTCGGGCCACTCCATCCCTATAACATCGTCACTCAATTTGTTAGGCGTTAATTTGGGAGCAAATATGTCCTGGCATGAACATGTTGCAGGCATAGCCAGGAGAGCTTCTCAAAAGTTGGGAATATTATTTCGAACCAGAAAGCTTCGCACTCCGCAACAACTGTTAATTCTTTACAAAGCTCAAATTCGACCAACTATGGAATACTGCTCCCATGTTTGAAGCTCCGCTCCCAAACATACACTGCATTTGTTGGATTCTATTCAGAGAAGAGCTGTTCGCCTGATTAGAGACCCGGAACTGACCGACGGCCTTGATTCGCTGGAACATCGAAGAACGGTTGGCGACTTGAGCCTATTCTACAAGTACTTTTATGGAAAGTGTTCAAAGGATGTGGCCCGCTTAATTCCTCCCAGAGCGGTGCATGTTAGAAGTACACGTCGCGCTAATTCTTCACATCCGTATGAGGTTCAGCTTGTTACTCCTCGTACAACGCTCTTCAAGTAGTATTTTATATGGAGAACATCATCTCTTTGGAATAATTTGCCCAGGACTGTGTTTCCCACCGAGTACAGTCTACAGCGATTCAAGAACAACATGACTCGCTTTCTCCGCACACGTGTCGCTCCTGTAGCGCTTTAGGGACTTCCCTGTAGCACGTGTGCTAGACCCATAAAAAAAAAGTTTTTAGTGTTCCGTACGAACCACTTACAGGATCACTTCGATATCGGTCTATCTGTTAAACCCGATTTTCTTTGAAACTGTTCGATATAAAAAGTTGCAATTTCTCACAAATATAGCAATTGATGGTCCGATCATAGCTGTGTAGTTTTGAAAGTTAAGTTTTAACTTAAACGGTTGGTTTTGGGGAGTGAAATAGGAAGTGAAAAACTTTTTGTAAAATCACCGAGTGGGGTGTCAAAGGAAAGCTTATGAAAATACGAGTTCAAAACTATATTTGACGTAATACTCACGCAAAACTTTTCTTTATATTATTTTTAAAAAGTTTGCAAAAATCACTGTTTCCCCGACCCTATCTCTAAGAGTACTAACCAAAAAATTTCGAAAAAATTCTGGAAGATTCTCGATAAGGTTCTCAACCTTTCTGGACCACCGCCCCGCCCCCTTTTCAAGAAAAAAAAATTCCAACCAATTTAATTGTTAGTAGTTATAAAGTTAATTATATCAAATATTAACATATTGTTACATATTATCTATACCTATTTTCTCTGTTTATCTATTGAGAATCACAAAGTAAAAATTAATTCAAACGACCATCAAATGTAATAAAAAATTGTTTATTAAAAATTTAAAAATAATCAAATTCCAATTTCCTTAACATCAGTCGCAAATTACCTGTTCCTTTTCTTAGACAGTAAATTAGCTATTGAACTGAGCCCACGTTAAGCCAGATACAATGAAGGAGAAGCAATTAAAATTTTCTGTATTCTTGCCCACAATTCAGTATAGAGAGCTGGTATTGATTTTTGAAGCCAGAGCTCTTCGTATCCATTTCTGAATTTTACTTTTAGTTCTTCGTTAGTTGTGAGTTCTAAAAGTCCCTCTTCTAAATTTGATGATTCTGCTGTATATGTATTTGTGAAATGATCTAAATCCCAACTTGGTATATTCATGTTTAAAATATCCTGGAATCGCTCCGTAAAGTCACCATGAAGAACGTCCAAGTATTGGTAGTAAGTAAGTAAATCTTCCTGTTTCTGTTCCTGTGCAAATACCGTTAATAATGTGGGAAAGTGGCTGTACTCACCTTACCCTAGATTTTTTTTGAACAGAAGTTTTCCCACAAAAGCAGCTATGACGTTCTTTGTTTTAATTAAATTCAACTTATCACCTTGCAATTGTAAATTGATGTTCCAGCGAATCAAGGCCGCCGGTCAGTTCCGGGTCTCCAATCAGACGAACAGCTCTTCTCTGAATAGAATCCAACAAATGCAATGTATGTTTGGGAGCGGAGCCCCAAACATGGGAGCAGTATTCCATAGTTGGTTGAATTTGAGCTTTGTAAAAAATTAACAGTTGTTGTGGAGTGTAAAGCTTTCTGGTTCGAAATAATATTCCCAAGTTTTGAGAAGCTCTCCTTGCCATCCCTGCGACATGTTCATGCCAGTATATATTTGCTCCTAAATTAACGCCCAAAAATTTGAGTGACGATATTAGAGGAATGGAGTACCCCGCCATAACAATGTTGGGTTCAGCAACGTCAACTTTTTTAGAAAAAACTGCCGCCTGGGTTTTTGTAGCGTTTAAATTCCACTTGGTTATTGTCACCCCAAGATAGAATTTCTTCCAGGTCTTTGTTAAGTTGAACGACTTCCAGCTGTCTGTAGATATTCGTCTGAACCGATGTCCGAGCGTTCAAAGTGAATGAAGAGATAAGCGTACTGTCATCTACAAAGCTGTAAATTGGGTTTCCGGTCTTTTCCAGCAGATCGTTAATGTAAATGAGAAAGAGAGTAGGAGATAGTGAAGGTGTTAGAAAGAAATCCGTCGACAGCCACTCGTAAAGAAGGCTCTCTGAGGAAACATGAGAGCCACAAACACTTCTAAACAAACTTGTTTAGAAGACGACGCAAAAAGGTTGGATAAAGTTGGCTGTTTTGAATATTTCTTTTCCAATCCTTGAAAATAGGATAAATCTTTGTCCTTTTTATCAGGATTTTACTATTTCTCTTGTAGCCTAGAAGGCTACATTTAATAAAAAAAAATAACAAATTATGGTATGGTAATGATTGGTTTGTAGGGGAGCGCGTAAATCCATATTTCAAATACTCAATACTGTATTACCGGCATTTCTTCTTAGATTCAGACATTTTGAAATATAAAATTTGCCACGATTTAAATAAGTTAACTTTTCAACAAATTTATAGATAGTTATAAAAATAATGGGTTTGATGACTTCTGTCACTTTCACTCACGAATATTGGCGATGCACACAAAAATAATAAGACATTCCTAGAGCTATCCCTGTCTTTTATAGATTTGATTTCGTGCACACATCAACTTGTATGCCTTTGCTTGTTTGCGATGCCGGTGCACTTGCTCTGTAAACAAGTCATTACAAGCTCCCATATTTTTGTCGAAATATGCTTGATTGCGTGAATCGCGTCTTTGCTTACCAACTTGCAAAGACTTGCCACCGACAATACTAAACCGAATTAGATATACGTATACCTATTGCTAATTAAAATTTTTAATGCTTATTTACGCAATAACAATAAGATAAAAATTTTAGATAGCTAGATCAAATATTTATTCATGAAAACAGTAAGTATTTTTAAAGTATTTTATTATATTAATTTCCTAAATAGGTAGGTACGCCTCGGTCACCTCCCTTGACTTTCTTAACGCCCCCCCCCTCCCATTCTGTACCTGATACCGCTCCCGAGGAAGGCTTCAGGCTCCAGCGCCCACTGGGGGGAGGTACCGCCCCCGTTGGGAACCTATAGTGTAAATTAAATGAAAATTATTACAAGAAAAAATTTTCAAGGTCATCGAGTGGGGTGTCACATGAACGCTTGTGAAAACACGAGTTTAAAAATATATATGATGTAATACTAGCACAAACTTGTATTAGTTTTTTCAAAGCAAGATAGTAATGAAGCTTGCAAAACAAAAACCGATATAGTATTATGAAATATCTAAATGTTAGTTTGTTCATTTAAATAAATGCAAATAACGGAATTAATAAGTAAATATGTAGGTCTGACATATCTAAGTAAGTCCATTTAATATCGATATTATTATTTTTTCTATGGTGCTCAGGTTGAGTTGTTTTCTAGGAAGCACAAACAGCACTATTGACCAGTCGACTCGAACATAAATTTAGTGCATCAACACCTGCAATCAGATAAACCTCATGTACTCGCTCTATGTGAAACCAAGGTCAGTCCATCGACCAGCACGGTCAACTATCTTTATCCTGGGTACGACTTCTATTCCCGATTTAGGCGTAACTTTGGAATCTGTCTTTTTGTCAGAAGCGACCTCTCTTGTCAACGAGAAGAAACTCTGGAGCCCCCAAACTTTGATGTTATGTGGTTAAAAATAACGACTCAACAAACCACAAGGTTTATCTGTATCCTGTATCGACCACCAAGTGATACCAATTTTCGAACACTTTTCGCTTCTCTTGCAGACACCATCGATCATTTACAAAGTAACTATCCAAGTGCCGAAATTGCCATCCTGGGCGACTTTAATGTCCACAATTTCAACTGGCTCAAATATTCAAACACTACCGACGAACAAGGTCGTGAAGCTGAATCATTCCCAATCAGTTGTGGCTTAACTCAGCTTATTGATGAATCAACACGGATCCTTGATCGAGACGGGGAGTTCGCCAGTCTTCTTGATCTGTTTTTAACCACCAATCCGGAGATTTACACTATCACCGTAAATCCGCCGTTAGGATCTTCCGACCATAAACTGCTTTCGACATCGAGTATCCTGCCAATCAGTGACAGAGAGGCGCCTAGGCAGCGCAAGATTTGGCACTACAAATCTGCTAAATGGGAAGATCTCGTGGAATACTTTCGAACTTTCCCTTGGATGGACGTTTGTTTTCGATCTGATAACCCATCTGACTGCGCCAGGGAGGTTTCCGATGTTATTTTGGCTGGTATGGAAGCTTACATCCCTTTTTCGAAGAAATGCTCCTCCAACGGCAAGCCTTGGTTCGACCGAAAATGCAACGAAGCTGTTGCTTCTAAACATATTGCCTACCGACAATGGCATGAAAATCCTAACACCGTAAATCGAAACATCTTTGTTCATGCCCGGAACAGATGCAAGGGAATTATCGACGAAACCAAGGAGGCACACAATCAACGAATTAGAAACAAACTTCTCGCTTGTCTCAACAATTCCAGGTCCTTTTGGGCAGTCAAAATTTTACCAAATCCACCATACCACCACTCACACGGCCAGATAATTCCATTGCAACCACACCTGTTGAGAGAGCGAACTTGTTGGCTGAACTCTTTGCTTCACATTCTACTGTCGATTTCCAAGGAAAAACACCACCTACTATTTCCATATTGCAGTCAAGGATGCCCTATGTTGTCTTCAGACAGCGCATCATAAAGCGTATTTTAATGAAGCTAGACACCAAGAAGGCTTCTGGCGCTGACGGAATACCTGCCATAGTTCTCAAAAACTGTGCAAGGGAACTAACACCAGTTTTCTGTAGACTTTTTAACCTATCCTACAGAAAGGGAATATTTCCGTCCTGCTGGAAATGTGCCACGGTTCAGCCGATACCTAAAAAAAGGTAAGAAGACCTTGCCAAATAACTACCGACCAGTTGCACTGCTTTCAATAATATCGAAAGTCATGGAAAAGGTTATCAATGAGCATCTCCTAAAATATCTTGAACGATTCAATATTATTAGCGATCACCAATATGGTTTTCGTAAACATAGATCAACAGGAGATCTTCTGACTTATGTAACACATGTTTGGAACAACGCAATTGAACACTTTGGAGAATCTCGAGCGGTTGCTCTTGACATATCCAAGGCATTCGACCGTATTTGGCATGATGGACTGTTGGCTAAGTTGCGCTCTTATGGTATGTCTGAAAGGTTCTGTTTGTGGCTCTCATGTTTCTTCAGAGAGCGTTCTTTACGAGTGGCGGTCGACGGATTTCTTTCTAACACCCTCACTATCAACGCTGGTGTGCCTCAGGGCTCCATACTGTCTCCTACTCTCTTTCTCATTTACATTAACGATCTGCTGGAAAAGACCGGGAATCCAATCTATAGCTTTGCAGATGACAGTATGCTTGTCTCTTTATTCACCTTGAACGCTCGGACATCGGCGTGCTCAGGCGAATATCCGCAGACAGCAGGAGGTCGTTCAACTTAACAAAGACCTAGAAGAAACTCTATCTTGGGGTGACAGTAACCAAGTGGAATTTAACGCTATAAAAACCCAAGCGGCAGTTTTTTCTAAAAAAATTAACGTTGCTGAACCCGACATAGTTATGTCGGGGCACTCCATTCCCCTAGCATCGTCGCTCAATTTGTTGGGCGTTAGTTTGGGAGCAAATATGTCTTGGCATGAACATGTTGCAGGCATAGCAAGGAGAGCTTCTCAAAAGTTGGGAATATTATTTAGAACCAGAAAGCTTTACACCCCACAACAACTGTTAATTCTTTACAAAGCCCAAATTCGACCAACTATGGAATACTGCTTCCACGTTTGGGGCTCCGCTCCCAAAAATACACTGCATTTGTTGGATTCTGTTCAGAGAAGAGCGGTCCGTCTGATAGGGGACCCGGAATTGACCGGCGGCCTTGATTCGCTGGAACATCGAAGAACGGTTGGCGACTTGAGTCTGTTCTACAAGTATTTTCATGGAAAGTGTTCGAAGGATGTGGCCCGCTTAATTCCTCCCAGAGCGGTGCATGTTAGAAGTACACGTTGCGCTAATAGTTCACATCCATATGAGGTTCAGCTTGTTACTCCTTGTACAACGCTTTTCAAGCAGTCTTTTATATGGAGAACGTCATCCCTGTGTTTCCCACCGAGTACAATTTACAGCAATTCAAGAACAACGTGAATCGCTTTTTCCGCACTTGTGCCGCTCCTGGAGCGCTTTAGGGACTTCCCTGCAGCACGTGTGCTAGACCAATAAAACAAAAAAAAGTCGCATTGCTTTTAGTGACATCGAAGGTTAAAAGCAATTAATCAACATCTTTAACAATTTCCAAAACGATTTAATTCTATTAGCAACTACCACTTTGACTTCCATAGGTTATGTATAATCTTAACCTATCACGACCCTACACTTCTTTGAAACAACATCACTGAGCACTGTGTAACGTGTATTTGCGAAAAAATGTTGTCTTAAAAAGAAGAAGGAAGAAAACTAATAAACCTTCTTAAAATGACACTCATGTAAAGAGAGGGGAGCACAACAAGCCAAGAGGTTGCAGTGTACAAACAGGCACAATCGCCTATCCTGCAAGCAACCAACCAACCAACCAACCAACCATGGAGAATCTAGCGTATTTACTCTTAGTATGCCCGACAGGTACGATCGTTTTGGGCTTGATAGATTGTAGGATAAGCTTCACTTTTATGGTATGACTCAAGGTTTTGATGGGATTGATGGGTGTAGATTAAATGAAAATTATCACGAGTGCATTACATTTGGTAAAACAAAGGTCGGATACAAACTTTGTTGAAAACTCATTTGGCGTATGTTTTGTAGAATTACTGATTATTTTATACCTCCGTAACAAAAATTTTTATTTTAAAGGCAATCCCGGCCCGGAACACTAATTGCACAACTCCGACTTGCATTTGGCCGTTTTTTTTTTTATTAGGTTGTTAGGAGAATAATGCCGATTTTTCTATATTCGACCTTGTAGCCCATTTTTGGAATAAATATTTTTTTAAATATATACCAGCGTTTCTCAACCTGTGGGGCGCACCCCACTAGGGGGGCGTGATTACATTATTGGGGGGGGACGCGAGCGTATCGAAAAGAAATTATTATTAAAAACATGCATTAAAAACATTTAATATAATTTATTGAAAGGAAAGCAAAACAAAATACATTCTGACATAATAAAAAATAAAATACACATTTACACTGATATAATACACCTATAAATAGGATTGTATTAGTACTGCACAATGTATTTACCTAATAATTAACATATCAATACTAAATTAAAAACAAGTTTAATAATTATTAGTGACTCCCTTGGGCCTGTTTTGCAGAGCAAAGATTTTCGAAGGTTGGTTTAATATTAGAAATAGACACTCTGAGTTCCTTTTCTATATTTAGTTGAGATCTATATTTTGTTTTCAAAACAGGCACCACAGAAAATCCAGTTTCGCAAAGGTAGGATGTTGAAAATGATAATAGTATACGAAATGCTCTTGTTTTTAGTGCAGAAAACTCATCATTTACCCCTGCCCAAAATTTAAAGAGTGATTTATTATTAAATTGTCTTTTGATTTCGCCACTTGCCGTGAAGTCTATGAAGATTTCTTCTTCGGAAGTTGAGAGCCCTTTGGGAGTATTTTGAAATGGATCCCTAACCCATTCGCAACTTGTTACCAAGTTGTCGTCAGTAAGAAAATACTTTTTAAAATTCTTTGTCAACATGGCTAGATTATTTTCAATGGTTACTAAAACAAATTTCACATGTTGTTCTTCAGCCTTGTATGTTTTAACACATTCACCCACATTTGCAAACATTTCTAGGTTTTTTTGCTTTACATTTCTGCTCCACAATTCCAGTTTTCTATAAAAAGCATTAATTTTATCACTTGTATCGAATATATGTGTATTTGTTCCTTGGAGTTGAAAATTTAAGGTATTTAGTTTCGCGAATATATCGACCAAGTAGCTCAATTTCATCACAAATAAACTATCTCGAAACTTCTCGGCTTCCGGTCGGTTTCCTCTTCTAGAAAAACGGCGATTTCATTTCTTAATTCAGAAACACGATGCAAACATTTTCCACGTGATAATCATCTTGCATTGCAATAAAATAGTAACGCTGAATGTTCGGCACCCATGTCTTTACAAAGTGCAGAAAAAATTCTAGATTTTAGGGATCTCATTTTAATATAATTTACTACAGTTACAACTGTAGTGAGCACAATATTCAGAGCAGGCCTAATTTCTTTGGAAACTAGGGCTTCTCTGTGGATCATACAATGTGTCCACACACACAGTATAGATATTTGTTTAACAAGTGCTGGTACACTTTGAAATCTTCCAGACATTAAATGAGCATCATCGGTACATATTTCGACGCAATTTTTCCACTTCATATTTGCCTCGTTTATAAAATCATTTAAGATAGCAAATAATGCGAGTGATGTTGCTTTGAGTTCTATTGGTTTGCAGAAAAATAGTTCTTCTATGCTGACATCTCATCACAAAATCGAACATAGGCAATGAAATGAGCATCTTTATTGCTATCTGTTGCCTCATCAAGCTGAATTGAAAACAATTTGTCACGCAACTTCCCGAAAAGCTGATGCTGTACATCTTCAGCTATATGACCAATTCGACGGGCAACAGTATCATTTGATATAGGTATGGATAGCAATTGTTTGGCAAAATTATCTCCAAACATAGTTTCTACAATCTCAATTGCTGCTGGCAAAACAAGCTCTTCGCCAATGGTGTGAGGCTTTTTGCATCTGGCTATTTTATATGAAACTTTGTAAGAGGCAAGTAAAGCTTTTTCATTCAAAGCAAAATTTAAAAAAAAAAATTTTAATTCGAAGAATTCTCGAGGTTTGTTAAGGTACTCACTATGAAGCGTTTCCAAATGTCGTTTAAGTTTATTTGGTTTCATGCTGTCTGCTGCCAAGATTTTTGAGCAAATAACACACAGGGGCCCTTCTTCTTCATTTACTTCAGTACTGGTAAACCCTAAATTTAAGTATTCGCTCGTCTGTGCACTTGTTGATGCTTTACTATCGTCTAATGCTCGCTTACGCCCACTTAAAAATTTACCCATGATTCTGTATAAATTTACTGCCGTGAATATTTAATACTTTGAATTTCAATTAACACGTAAATTACAACATACACATTCACGATAAATCCAAAAGCAGTAGAAGGATCAACTCGACTGAGACGGGCTGTAATTGAACGAGGTGCAGCATTTATCCAATTTTAGGCAGACTTTTCGAATGTTCGAGACAACTCGGAACTTCTCGCGAATCCGCTACCGATCTAGTGAACGTGACAGAGAGCAATAGAGAGGCATCGATTCTAGTTTTGTCAACGCAGCAGATATATGTTGTCAAATATGAATAAATTTACTTATTCTTAGTAGCTTGTAAGGTTTGTAATTAAGATTTTTAGCATCAAAATACTGAAAATACATTATTATTGCATGCATTGTTATTGTATGAGAGGGGGGGGAGGTGTGATGAAAATTATGTTTGAAAATTGGGTCGCAAATACTGAAAGGTTGAGAAACGCTGGTATATACTCATATTATATATCATTTTAAAACGCAGATTTGGCTTTATATTTTTCTGCTGCTGTTTTTAATTTTACTATTAATTGGTGTTCATTTCTGTTTACAGAATTAATGGTGGGAACGACGCAATTGCGAGCGATACTGCTATATGCAGTTGACAATGACGAATTGAAGGTGTTAATCAAGGCAGATCCGCGGATAACAAATCGAGAGCTTGCTGTAGAATTAAGCGTAAAGCATTACACTTTGGGAAATATGGGAATATGCTAATGCACTTTTTTCAATTGAAGGATGGCATAATAAGTAATATTTAGCTTTTTGGAGAGAAAATCTGTACTTATTTCCCATGACAAATTGTTACTTATATACCTAGTACTCCTATATTAAAATCAAAACATTTAATTTCTATAAAAATTAAACCAAATTATTATGGAATTAATTCATATATCTATAACTAGCCGTGCCCGCGGCTCCACTCGCGTGAACTTGATTCACTACTATCGTCACTGCTTATTCCTTATGTTACCTAACGTAATAAAATATCTGCCATTATTTCCCCTTATCTCCCATTATTTCTCCTTATCTCCCATTATCTCTACATAATTTCCTTTATCTAGGCTTATCTCTACTCATCTCCCATTATTTCTCCTTTTCTCCCATTATCTCACCATAACTCCCATTATCTAGACTTATCTCTGCTTATCTCCCATTATTTGTCCTTATCTCCTATTATTTACACTTATCTCCAATTATCTCACCTTATCTCCCATTATCTAGGCTTATATCGAATTACATAGAACATGTGTATAAATTTATAAAAACACGTAAATCGGATAAGTGGTTCTCAAGTGATAAGCGCACTAACGGACAGACAGACAGACAGACAGAGAGACATTGTATTTTATATATATTATATTCGTTGCAACATCATTTGTTCCATATTTAATGGTTTAGGCAGTGTATTGCAAGAGAACGCGCTAACAGTAACCTTTTTTCCGACCTGATTCACTATTATGGTCACTGCTTATTCTTTATGTTACCGAACCCAATAAAATATATCCTTTAACCTGGCCAGAGAGCCTATATATGTTTGAAAAAAAAGCACGTAAATCGGATAAGTGGTTCCCCAGTGATAAGCGCACTAATGGACAGACAGACAGACAGCAGAGAGACAGGCAGACAAAGAGACGTTGCATTATAGATATCCTTTGCTACATGATTTTGTTCCATATTTAGTGGTTTAGGCAGTGTATTGCAAGAGAACGCGCTAGCGGCAAACTTTTTTCCAATTTGATTCACTTTTGTCGTCACTGCTTATTCCTTATGTTACCTAACGTAATAAAATATAGCCTATAACCTGGCCAGAGAACATATGTATGTTTTTTAAAAAAAAACACGTAAATCGGATAAGTGGTTTTCCAATGATAAGCGCACTAACGCAGACAGACAGACAAACAGAGAGACGTTGCATTTTATATATTATAGATATAGATTATTATTATTATATAACCTGGCCAAAGAATATATGTACGAATTTAAAAAAAGACACGTAAATCGGATAAGTGGTTCTCGCGTGATAAACGCACTAATGGACAGAGAGACAGACAGAGAGACATTGCATTTTATATATTATAGATTATAGATATTCTCTGCTACATATTATTGTTTCATATTTAATGGTTTAGGCTGTGTTTTGCAAGAGATCGCGCTAGCGGCAAACTTTTTTCCGACTTGATTCACTATTATTGTCACTGCTTATTCTTTATGTTACCTAACACAATAAAATATATCCTTTAACCTGGCCAGAGAACTTATGTATGTTTGAAAAAAAAGGCAAGTAAATCGGATAAGTGGTTCTCCAGTGATAAGCGCACTAACGGATAGACAGACAGACAGGCAGAGAGACAGGCAGACAGAGAGACGTTGCATTTTATATATATTATAGATAGAAGATTATAGATAATCTGGCCAGAGAACAAATGTATGAATTAAAAAAAAACACGTAAATCGGATAAGTGGTTCTCCAGTGATAAGCGCACTAACGGACAGACAGACAGACAAAGATACGTTACATTTTATATATATTATTGATGAAATAAAATATATATCTATAACCTGGTCAGAGAACATATGTATGAATTTAAAAAATCACGTAAATCGGATAAGTGGTTCTCGAGGGATAAGCGCACTAACGGACAGACAGACAGACAGGGAGACGTTACATTTTATATATATTATAGATATAGATTATTATTATATAACCTGGCCAAAAAATATCTGTGTGAATTTAAAAAAAGACACGTAAATCGGTTAAGTGGTTCTTGCGTGATAAACGCACTAATGCTCAGACAGACAGACAGATAGACATTGCATTATATATATATATATATATATATATATATATATATATATATATATATATATATATATATATATATATATATATATATATTATAGATTATAGACATTCTCTGCTACATAACATTGTTCCATATTTAATGGTTTAGGCTGTGTATTGCAAGGGAACGCGCTCGCGGCAAACTTTTTTCCGCCTTCATTCACTATTATCGTCACTGCTCATTCCTTATGCTGCCTATCCTAATAAAATATAGCCTATAATCTGGCCAGAGAACATATGCATGTTTTAAAAAAATGTACGTAATTCGGATAAGTGGTTCTCCAGTGATAAGCGCACTAACGGTCAGACAGACGGAGAGACGTTGCATTTTATATATTATAGATGACAAAATTAATTTAACATTTACTCAAAATGTCTCTTGCTTTTACACAAGCCCTCAAACAATTAGTGCATTCGTCTATGGCAGCACGCATTTGATCCAACGGAAAATTGTTTCACCGCTTTTGCTAAAGCTCGTTTTGAAAAGACTCAAGAATGGCATGTCTTTTATGTACCTCAGAGCGAGACGATCTCTTCATTGTCAACATCAGTGGTCTCGAACCTACCGATTTTTCGGTATTTGTACCAATATAGGATCTGCCCTACCGAAATAACGAAATTTAAAGATTTTTTTACGATTTCTGAAAATACAAGGAAATTCTCCCGAGTTTTTTACCGATTTTACATTTCCAAAGTTGGCAACCCTATTCGTTTATGTTTTTACGGGGAATCCCTCGATTGTATGATAAGTAGTTATTGCAGAATGTTCGCGATATCTTTTGGGGAATACCCTTGTGTCCTACAACTCGTAACTCGACATTTTTAGGATCCCCCGAGCTAATTCGCTTGTTTATATAACCAAGAATTCGGATTTTATTGTTTCATTAATTTTCATAATTTAGAAGTTATGAGTTACTAATAGCATCTTCTAGTAGAATCTACTAAAAATATTATTTTAATATCAAGTCAAAATGTCGTCAGATGAAGAACCGAGTACAAATACGAGTGCAAAAAGAAAAAAATACGTACACTTTTATAGAAAAGAGTGGGAAGAAGAATTTTCAGGCTGTCTGCAAAAAAGTCGTAAAAGCGCAAACTATGCCTATTGTAAAAGTTGTAATAGGAATATTAATATTACATCAGGGAAAGACGCTCTTAGGAAACACAATTCTTCACAAGCACACTCGGTATCATCAAAGAATATAAAATCACACCCAAAGATATCATCATTTACTGTGACAAAAACTCAAAAACCTGATATACAAGTTAAACAAGGTAAAAATATTTCATTATTTTTTTACTAAGTACCAGTACATTGTTATATTATTTTGTATTCTATCAGTGTCTATGATACGTCTTTTTTAATTCCTTTTTATATTTTCAGGTGAAGTATGATTAGCCTCCTTTGTTGCTGAATATAATCTACCATTCACCATTATGGAACACCTACCGAAACTGATACAGTCCATTTGTCCCGATTCCAAAATTACAGAAAAACTAAAATGCTCGACGACGAAAACTCACGCTATAATTGATCATATTATAAATAAAAAAAGTTTTGATAATCTATATGAAGATCTCCGACAAACTAAGTTTTCATTTATTATTGACGAGACCACTGATCTTAGAATAACTAAACACTTGTGCTTAGTGATGCGATATGCGAAAGAGCATCGCATCTGTGATTATTTTTTAGCTCTTATTCCATTAGAACACACCGATATGACAGACACTGCCCAGCTGTGTATTTTTATGCGAATGGTATTCAATGACATGTCGGCTAAGGAAGAGTTTTTGTCAATGATTCCTCTGAAAGGAAAGACCCGTGGCGAAGATATATATGACGTTTTCTTCAATTTTGTAACAAACTACGACCTACCAATATATAAACTAGTGTGCATTACAACCGATGGAGCACCAGCAATGACTGGAAACGAAAACGGTTTTGTGGCATTGTGTCGAGCTAATGATTCATTTTTCTCCTTCCATTGCATTATACATCAACAAGTTTTGTGTTCAAAAGTTCTAAACATGGAGGAGATTATGGGCATTGCAATAAAAATCGTGAATTCTATCCGTACACGTAGCTTGCAACGACGGCTCTTTAAATTGCAGTTGGAAGATAGTGAGTCAGCTGAACACACTGATTTAGTTCTTCACACGGATGACAATGTTTGGGTCAACTTACTTGTGCGAGTCTGCATTTTCTGAAACGAAGATAATTAAGTCAAAATATCGCAATCGACTAACTGACGAACATATGTCATCATGCTTACGATTAGCACTCGGTAATTACGTACCATCTTATGAAAAGTATGCTGAGGACATGCAGTGCCACGCTTCAACATCCAAAGTCACTCTTTAGTTAAGTTTAGACACTAGAACTCTTTTGTTTTGTAAGAACCAATAAACTCGCAATTTTGAATAATTATGAGTTTTTCATTGACATTTTAGAGCAGACCTACACTTACCTTGACTAAAAAAATGCATATTGTGCGGAAAACTATGCCACGATACACCCTACCTAAACGACAATCCTGCATCACACTTACTTGCAGCCTTTCAGAGTCGATCGATCGTAGTCTAACAATATTGAGGTAGATCGCCAGCAGTTCAAGTTTGAGCACCCCTGCCTTAAAGGCATACCTAGTCATCTGGGTCAAAAAATTCGATTTTTGGATTTTTACATTTTCTTTTAGTATGATATCTTAAGAATATTTTCTGTAAATTTCATAAGGATCGATTAAAAATCGACGAAGTTATTGCAGTTCAAAAGAAGTGTCGCGTAAATTTTTAGGAGCAGGTAGCTAGCTGCTGCTTTCGTGTCAGCCTTCGGCGACCTTAACTCGATTTTAATGTATTTTAACCTTTTCCTTTTATAATATAATATAAGGAGATTCTTCAGTTGTACTTCTTAGAAGAGACAAGGCATTCACATCTGTTATTCTAAGGTTCTATATTCGAAACTGGGAGTTTATGCAGTACCGTTGTACAGGGTGAGACAACAATAAAGTAAAGTTCGTTTTCTCATTTGTTTCGGGAATGACGAAAAAATGTTAAATACGATAGTTTTAGGGAATGTTAAGGTGTACAGTTTGAAATTATTTTTGAGTATACAGGGCACTTCAAAAAATTGTGGCCGATATAACATATGTTCTTTTAAATGGAATATCCTATTTTCTATTTTATTTTTAAATTCTGCGTAAAATTTTATAACTTTTTTATTAATAATGTTATATAACTAAACCTAGTAGTTTTTCTAATAATTCAATTTTTTAAAAAAAAAAAAATAGTAGTTTTCAGTTTTGTAAAAATTGCCAGTAGCGCCATTGTTTCTGAAGGTGGAATACTCATAATTGGTACGAGCATTCTATAGAGATGAAAAAAAAAAGATATATGTAAAGGAATTTGAGTTAGATGCTACAGGGTGTTAAATAGCACATCCTGTATATTATTATTTTTTCTGATAGATTTTTTTTACAGAAATCAAAAATTTTCAATAGGAAAAGAATTACAAACATTTTTCCAAAATACAGATTTTTGAAAAACACCATGTATATCGGAAACGGTACTAGATATCGATATGCGGTTTTCACCATTGAGTTTATCATAAAAATTGACCCTCAGACACCGAAATCAGTTTTCATCTATCTCCTTTAGATAAAGGGGTTTACGTTTAAAATTGTCCAATTTGGAGAACCCTGTACAGCTCATTCGTAGCAGTTCACTCGTAGCAATTCAGTCGTAGCAGTTATTAAAGTTAAATATAATGACAGCTATGGGAGTTCACTGTGGTCGAAATGCACATGACTACGCAGTTAAAGTGGCCGGAGAACGAATTGACCTGGCCGAGCGACAGTTGCTACAAAGTACAAAAGCAGCTAGAATGCGTCATAGACAAGAACAAATTAGTATTCTAGAAGCGCAAATAGCTGATGAAGATTCAGCATATGGCCCTGGAGTCGATGATTCATCTACAGGTAAGAATTTATTTTTGTATTACTGTTTTTTAACCTGATTTTTCAAACCTAAAACTTTAAACGCGTTTTTCTCAAAACTACAATTTTGACAAGTTCCGCTTTTAACATAGGGGTCTTTATGTTTGAGATTTTTGTCTCTTATCCAATGAAGAATATCCACTTTCTTCTATGAATTTGTCGGGCATCGTTCTAATAATCGAGAATGGTATGGGGCATTGTCTAATACTATAACCGATTCTGCTGGTATACATTCAATCATTTGTTGGAAGTACTTCTCAAAAACATCGGCCGTCATCTCCTCATGATAATCTTTAATTGACTTTGATTCGAATTCCAATAAACCACCGTCGAGAAATCCGTTTTCACTACCGATGTGTACTATAATTAGCCTAGCTTATTTGGCACTTTTAATGTTTTTGTCAATCCAGAATTTTTTCACTGTGTCCCTCATTAACCCAAGTCTCATTTAAATAAAAAATATGTCTTTCTTCGGTTCGAAATTTTCTGATTGCTCGTAGATATTCTCTTCTCCAAAAAATTATTTCTGTTTTATCTATACGAACAGATTTTCTATTGTGTTTTTTCTCACCGAAATATGAAGGATTTTCCATAATTTTCATTTTTTAAAATCTGGTAAGTCCTGGTCTTCTCTGATTTCTTGCAAAACTTTATATAGTCTAGGTATTTCTTTCTTAATAAAGAAATGGTATACTTTTCTTCTTGTTGCATCTTTAAAGTCTTCATCCCCTTTGTGATTCTGAGATTCGTTGCAAGAACTGCGTTTTTCTTTCTTTTAGAAATCTATAAATAGTTGTTGATCCAACTCCCGTCATGTTGGCCCAGGTTTCCACAATTTCACGGACTTGGCTTGTTGGCTGTTGATGCACTAGGGCATCGTGGACGTTAAATATCATTGTTTTTCTCGCAGAAGTTTGACCGGAGTAAAACTGAAAGTTCATGCTATCGCCGTTTTGATTTGAACTACGCATATTATAGGTTTTTGCTTTATTTTTATACTTACACAGAATATTTTTATTGCATACTTAGGCATCTACATACCGATAAGTAATTTGGTTAATTATATTCCAATAACTGCCAAAATCCCAAATAATTTTATTGTACCTATTATTATTAAGCTTATACCAGGTGTACAAGTATGAAATGCGGATTTTTTTTCTCTAAAACATGTTAAATTCGGAAGAATGATAAAAAGTGCTTTATTCAAAGTATGCTCCATCGCTTGTTATACATTGTTCCCATCTTTCGGGCAATTTGTGAATACCACGCCAGTAAAAATCTTCCCCTTTGGCTGCGAACCATTCATCGAGCCATTTTTTCACATCATCAAATGACTTTGTGTTGCCTCTTTCGGTATTCTGGCCTTTTTTTCAAGCAGCGAACGGTTCAAATCGGTCAATTGTTGTTGGTAACGTTTAGTATTAACCGTTTCCCTAGGTTTTAACAGCTCATAATGGACTACGCCCCTCCGGTCCCACCAAACACAGAGCATCGTCTTTCTGCGAAAGCGATTCGGTCTTGCGGTGGACGTGGATGGTGCGCCTGGGTCTACCCATGATTTTTTGCGCTTGGGATTCTCAAAATAAATCCACTTTTCATCCCCTGTAACTATACGATGCGAAAACGACTTCCTTTTGTACCGAGCGAGCAAAATGTCACACGTGTTTGTGCGCTTTTTCATTTGCCTGTCGTTCAACTCATGTGGTACCCATCTACCGGTCTTCTGAATCTTTCCCATCTCTCGTAGCCGATTGGAAACAGCTTGTTGACTAACGCCCAATTGCTCGGCGAGTTGTTTTTGTCTTTGCGAATCATCTTCGTCCAACAATGCTTGCAATTCCACATCTTCGTATTTTTTTGGCGGTTTTTCACGTTCCTTATCTGCAACATCGACGTCACCACTTTTGAAACGCCGAAACCATCGTTCACACGTATCTTGCGATGGGGCATGGTCACCATAACCTCCTTGAAGTAATCGGTATGATTCAACAGCAGTTTTCTTCAAATGAAAACAAAAAATTAATGCTGGTCGCGAATGCTCTTTGTTCGGTATAAATTTCGACATATTGAACACAACACTATGCACACACTTTTCTAATTTATCACTAGTGCGCGTCTGACACACAGTGTCAAATCTTTATAGCACAAACTGCATTGGTGCACCATCTGTTGTCTGAAATCCGCATTTCATACTTGTACACCTCATAACACTATAGATTTCTAGTTCTTAAAAATTGTACTCGTTTAGGCTTCTATTATACAAATAAGATTTTTAGTTTCATCATTTACTCAATAAAATAAACTTTGAAATGAGTTGATTTATACAGCTTATTATAAAGTTTAAAAGACATGTAATAAAATATTTTTTTAGAAAATGGTGGCACTGTTATATAAAGGTGATTAAAATTAAAAATGCAAATAATTGGTAAAGAAATTTCGGATGCTTATGGTTTATGACATTTTAATGTTTACAACTCATGTTGTGTGCTATCAACTCCAAACAAACAAACTATAAGTAAATTTATTAATTGTATTAACAGAAAAATTTTTATCATTTTAAATGGCAGATGTGTAGGTGTTTTTTTTAAGGTCTTAATTCACCGTAATCGGATAAAGGCACGCAAATATATAGTTTTATTTTTTTTAGAAATGATTATAAACGCGTCCTAAATTATGAATCAACTCATTTGGGCTTTCTAAACACATTTTTGATTTCTCGGTTCATTTTGAAAATAAAAAAAGACAACAAATCACAAAAATAACAAAAAAAACAAAACTAGAAAACAAAACCCGCAAAGTGCACGTCGGACTTGCGCATTTATTGTTCCGTACGGTGATTGCTTTAAAATATACATTTTTGTTACGGAGCTATAAAATGATCTATCTATTGTATGCCCTGTTGCTAAAGTTAAAAATCCTTTAACCGTCAGATATTTGCGTCCAATTAGTTTGTTACCAGTTATGTCAAAAGTCTGGGAAAGGGCAGTACATACACAGGTTTCAGAATATCACTTGACTAATGGGTTGCTCCCCTTGCATCAATCTGGCTTCCGGAGGGGTCATAGCACATCAACGGCTTCATTGAATTTAACTGATAGCATAATCAGAGCTATTGATAAAAATATGGCTGTTATATCAGTCTCGCTGGATTATTCGAAAGCCTTTGATATGCTAGATCATAACCTACTTTGTGCTAAACTCCACTATCTGGGCTTCGCTGATCACTCCGTACAATTTTTCTATAGCTATTTGTCGGGTAGACGGCAGAGGGTGCGAATGAATGATGTTTGTTCAACTGCTGGTAAAATTATCTCGGGAGTGCCCCAGGGTTCAATACTGGGGCCCCTTCTGTTTCTTATATATACTTTTGATATAATCCAAACTGCTGCATATTCATCGGTTCAGTCGTATGCTGATGGCTTTGTCAGTTTACTCGGATGAACATAATTTGAGGCTAAATCCACACAAGATGCAAGTTTTATTGTTTTGCAAGGAAAATCGGCGACCAACCTTGAGCATGGCTTTAAGACTGAAGCTGGCTGATCAGGATTTGGGGTTTTCTGATTGTGCCAAGAATTTGGGTCTTTGCATTGATACACATCTCAGATTCAGGGAACATGTTAGGGTGCTCCTACAAAAAAGTTATGCGAAAATGAAGGTTTTATATGCAAATCGTTTTATTCTGAATTTTAAGATGAGAAAAAAATTGTGTGAGTCTTTGGTCTTGTCTTCATTTCATTATTGTAGTATTGGGTACTATCCTTGCTTGGATGCGCTTTCTAGGAGACGATTGCAGTATGTACAGAACGTCTGCTGTAGGTTTATATTCCATTTGAGAAAATATGATCATATATCTTTACAAATAAATGAGTTAAAATGGTTAAATTTTGCTAATACTGTGCAACTGCGCTTCGTAATATCCTTAATGAGGCTCTGAGGGACTTCAGTCCCGATTTATTTAAGGGAGAAGCTAGTATCCCGAAATTTGGTGCATGATAGGTATATTAGACGGCCTGATCGCTTGACTAGTGCCTCAGCATCGCACTCCCTTGTTTCAGCGCAGTTTTACATATAATGCAGTAAATATATACAATACCATGAATCCAGAACTGAAAACGTGCACTATTGGCCGACTTGGTCGATTATATAGAGAAGAGCTGTTAAATAAGCAGAATCCTCAGACGTAGTTTATTTGTATTTTGATGTATCTTCTCGATTATTGATTTTACTATGTTAGTATGTAATTGTTGCTTCATTTTTGTTTGTAAGCGCGTTGTGTGTTGAAGAGGTTAGATGTAAGAGTAACCGATGGTTAAATCTCGCCTCTTCTACTACACGATGTGTGTGGGTAATATGTACTCACATCACATGTAATTAACATCTTAATAAAGACGATATTTATTTTATTTATTTATTTATTTAAATAAGTTTTTAACAAAGTTTGTTTTCGATCTTTGTTTTTATATACCAGATAAATTACACAGCCCCACAAAAAAAAAAAGTGGGGTATACTTTTGATGCGATATATCAGATCCGTAGTATTTTTGCCCGCTGATCACGAATCTGACGTCAGAATATCGCCATCACATCTCAATTTTTTTCTAACCTCAAAAAATAGGTACAAATTAGTAAAAATTAAGAAAAATATACTCCTAAAAAATTGATTCAAGCTTTTTCATGAATCCAAAGATGTATTAATATGTATTCGGACACGCTAAGCTAATATTCATCGGTTGGATTAAGCCATACAGTTCTGTTTTCTTTCTAACCTCAATAAATCAGACAGATACAGTGCTTCTCGAATGCAAAAACGAATTCAAATTAAAATTCAACCGATTCTTACCAAATTTGGTACACGGGGGTTTTTTGGGTTGCTGATAATGAATCTGAGGTCGGATTTGCAAAATCCAAAATGGCGGATCCAAGATGGCGGACAAAATTTTTGAAAACCAACCGATTCCTACCAAATTTGGTATACAGTTGGGGAATCCTCAAACCTGATACTCTTAAACCCTAAACCCTGAAACCTTAGACTCCCACACCCTGCAACCTCAAAAAATAGACCTCAATAACCCTGTAACTTTAAAAATGAGACCCAATAAACTCAAAACCAGGACTTTTAAACCATATACTCTCAAATAGTAGACCCTTAAGCCCTAGAATTGCGAAGGTTAGACCCGCGCCTAACTTTCCTTTTTTTGGCTGTATCTTGTTCTTTTTTCCGCGAATGATCTATTCAAAGGCTTTCTGCCCAAACGCTTTTGAGGACTTGTTTCTCTTTTTAGCGACCAGCAATAGTCCGCTAGCATATGGTCATCCCATCGTCCTTGATACCGATTTTCTATGATTTTTAGATCTTGGTGAAAACGTTCCCCTTGCTCCTCACTGTAGTCACCAAGATTATCTGGGAAATCATCGATGTGGGAGTCCAGGAAATGTAATTTTAGATTCATTAAGCAACCTAATGTTTGAAAATTTTTTACCATTTTCTCGACTATTTCTTTGTACTTAGGACTTTTATTATTTTCCAAAAAGTTTGTTGCGACTTCTTTAAAACTAAGCCAAGCAGCTTTTTCAACTTTATTCATTTTAGTAACAAATAATGAATCTTGAAACAATTTTCTTATTTGTGGCCCGTCAAATACGCCTGCCTTAATTTTAGCTTCAGAAAATTTCGGAAATTTTTTATGCAAATATTTGAAACATGGGCCGTTTGTATCTAATGCTCTCGTGAATTGCTTCATAAGTCCAAGCTTAATGTGAAGCGGGGGAATAAGAACTTTTCCTGGATCTACCAATGGTGGAAACAATACATTATTTTCACCAGGAGTGAACGATTCTCTTGTTGGCCAAATTTTTTTCTTATAATGACGTTCCCTGTCTCTGCTATTCCACAGACATTTATAACAGGGATAAAGTGTAAACCCTGACTGTTGGCCAAGCAATATTGTTACAATTTTCAGATCTCCACAAATTTTCCAGTTATGATCAGCATATTTTATTTTTATCAAAAGCTGCTTCATTTTTTCATATTGCTCTTCCATAACTGTGGAATGAGCAATCGGAATGGGAGCGTAAACGTTAGTATTATGCAGCAAAACTGCCTTAATGTTCCGTTTAGAAGAATCAATGAACAGTCACCATTCTTCAGGATCGTATGAGTTATTTTGAAATTCATCCATTAGACCTTTTACATCGGTACAATATGAAAGTGACAATTCCTCGTCCATTGTAAAATATTTTCGAAATTCTTCATCTCTGTTTCTATAATAAGAAATGTAGCTTCTGGCTTAAGTAAATGTATTTTCTTTAAAAAGGAAGCAAGATGCTCTGAACCATCTTTGGATAAGCCTAAATTTCTGACTAGATCACTAAGTTCTGACTGTGATACAAGTATTGGTTCTGGTTTACGGTTGTATGGTAGAAATTCTTTATCTGTGTCACTAGTATATGATAGGTTGTCACTAGAACATTCATTAGTAACAGTGTTTGAATCTTTTTCGACAGTCTCAATGTTTTCGGCTTGAACTGATAAGGCGAAATCATTTGTTTCCATAACATCAGCATCAAGTGGTTCAGGAGGCGGAATTAGTTTAGTTGGTCTTGTTACTGTCGAAACATCGTTATAAGTAATAGTGCTTTTATTTTTTCGGTTATGCCTAGATACAACATTCATACAAAAGTAGCAATCATTTTCACTGTATGGTCTATTCCATATTGCTGGTCTGGAATATTTAATCGCCTTCTTATTGATGTACAACATTATTTTGCAAGAACTGCAAATGATGTGGGGAACCCAGTCTGTATCCTGGGGCTGTATTTCAATGTTAAAACAATCCTTATATAAGGTTTTAATCTTATCCGTTATCGGTGACCCCATTTTACTCAATACGTGTTGACAGCAAATATAACAAAATGAATCACTGTTTTTATTGCACTTATGAAAAGTCCTTGTACCGTGAGACCGTTTTCTTGTAGCATTATACACTACATGAGCCAAGTCACCCATACATGAAGAGCTACGGTCGCTGGATGACGACGGCTGCGGGCCCGCTTTCCCACCCTGACCAACCGCCGATACTGGGTTTCCGAGTCCCTGCATCGTAATTCTCTTTCTTCTACCTGCCATGACGGCATCTAAGCCGTTATCCAGGGACTCTGCCGGCTAGTGGAGTAACACCGCTGCCCACCATCACCCCGTGGAGGTGCCCTGGATGCAGGTAGAAGAATAAAAATCGACCGATGAATTTTCTCGGCGTTCAAAAGGGCGCGAAAACATCTGCCATCTTGAATTTTGCAAATCCAACCTCAGATTCGTGATCACCGACCCAAAAAATCCCCGTGTACCAAATTGGTAAGGATCGGTTGAATTTTAATTTGAATTCGTTTTTGCATTCGAGAAGCACTATATCTGTCTGATTTATTGAGGTTAGAAAGAAAACAGAACTGTATGGCTCAATCCAACCGATGAATATTAGCTTAGCGTGTCCGAATACATATTAATACATCTTTGGATTCATGAAAAAGCTTGAATCAATTTTTTAGGAGTATATTTTTTCTTAATTTTTACTAATTTTTACCTATTTTTTGAGGTTAGAAAAAAATTGAGATGTGATGGCGATATTCTGACGTCAGATTCGTGATCAGCGGGCAAAAATACTACGGATCTGCTATATCGCATCAAAAGTATACCCCACTTTTTTTTTTGTGGGGCTGTGTTATCACAGGTAATGCATTCGGAATACTAATAGACTAAATAATAAATAGATTAAATCACTTAAGGTTCGCAGATGATGTCACTCTGATCGCCAACACAAAAGAAGAATTACAAGAAATGCTAATAAAATTAAATAACAACTCTCGAGAAATAGACCTAAAAATAAACTTCACCAAAACCAAATATTTGAACAAAGAAAACGAAGATAACAGCCAGGAACTATTAATAGAAGATGAAAGAATAGGAAAGGTATAAACCTTCATATATTTAGGACAAACAATCGAAGTATTAAAAAATAATTTAAAGGCTGACTTGGACAGAAGAGTCTCGTTAGCTTGGTCTGCGATCAGAAGGTTACGATCCACTTTTAAATTGTACATCACAAATACAATAAAAGCCAGAGTGTTCGATCAATATATACTGCCAGTATTCACATATGGCACTGAAACGTGGGCTTTAAAAAAAAAAATATAATTTATAGACTCCAGGTAAACCAAAGAGCAACGGACAGAAGAATGCTAAATATTAGACTCCAAAGTTGTATTCCTAACATCGAGATACGAAGAAAATCAAAAATAACAGATGTAATTTAACGAATATGTATATTAAGGTTAAATTGGGCTGGACATATCGCAAGGATGAATGATAACAGATGGACACGCCGTATGGTTGAATGGAGGCTTAGAGAATATCAAAGAGGTAGAGGTAGACTACAGACAAGATGGACGGACGACATAAAAAGATTAGCGGGACACGATTGGATGTAAAAGGCAAATAACACAGCTCAGTGGAGACAACTTGAGGAGGCTTACATCCGGCTCCGGATGGAATAAGCTAATGCTTCTTACTAATTTTTTCATTCAAGCTATATCTTATTTTTCTCAAATTTTTTCAAAACTTTTTGATTAAAATTTGGAGTGGGAGAGGGCGCAATTTTTGACAATTTTTAGCTTTTTGGCAATTTTTAACTTTTATTTAACACCCCCACTCGTTGACCTTTAAAAAATTATTTTTTTTATCTAACAGATAAATTATCAGAGGAATTCCAGTCGTCATAATTTTCATTCAATTTTACACCTTATGGGAATATTCTAGAGTTGTTTCGAAATTTTCTGATTAGTATTCTTAAAGATAAGGTAGGAGAACAGCAATTTTTGATAAGTTTTTCAAATAACATAAAGAAAAGTTTGCGCAAGTATTACACCATATATATTTTTGAACTCGTGTTTTCACAAGCTTTCAGTTGACACCGCACTCGATGACCTTGAAAAAACTTTTTTTTTCACTTCTGATTTTACCCCTCAAAACTAACCCCTTAAGTCAAAATTTAACTGTTCGACTTTTTTTGATCGGGCCTGGATTTTTTGAAACATTTTCCCAGCAGATCCAAAAAAGAAATTCACATAAATATAAATAACAAAAACACAAAATCCAAACCATAAAAGTAATTAAAAAATCTCATTCGGAAATCATTAATCGATATTTTTATGTGTATGGAAAATGGTTTACCACGCAAAAACACTAGCCAGCCGTAAGCTCATGAATGTGTTTCTACTGGCATATTGTATTAAAATGTAAGCCAACCTTTATAAGAAAAAACTTCGTAACGATAAAGAGATTTTTAAAATCCCAATTCCTATATTTGTGACAAATTTCAACTTCCTATGTCAAATAGTTTCGGAGAAAATCTGGTGTAACAGACAGACCCACAAACAGACAGACAGACAGACAGAGGACACAGAAGTGTTCCGTATGAAACCTCCAATCTAGTACCTTGTTATCCAGTACAATAAACAGCTCCTTGGGAAGGACCAGGTCTGCACTGCCACCAGGAAAGCGAAACAACTGTTAGACAAATTATATCCATTTATAAATCGCTAGCTAATGGTATACAACACCATTGTGAGGGCAGGTCTCACCTACGCCTGCCTGCATGGTGCCAACTCTCCAAGACAAGGAGAGAGCGCTACTCCCCGCAGTGCAGAACAAAGCGCTGAGGATGATCACGGGAGCTCCATGGTCCATGAGAAACAACAAACTACATAGAGATCTCGGTGTGCCGACCATAAAGGCACACATGAGGGAAATCCAGTCAAAGTTCCTGACCCAGGCGACCCAACACCCCAACCCAATCATCATGGACCCTTTCTTGATCCACCCCCATGCTCGTCACCAATACCCGAGACCTGCAGACCCGCTGTCTGATGAAGACGATGACTTACCTCACCCATCATGTCAGAAGATGGTAAAGCTAGGTTAAGTTAGCATAAGTCCTAGGTTAAGTTAGAACAGGATCACTATTGTAAATGCTGAGGTTAAGTTAGAATAAGTAATTTTTCATACCATTTAGTAGCAACGATCATTAATATAAGTAAGAGCCTATGCCTTGCTTGTAAGCCAATAAAAACAATCCGTATGAAACACTAAACGAAGTTATGTTCACGTCTGCACTGCATTAATACTCATATAAAGACACATAATAAGGAAGCGCTTATTTTAAGAAATGTAAAATGTTTTTTATGAGCAATTCCTGGGGGTTTATATTGCACATGCTTTTAATAATGAGAACGATAAAGGCGTGTTGAAAATAAGCGGTGCAAAATCGCTGTATTACATTCATAAGAAACAACTGAACATTTTTAAAATTTTTATTTTGGTAAGTTATATATAACCACATATAACCTGCTATTAATATTAACATATATAAGTGACAACACCGGTATGCATTCCCAACAAGTTTTATAACCAGGCCACGTGCAAGTATTCAGGTGTTAACGGTGCTGCACGGTAATTTTTTTAACATAATGCAACGTTGAAATTTTGTCCCGTGTTTTCTACTTGTCCTTACCTTACATTGCACTTGGATTATTGATTTGGCGGGAAACGACGTGATGAATGAGATGCTTTTTTTGTCTAGAAGTGATATACAGTCGAAACCTCAAATAAGTTGTTTACTGCCGTTACGCATCTTTTTTAGTACAACTTTTACAAGTATAGTACAAATTTTCCCTAGTTTTAGTACAAAAATTTATATTCTCAAATAACATTCATGCATACCCTATTATTACTTTACGATGTTTTGTGACGCGTCAAACTGGCCGGCAAAAATGGATGACTGGTAAAACTGAAATTCTTGGAAAATGAGGGAAAACAACACGAAATAAAAAAGAAAATGATAGCGCGGGAGGAAAAAAAAACGAAAAAAAATATCCTCCGGAATTTATTTGCTTTTCTTTTTTGAAAAGGAACAAAATTGATTAAAATTTGTTATTTGGGAGAGAGCTAAAGTAGAATTGGTAATTTAGGTTTGTTCATGTTTTGTTTAAGAAAAAATGTAGTAAAAATACAATGTTCTTAACGAGTATTATATTATACGCTTCTTAGCAAGTAATGAACGATATTGTTCCATTGTGACACTGTGAAATTTATCTAAAACTAGCCGGGCCCGCGGCTCCGCTCGCGTGGATTTGATTCACTACTATCGTCACTGCTTATTCCTTATGTTACCTAAAGTAATAAAATATCTCCCATTATTTCCCCTTATCTCCCAATATTTCTCCTTATCTCTCATTATCCCTACATAATTTCCATTATCTAGGCTTATCTCCGCTCATCTCCCATTATTTCTCCTTATCTCCCATCATTTCTCCTTAGCTCCTAGTATTTCACCTTATCTCCCATTATCTAGGCTTATCTCGACTTATCTAGGCTTGTCTCGACTTATCTCGCAATATTTCTCCTTATCTCCCATTATCTCGCCATAACTCCCATTATCTAGACTTATCTCTGCTCACCTCCCATTATTTCTCCTTATCTCCCATTATTTATATTTATCTCCAATTATCTCACCTTATCTCCCATTATCGAGGCTTATCTCGACTTATCTCCCATTATTTCTCCTTATCTCCCCATTATCTCATCTTATCTCCCATTATCTAGGCTTATATTGAATTATATAGAACATATGTATATATTTATAAAAACACGTAAATCGGATAAGTGGTTCTCAAGTCATAAGCTCACTAACGGACAGACTTGCAGACAGACAGACAGAGAGATGGATGTTGCATTTTATATATATTCTAGATAGGAGATTATAGTTAACCTGGCCAGAGAACAAATGTATGATTTAAAAAAAAAAAAAATCACGTAAATAGGATAAGTGGTTCTCGAGTGATAAGCGCACAGACAGACAGACAGACAGAGAGACGTTGCATTTTATATATATTATATTCTCTGCTACATGATATTGTTCCATATTTAATGCTTTAGGCAGTGTATTGCAAAAAAGAACGCGCTAGCAGCAAACTTTTCTCCGACTTGATTCACTATTACCGTCACTGCTTATTCCTTATGTCACCTAACGTAATAAAATATATCCTATCACCTGGCCAGAGAACATATGTATATTAAAAAAAAAGTTCGTAAATCGGATAAGTGGTTCTCCAGTGATAAGCGCACTAACGGACAGACAGACAGACAGACAGATAGACAGACAGACAGACAGACAGAGAGACGTTGCATTTTATATATATTATATTCTTTGGTACATGATATTGTTCCATATTTAATGCTTTAGGCAGTGTATTACAAGAAAACGCGCTAGCAGCAAACTTTTCTCCGACTTGATTCACTATTATCGTCACTGCCTATTCCTTATTTCACCTAACGTAATAAAATATATCCTATAACCTGGCCAGAGAACATATGTATATTTTAAAGCAAAAAGTACGTAAATCGGATAAGTGGTTCTCCAGTGATAAGCGCACTAACGGACAGACAGTCAGATAGACAGACAGACAGACAAACAGAGAGACATTGCATTTTATATATATTATATTCTTTGCTACAGAATATTGTTCCATATTTAATGCTTTAGGCAGTGTATTGCAAGAGAACGCGCTAGCAGCAAACTTTTCTCCGACTTGATTCACTATTATCGTCACTGCTTATTCCTTATGTCACCTAACGTAATAAAATATATCCTATAACCTGGCCAGAGAACATATGTATGTTTAAAAAAAGCACGAAAATCTGATAAGTGGTTCTCCAGTGATAAACGCACTAACGGACAGACAGACAGACAGAGAGACGTTACATTTTATATATATTATAGATATTCTTCGCTACATGATATTGTTCCATATTTAATGGTTTAGCATGTTTAAAAAAAAGCACGTAAATCGGATAAGTGGTTCTCCAGTGATAAGCGCACTAACAGACAGACAAACAGAAATACGTTTCGTTTTATATATATTATAGATGTAATAAAATATATATCTATAACCTGCTCAGAGAACATATGTATGAATTAAAAAAATCACGTAATTCGGATAAGTGGTTCTCGAGGGATAAGCGCACTAAACGGACAGACAGACAGAGATACTTTGCATTTTATACATATTATAGATATAGATTATTATTATTAACCTGGCCAAAGAATATATGTATGAATTTAAAAAAAAAAAAAAAACACGTAAATCGGATAAGTGATTCTCGCGTGATAAACGCACTAATGGACAGACAGACAGACACAGAGACATTCCATTTTATATATATTATAGATTATAGATATTCTCTGCTACATAATATTGTTCCATATTTAATGGTTTAGGCTGTGCTTGCAATGGAACGCATTAGCGGCAAACTTTTTTTCCGACTTCATTCACTATTTTATGTCACTGCTCATTCCTTATGCTACCTATCGTAATAAATATAGCCTATAACCTGGCCAGAGAACATATGTATGTTTTAAAAAAAAAAGTACGTAAATCGGATAAGTGATTCTCCAGTGATAAGCACACTAACGGACAGACAGACAGACAGACAGAGAGACGTTGCATTTTATATATATATTATAGATAATATCCGAATAATGTTAGAATATTGCAAATATTTTAGAATAACTAGGCCCCTAAAAAGTGTAGAAATAAAATAATGCGACCGAAAAGTAAAGACAGAGAACACGTCTCCACTTGCGCGAAGGGTAGTAACGAGGAGGGCGGGAAGTTATTACAGTTTCAACTAGTTGGAAGGCGGCAATTTTAAAAACATAACTTTAAATTAGATTTGAAATTTTTATGAATGTTGTAAAACTTCTTTTTATAATAACTTTTACAGTATTAACATGCCTCAAGGCTATATAAAGTGTGTATGAGAGATTGAAATTAAGGAAAAATACCATTTTACAACACTCTAAACAAAAGATGTAACAATACCAATCAAAACCAACAATTAATCCCGCTCAATTATATTACTTGTTTTGATTTTATTAATCTCGCCAGATTCTGGTCGTTGTAAGCCTCTTCCCTGTGCTATTTTGTTTACAGTGTTGTAAAATGGCGTTTTTTTTTAACTACAAATGCCTGTTACTCCAAATTTGTCAAATAGTCGACAATATTTTATTTTCTCTCCTCGTCCGCTGTGGCCTATGCGAGCGACGACGTGAGTGATTCTTTTTAAGAACATTTAAAACATTACAACGCTGCGTTTTTTAGTGTTCAGTACCAAATTGAAGATTATACTGCAACACGTATGTTAGTAATATTTTATTTGTTAATTTAATTGTTTTGTTATTTGTCACTTATTTTTTGTAGTAGCAGATAAATAAAAAAATAAGTCACAAATAACGAAATAATTCGTTTTTTTATGGGTCTTGAAGACGTGCTACAGGGAAGTCCCTAAAGCGCTCCAGGAGCGCCATCTGTGCGGAAAAAGCGATTCACGTTGTTCTTGAATCACTGTAAATTGTACTCGGTGGGAAACACAGCCCCGGGGCAAATTATTCCAAAAGGATGATGTTCTCCATATAAAACACTGCTTGAAAAGCGTTGTACGCGGAGTAATAAGCTGAACCTCATACGGATGTGAAGTATTAGCGCGACGTGTATTTCTAATATGCACTGCTCTGGGATAAATTAAGCAGACTACATCCTTTGAACACTTTCCATGCAAATACTTGTAGAACAGACTCAAGTCACCAACCGTTCTTCGATGTTCCAGCGAATCAAGGCCGCCGGTCAGCTCCGGGCCTCCAATCAGACGAACAGCTCTTCTCTGAATAGAATCCAACAAATGCAGTGTGTGTTTGGGAGCGGAGCCCCAAACATGGGAACAGTATTCCATAGTTGGTCGAATTTGAGCTTTGTAAAGAATTAAAAGTTGCTGTGGAGTGTAAAGCTTTCTGGTTCGAAAATAATATTCCCAACTTTTGAGAAGCTCTCCTTGCTATGCCTGCAACATGTTCATGCCATGACATATTTGCTCCGAAATTAACGCCCAACAAATTGAGTGCCGATGCTAGGGGAATGGAGTGTCCCTACATGACCATGTCGGGTTTAGCAACGTTAACTTTTTAGAAAAAACTGCCGCTTGGGTTTTTGTAGCGTCAAAATTCCATTTGGTTACTGTCACCCCCAAGATAGGGTTTCATCCAGGTCTTTGTTAAGTTGAACGACCTCCTGCTGTCTGCGGATATTCGCCTGAGTAGCCGATGTCCGAGCGTTCAAAGTGAATGATAAGATAAGCGTACTGTCATCTGCAAAGCTGTAGATTGGATTCCCGGTCTTTTTCAGCAGATCGTTAATGTAAATGAGAAAGAGAGTAGGAGACAGTATGCGCCTTGGGGCACACCGGCGTTGATAGTGAAGGTGTTAGAAAGAAATCCGTCGACCGCCACTCGTAAAGAACGCTCTTTGAGGAAACATGAGAGCCACAAACAGAACTTTTCAGACATACCACAAGAGCGTAGCTTAGCCAACAGTCCATTGTGCCAAACACGGTCGAATGCCTTGGATATATCAAGAGCAACCGCTCAAGATTCTCCAAAGTGTTCAATTACGCTGTTCCAAACATGTGTTACATAAGTCAGAAGATCTCCTGTTGATCTATATTTACGAAAGCCATATTGGTGATCGCTAATAATGTTGAATCCTTCAAGATATTTTAGAATATGCTGATTGATAGCCTTTTCCATGACTTTCGATGTTATTGAAAGCAGTGCGACTGGTCGGTAGTTATTTGGCAAGGTCTTCTTGCCTTTTTTAGGTATCGGTTGGCTTACTTTCATTTAGAAATTTAAAATGTACTGTCACAAAGTATCGGACACCTCAATTATACAATTTAATTGTTTTCTTCTCAGCTTCTCTGCTAAATTTGCAATTTTTCAATGAGGCCATACCTACATGAAGCCAAAACAGAAAACCCTTATGTGATCACTTCGGTGTCCGACTGTCTGTCCGTCTGCAACACCCGATTTTCTTCGAAACTATTTTACACAGAAAGTTGAAATTTGACACAAATATAAGAATTGATGGTCCGATCAGAGCCTTGTAGTTTTGAAAGTTAAATTTTGACTTAAGGGGTTAGTTGTAGCGGATGAAATCGGAAGTGAAAAAAAAAAATTACCAGGTCATCGAATGGGGTGTCAAATGAAAGCTTGTGAAAACACAAGTTCAAGAATATACAGTCAGTCCAAAAAGTCTCCATACACCACCTGCTTTCTATACTATTTTTCTGTTATGTTTAACTAATTAATTGGAACTATGAGAAAATATGTTTAAATTAATATATCAAACTTAACCAACGAAGAATGGTATTAAAAACAACTACGGACCATCTTATTTAGAAGTAACATCACTGTTATAAAAATGTAAACAAAATTAATGGTAAAAAAGTCTCCATACACTTAACAACTACCAATAATAGTTTGACGGAGTTTAACGGAAAATAACAACGTCGTTTAAATTAATATTCAGTGGAATCCCGTGGGCCTTGATAATCTCCTATAACCTCTTCGTGATGCTTGCAACCAGCTTTCTAGTAACTTCTGCATGTTCTCCCATTCGTTGAATATTATGTTTTTTAATGCTTCTTTATTTGAAACATTATGTTTGCGAACGCGTCGTTTAAGTTCCTCCCACAAATGCTCGATGGTGTTAACATCGGGCGAATGCGGAGCTGTATGAAGCTACTGTAGCAGATTATGGATCATCCATTCTCTCACCAAGTTTGCGGTATGTTTCGAATCATTATCCTGTTGGAACATGTATCTTTTTTCGAGTGCTAATTTTTGGACACTTTCTCTTAAATTGTCTCTCTAAATGTTCAGATATACAAGCTGATCCATGATACCATTAATAAGATGTAAATTTCCAACCCCTCCAGCGGACATGCATCCTCAAAGCAGTACACTGCCATCCCTTTGTCTCACCGTGGAACAAATGTTTTTAATATCGAATGCGGTATTCTTCTTTCTCGAAACTGCCATCAGACCTAAAAAGGTTAATTTTAGTTCCATTACTAAAGATTACGGATTCCCAAAATTCAGGACGTTTAATAACGCATTCCCTAGCAAAAACTAACCGCTTTTTGCGATTAGCTTCCGACATAATCGGCTTCTTCCTGGCTGCACACCCCTTATAGCCTTATATGTTATTTTTAAAAAACGTCTGAAAAGCCCTGTCCATCCACCCTACCTCAAAAAGTACTGAACAAAAAATTTTGGAATATTCTCTATAAGGTGTAGATTGAATGAAAATTATCATTAGTGCACTACTTTTAATAACACAGGCCGACAAATTTGGACGAAACTTCCGATCCTGAGACCAGAGTATACTTTCCCAAAGGTTTTTGGTGTGCTCAGTCCGAGTCCGACCTGAATTGCTACATCACATCAAGTTTTCGAGATATCCTCACCTAAAAATGCAATAAACACGATTTTTCGCTATATTTGGGATTATATTACATCGTGAATTAATTTTTCTCTACAAAACTCATTGCGACATATGAAAGTACTACCCTTCCCCATCAAAATGCATTTGAATTTTTTAGATATCTTATTTCTACTCGGAGAAATCATCTTTCTAGTAGCAACATTGTTTATTTGTTATCATACATGGTCTCCCATTTTAATAAATAAATAAATAAATATCACCTTTATTAAGATGTGAAAACATGTGATGTGAGTAGATATTACCCACACATATCGTATGGTAGAAGAGGAGAGATTTAACCACTGGTTACTCTTACATCTAACCTCCTCAACACACAACGCGCTTACAAACAAAAATCAAAACACCAATTATAGACTAACATAGTAAAATTTAATTAATAATCGAGAAGAGACATTAAAATGCAAATAACTACATCTGAGAATTCTGCTTATTCAACAGCTCTTTCCTATATAATCGAAGAAGTTGGCCAATAGTTCACGTTTTCAGATCTGGATTCATGGTATTGTATACAGGGTTACAGGGAAAGTCGTCCTAGATAATTAAGGAAGTTATAGTTTAGGTCATTTCTGACCGATTTGACTCTATGACATGATGTCCTAAACTCAACCGTTTTCGAGATATTGAAGTTTGAAGATTTTCTAAAAAAAAAACATGTTTTTTTTTGCTTTTATATCGATTTTTTTTTATTAGAGGTTCTCGAGTGCGATTTTTTGGTTATTTTTAGTTAGTCTGTATGTCAAGTATCAAAAATCATCAAAAAAATTTGAACTAGTTACTAACAGTTTCAAATGGCGGCTTGTTAATGTTTCTAAATTACGAATTTTTACCAAGTGTTTCCTACTTTAAATCAATAAAGAGAAAAAAAAAAATGTATGGAAGTTATTCTGCAAATTATTTTAAAAACTTTTACTTCTTTTTAGCTATCAAAAAAGGTATAATACTAGTAGTTTAATAGGAAAAACTGTACACAGAATGACACCTAAAGCGGGCTCGGGTAGCAAAAGGTAAATTTTTAGTTCTAGGTGAAAATACGAAAAATACACAAATAAAACAAACAACCTTGCAATTTAATATTTTTTATTAATTATAATTCATGTTCTATATGGTCGCCCCTATTTCTAACACAAATTCTCATTTTTTTTCTTAAATTACTTTTCACAACGCTGGTTGTGAGGTGCCGCCTCATTTCGTCAGCCGCATCAATTATTTTTTCTCTTAGGACATCCACGTTTTCGATAGGAGTCATCTGGTCGTATACGAGACTTTTCATGTGACCCCCACACATAAAAATCCATCGGTGTTAGGTCTGGGCTTCTCGCCAGCCAAGATATGGGTCCGCTTCTTCCAATCCATTTGTTGGGATAATTGTCATTGAGCCATGCACGAACACTTCCTCTGTAGTGAGCTGGGCAGCCATCGTGTTGAAAGTACATGTTTTGTCTCAAACCAGTAGGTAGGTCTTCCATCAAATTAGGTAAATCGTTCTGCAAAAAATTGTCGTATTCCTCGCCATTCAAATTATCTGGCAGGAAGAATGGCCCAACCAAATAATTTGAAATTATACCCATCCACACATTTAAGCTGAATCTTGTTTGTGATCCTTTCGTTCTTTTTTTGTTTGGGTTGCCTTCCTCTTTAGAAGCCCAATAGTGGGCACTGTGGTAGTTTGTAAGACCGTCTTTGTCGAATTTCGACTCATCAGTCCATAGTATTTTCTTAAAAAGAGATGCATCTTCGACATCGGTATTGAGCATAAATCTGCAGAATTCTAATCGTCGCAACGGATCCCCTTCTTCAATGACTTGCACGGGCGTATAGTGGTAAGGGTGTTGCCCAACAGTATGCATTACAAACCATACCTTCCACTGCGAAATACCAAGCTGTTGTGCAACAACATTTGTAGATGTGGTTGGGTCCACCTCAAAAAAACGTCGTATTTCGTTTTCTTCGTCTTCGTCAAAGATACGTGGTCGTCCCATGTCAGTCCGCCGTCTTTGTACGGAAGCAGTTTCTCGTAGTCTTCGATAAGTTCCATCAAATACGCTAACATCAGGTACACGACGAGTAGGATATCGCAGTATGTATTCATCACGTGCACGCGACGACACTCCTTCGCAAAATCCGTAACACATTAGGATGTCAGCATATTCCTCGTTAGTATACGTTGCCATATTCACAAGCAGAGATCAAAATCCAGTTACGAGCCAATTCACACAGTCAGAAGATGAAACACAGATATTTTTGAAAAGCACGGTATAGCACATCTACCACGGACGAATCACATGAGCAGACTAAAAATCATTCAATAATGTTTAGTGAACAGAAAATGTCACTCGCACAGAGAGTACCCCGACCGGAAAAAAATGCTTACCCAACCCTTTTTATTGTTTGAAGGTGCAGGTAGTAAACCAGTAATTGGTAGTATCTAAATTCTATTATTATGTTACTCTACATTTGAGCCTATTGAAATCTCATTTTCTTAGAATTTTCAATAGATCCAGTAGATATTATACCGTTTTAGATAGCTAAAAAGACATAAAAGTTTTTAAAATAATTTGCATAATAACTTCCATACATTTTTTTTTTCTCTTTATTGATTTAAAGTAGGAAACACTTGGTAAAAATTTGTAATTTAGAAACATTAACAAGCCGCCATTTGAAACTGTTAGTAACTAGTTCAAATTTTTTTGATGATTTTTGATACTTGACATACAGACTAACTAAAAATAACCAAAAAATCGCACTCGAGAACCTCTAATAAAAAAAATCGATATAAAAGCAAAAAAAACATGTTTTTTTTAGAAAATCTTTAAACTTCAATATTTCGAAAACGGTTAAGTTTGGGACATCATGTCATAGAGTTAAATCGGTCAGAAACGACCTAAACTATAACGTCCTTAATTATCTAGGACGACTTTCCCTGTAACCCGGTATATTTACTGCATTATATGTAAAACTGCGGTGAAACAAGGCAGTGCGATGCTGAGGCATAGTCAAGCGATCAGGCCATTTAATATACCTGTCATGCATTAAATTTCGGGATACTAGCTTCTCCCTTAAATAAATCAGGACTGAAGTTCCTAAGAGCCCCATTGAAAATATGACGAAGTGCAGTTTTGCAAAATTTAACCATTATAACCCATTTATTTTTAAAGAGACATGAACATGTTTCCTCGAATGGAATATACACCTACAGCAAACATTCTGTACATACTGCAATCGTCTCCTTGAAAGCGCATCCAAGCAAGGATAGTATACAACACTACAATAATGAAATGGAGACAAGACAAAAGACTCACGCAATTTTTTTCTCATCTTAAAATTAAGGATAAAATGATTCGCATATAAAACTTTCATTTTTGCATAACTTTTTTGTAGGAGTACCCCAACATGTTCCCTGAATCTGAGATGTGTATCAGTGAAAATACCCAAATTCTTGGCAAAGTCAGAAAACAGCAAATTTTGATCAGCATCAAAGCCATGCTCAAGATTGGTCGCCGATTTTCCTTGCAAAACAATAAAAATTGCGTCTTGTCTGGATTTAGCCTCAAATTATGTTCATCCGAGTAAGCTGACAAAGCCATTAGATCCTAATGTACCAACCAGGCTTCTTATTTTTTTTATGTCAACTTTTAGTAAAAAAGTTTCAAACAAAAGCTGAAGGATTTTGAAGGGACAATAAAATGATATAATTGAGATAACCTTCGAAGATCCCTTTGAAGGTCGTTTCAAGGTCAACTTTGATTTTTTAAATGGAAACCCATATTTTTGCTTTTCTAGTAAAAATACACAGCTTTTGTTCGAAAATTTTTTCTCGATAATACTCCGTTTTTGAAAACTTCATTGATAAAAGACACTACACTCTTAATCTTCGAATAAGCATAAAGGCAAATGGCTCAGGCGTCGAGTGAAAATTAATAAAAGATATAATATTCTCATATTCTAAAAGAAATTTTAACACAGAAAGTCAAACGTAACAAACTCTTAACCAAATACTCTGAACGAATCAAAATTAATAACACCAGAAATGTACACACCTCAAGCTCTTAAACAAAACGACTCTAAATGAATCAATATTTGACATAACATAATGGCAAACATCCCATGCTCTTAAACAAACATAACTAAAAAGGCACTTTTATAAGAAACTTTTTTTCTGATCCGATATCGGATCCGCCATTTTGAATTTCTTAAGGTTAGTGACAAACCATGACTCGTTCGGATTAAACCGACAACGAATTCGGATTCAGCGTTCCAAAAATCACACAAAAATACTACTCTCGCCTTTCGGATCAACGTTTTTTTTTTGGTATGGTTGTAACGAAAAAGCCAAATTAATTAATTTCAGCGGACAATTTTTCCGAGAAGAAATAAAATATGTGAAAAATTTCAAATGCATTTTGAAGGAGAAGGGTAGTTATTTCAGATGCCGCAACGAGTTTTGTGGAGAAAAATTAATTCGCGGTATAATATAATCCCGAATATAGAAAAAACATGTTTTTTGCTTTTAGGTTAGGATATCTTGAAAATCTGATGTGATGGAGCAATTCTAAGGTCGGATTCGGATTCAGTGCCCCAAAAATCTTGGAAAAAGGTTGGTCTCAGGGTTTGAAAAATATTGGCCTCTGTAATTTATCTGGTATACAGTGTGTCCCAAAAAGATTTATATAAATGGAGAAAAAGTTGATCTTACATATTACAAAAAAAATTATTCTTGATAAAAAGATCTGCACGTGGAAATCCATAATTAAACCGCAAAAGTTTAAAATATTTGATACTATACAGAGAAATAAAAAATAATGATTTATAATGAAGAGTAAAGTGTGTAAATTTAAATACAGAGTAAAATATTAATTGAAATTGTTAATAGAAACTAAAAAATTATGCTCATATTTAGATATGTGGCCTTCCTAGTTAAAAATTCAAAAAAACTCCAGTTAACACGTCGGTAATTGTTGGATCATTTATTGAATAAAAGAAAACGAAATCACTACAAATTTTAGGCTGAAAATAAATGAACATATCTTTGGAAATACCTAACAATTGTCAAAAAACTTCAAAGCTAACGCCAGTCTGTATTTGCAATAATTAAAAATGTCAGTAAAATTGTGTGTTGACGATAAAATTGAAATTGTTCTCATAGTTGGCGATAATTATAAAACTTTTAGAGAAACAGCAGAAATCTTTAATAATATTTGATAAAATTTTACACTTCACAACTGTAGGATATCTAATAAATAAATTCAAGATTTATGGAAGTGTTGAAAATAAATTTAAAAAGAGACATCGGGAGTTTCAAGTGAAGATACGAGGCTGGTTTGAAAAGTCCGTGCAAAGTCCGAGAGATGGCACCACCGGCGCGTATCGAGGTCATGTTTAGTTAGTAGCATCTCTTGAATGAACGCACTCCAAGTTTCAGCCATATTGGCCTATTTCTTTGTGTTTGGCATTCGTGTGAATCAAGGAAGTCGAGTGATTTTCAAGAAATGGACGAAAAAGAATTTCGTGTGGTGATTAAACATTACTTTATGAAAGGCAAAACGCCTCAGGAGACTAAAGAGAAGCTTGATAAACATTATGGTGACTCTGCACCTTCGATTAGAACAGTTTATAAGTGGTTTCAAAATTTTCGGACTGGCCATATGGGCACAAGTGACGCTGAACGTTCTGGACGGCCTGTGGAGGTTACGACTCCAGAAATCATTGATCAAATCCATGATATGGTGATGAATGACAGAAGAGTTAAGGTGCGTGAGATTGCTAGTGCTGTGGGCATCTCGACTGAACGGGTACATAATATTTTGCATAAACATTTGGACATGAGAAAGCTATCCGCAAGATGGGTGCCGCGATTGCTCACGCTTGACCAAAAACGGAATCGTGTGAAGTGTTGCAAGGAAGGTTTGCAGCTGTTCCAGAAGAATCCGGAGGACTTTAAGCGTCGTTTCGTCACTGTGGATGAAACATGGATACATTACTATACTCCTGAGACCAAACAACAATCTAAACAATGGGTTACCAAGGGGGAATCTGCACCAAAAAAGGCGAAGACTGTTCCTTCGGCCGGAAAGGTTATGGCGACTGTCTTTTGGGATTCGCACTATTCGACTATCTGGAAAAGGGTAAAACTATTACAGGTGAATATTATTCATCGTTATTGGACCGTTTGAAAACCGAGCTGCAAGAAAAACGCCTGCGATTTACCCACAAGAAAGTCCTTTTCCATCAAGACAACGCACCAGCACACACCTCAGCAGTTGTGGTCGCAAAATTAATGGAAATAGGATTCCAACTCGTTTCACATCCCCCCTATTCTCCAGACTTGGCTGCCTCGGACTACTATTTGTTCCCCAATTTGAAGAAATGGCTGGCGGGACAAAGATTTTATTCAAACGAGGAGGTGATTGCAGATATTTTGCAGACTTGGACAAATCCTATTATTCGGAAGGGATCAACAAACTAGAACATCGTTGGACGAAGTGTATAAGCCTAAAAGGAGACTATGTCGAAAAATAAAAAAGGTTTACCCCAAACACATAAGTAGTTTTTATTTTTGCACGGACTTTTCAAACCAGCCTCGTAATCAAAATCAAGTAATGCCGTCGGAGTAGAAAAGCCGGAAAAGATTAGCTTTATTAAATGTGAGTAAAACTACAGTTGCGAGAATTTTAAGATCAAATAAATTTAAACCATACAAACCCCAATTTACCCATACTTTAAAAGCAGGAGATTTTGAATGAAGATTTGAATTTTATGCTTGGTTTCAAGGAGAGTTAGAAAATAACAGGTTTATGGCAAGAGAAATATTTTTCTCTGACGAAGCGACATTTACGTCTAATGGGACAGTAAGTTCTCAAAACGATCGCTGTTAATCTTTACTTCAATATCCAAACTCGAGTTCAATACTCGTTTAAAACCAATGTATGGTATGAAATTTTAAAAGATAGAATAGTTGAACCATCCTTTTTTTCGAAATAATATAGTGTTGAACGTTACCTAGAATTTTTAAATAATGAGTTCGCTGAGTTTTTTAATTGCCTACCAATAATTGAAAGACAACGTATATGGTATCAACATGGTAGTACATCATATCATAGTACGAGAAATGTTCGAGATTATCTCCTCCACATTTTTAACGGTAGAGTAATAGGAAGATATGTGTACTACTCAGTATATATCACCACTACACCAAAGTTACCGTTAAATACTTTCGCAGTGAAGAATTCGTTAGAATTCATTAATAAAACAAAAAATCTAGTTCTCAATGAAGGTGAAGTCTTAATTTCTTTTGATGTTAGTTCTTTGTTCCCAAGTGTGCCAATTCCACAAACTTTACAATATCTCGAAGAATTACTTAGAATGAATAACTTTGAAGATGAAATTATTCGTGAATACTTAACATTATCTAACCTTTGTATGGAACAAAATTATTTCCAATATAACAATCAATTTTATGTTCAGAAAGAAGGAACAGCTATGGGTAATTGCTTATCACCTTTCATAGCCAATTTATTCATGAGTAAGTTTGAAATCGAAGCCAGTCAAGAATTCGAATATTTCCCAAGGGTATGGTATAGGTATGTGGATGATATTTTCGCGATTTTTGATACAAAGAAATCAAATATTGATGATTTTATTTCTAAATTAAATAGCCGGTATGATTCCATTAAATTCACTTACGAAGTTGAGAACAAAGGACAGTTGCCTTTTCTAGATATTTTAATTATTAAAAATAATAATAGATTAGAATTTGATATCTATAGGAAGGACACAGTAACAGATAGATATATTCCTAATGATTCATTTCATTGCAAACAACATAAATTAGCCTCATTACATTTTTTAGTTCATCGTTTGGTCACTTTCCCTCTGAATAGAGTAAACTTTAATAAAGAAAGGAATCGTATTAGAAATATAACTAGAGTTAATGGTTATGACGATGACTTAGTAAATAAGCTAATAAATAGACATAAGTTTAGGTTTAATATTCAGACTTCCACCTTTTTTACACGCGAAGAAAATAACACCAAGTATGTCTCCATACCATATAATCCGAAATACAGCAAGGGATTCAATAAGGTATTTAATAAGGTAGGCCTCACCTTAGTCTATAAGTCATCAGACAATCTGAGGAATATCTTAGGAAATCCCAAAGATAAGATTCCTAATTGTGAGAAAAGTGGAATTTATAAAATTAGTTGTAATGATTGTGACAAAAAGTATGTTGGGCAAACTAAAAGGTCAATTAAAACAAGATTTAAAGAACACTTAGCACACTTAAAATACAATAGAACAGAAAAGTCTAGCATTGCCGAACATGCCCTTGAAGCTGATCATACTGTAACATTAGATAATCTAAGATTAATAAAAAATGTATCTGATAGGAGATTGTTGAACGCATACGAAAGTATGGAAATCATAAAATGTAAAAGTAGTTTAAATAAAAAGAAACAGAGGGCCTATTCCTTATAGTCCCCTCTACTGGTTACTTGACCGGAACAGATGGCCTTGCCTATGTCATTAGTTCCGCTTGAGTAATTCAAAGGTTAGGCTGAATATAAATAGGGTAGATTTGTAGTTTAGCTTTAGTCAATCATCGCTCCTGATGAAGCTAACATGGTTAGCGAAACGCGCGTCGAGTGCAAAAATAAAATGTTTGGTGTAGTGGTGATATATACTGAGTAGTATCATTGTGCCAAAGATTCCACATTCCCAACTTAGTTAAGATATGTGTAGTTTACTTGGCCCCTAAGGTCTCCGGACATCACCTCTCTAGACTTTTTTTATCGGACTACTTAAAAGAAAAGGTTTATCTTAAAAGGCCATTTCAAGATGTTCATCATCTTGAGAAAGTCATTGGGGAAACATGACGTGACCTGACGTAATTAGAAATGTAATAAAAGATTTTCCTCGAAGAACATTAACCTGTTTAGAAAGAGACGGTGGATACATTGAAGCACTTGTGTCATAAAGTTAGAATTAATCCATATGTTTGGTTGTTATGTTATGTAGGTACGTAGTAATTAAGTAATGTTGCAATTTCAAAATAAAGTGATATTAGCACAATGGATGTAATTGTTGCAAAGCAGATAAAAAGGTTATCAAATTTTTAACATAAATATGATACAATCAAAATCAGTGCACTAATTTTTAATTAATTTCTTTTATTCAATAAATAATCCGACAATTACTGACTTGTTTACTGGAGTTTTTTGAATTTTTAACTAAGAAGGCCACACATCTAAACGTGAGCATGTAAGATGAACTTTTTTTCCATTTATATAAAACTTTTTGGGACACACTGTATTAAAAAAAAAATTTCAAAATCATCACTTTTCCACAAATATATAACACATCCAGAAACAAGAGCATACTAATGTAAAACTTTTTGCTCAGAATATTGATTTGGAACTAACAAAGTCGTTAAAAATGGCGGGCATTTTCGATGTACTAAGCAACTTATCTAAATTAGGATGCGTAGTCATCCATCCTCATTCTCGAACCGCTTCGTCCTCTGGTTGCGACGTTGTTAACATTAAAGGGTCCGATTAAACGATTAGAGTTAACTTTCTTCTTTTTACTGATTTAATGGCTACAGCTGCCAAGCCTATCCCGTCAACTAATTTTGTTTATTAACGGGTTTTCTTATCTCTAGTTTATGAATAAAAATAAAAGAATGTATAAATAATGAAGTACATAAACACAAGCTAAACATTATATTTTCGTCCAATCAAATTACGACCAAAACAGGCCAAAAACAGAAATCGTCGGATACTGCTACTTTTTTTTTAAAATACTCGTCTTGATCGAGTACATTAAGGAAAGAATATTGCGACTGCTGAAAAAATTGGGGCAACATCTTAAAAAATGGGAGAATTGGCCAGTTCTTGGTTTTTTTAGCGTATTTTTGGAATATTATCATAAATTTATGGAAGATAAACTAAAACTTCTGACAGATTTTAATTCTAGTTAAAAAAAAAAAACGAAAAATTTAAGGGACTATGGATACCATTTGAACCTTGTGGTCTAGAGAAATTGGCCGATTTTATCGTTTTTTTCTTTTATCATTTTTTATGATTAATCAGGTGTACTATGATAAAATTCAGGAAAAAATTAATTTTTTAAAAGTAACTGTAAATTTTAAACAAAAAATCGTAAAACTGAAAATAAAATGGCCTTAAAAGTAACTTTGGTTACTGAAAATATTATAAAAATCAAGAAAAAATATTTAAAAAAAAAAAATCGTAAATTTGCATTAAACAAACTAAAAAGATTAAAATGGCCAATTTCTGGGGCCTAGATGGTGTAAATGAGTTCTTAAGTACCTCAAATGAAAGTTTAGGGACTAAGGAACATTTTCTGATATTTTAGGTACGGTAGTACTATAGTTGTGTAAAAAATTCGTCAGCAGTAAAAAACGTAAATCGGTAAAATTTATCAGTATTATGTGGAGTGAAAAATATACCTAATATGTAAAAGATGGCTAAAATTATATTTGGATCAATTAAAGTAATGTTCTTGGAACATATTTAACTAAAAAAATTAGCTTACAATTTGCAAGTGTATCTCTTTAATCATAAAAAATGGCTAAAGAAAAAAACGACAAAACGGCCAATTTCTCTCGACCAGAAGGTTCAGTTGATATCCAGTGGTCTCGAACGTCAGAATGCGAAATCGGTAGTGTTGCCCACTAATATCAGTATATTTGTATCCAAAATCGGTATATGAAAAAAAACAATATTCAATCAAATTTGTTTATTTTAAACTTTGTAAAATAATAGGAACTTACAGAATATACAATTAAAACTAATAAAAGTGATTATTTTTTTTACAATATTTTATATATGAGTTAATAAACCCTAGTGAATACTAGTAAAATATAATGAAACTAGCCGGGCCCGCGGCTCCGCTCGCGTGGACTTGATTCACTACTATCGTCACTGCTTATTCCTTATGTTACCCAACGTAATAAAATATTTCCCATTATTTCCCCTTTTCTCCCAATATTTCTCCTTATCTCCCATTATCTCTACATAATTTCCTTATCTTTGCTCATCTCCCATTATTTCTCCTTATCTCCCCTTATTTCTCCTTATCTCCCATTATCTCACCTTATTTCCCATTATCTAGGCTTATCTTGACTTATCTCCCATTTTTTCTCCTTATCTCCCATTATCTCACCATAACTCCCATTATCTAGACTTATCTCTGCTTATCTCCCATTATTTCTTCTTATCTCCCATTATTTATACTTATCTCCCATTATCTCACCTTATCTCGTCTTATCTCCCATTATCTCACCTTATCTCCCATTATCTAGGCTTATATCGAATTATATAGAACATATGTATAAATTTATAAAAACACGTAAATCGGATAAGTGGTTCTCGAGTGATAAGCGCACTAACGGACAGACAGACAGATATAGAGACGTTGCATTTTATATATATTTTATTCTTTGCTACATGATATTGTTCCATATTTAATGCTTTAGGGAGTGTATTGCAAGAGAATGCGCTAGCGGCAAACTTTTCTCCGACTTGATTCACTATTATCGTCACTGCTTATTCCTTATGTCACCTAACGTAATAAAATATAGCCTATAACCTGGCGGGAGAACATATGTATGTTTAAAAAAAAAAAAAAGTACGAAAATCGGATAAGTGGTTCTCCAGGGATAAGCGCACTAATAAACAGACAGACAGACAGAGATACGTTGCATTTTATATATATTATAGATGTAATAAAATATATACCTATAACCTGGTCAGAGAACATATGTATGAATTTAAAAAATTACGTAAATCGGATAAGTGGTTCTCGAAGGATAAGCGCATTAACGGACAGACAGACAGACACACAAACGTTGCATTTTATATATATTATAGATATAGATTATTATTATTATTTTTATTATATAACCTGGCCAAAGAATATATGTATGAATTTAAAAAAAGACAGGTAAATTCGGATAAATGGTTCTCTCGCGTGATAAACGCACTAATGGACAGACAGACAGACAGAGAGACATTGCATTTTATATACATTATAGATTACAGATATTCTTTGCTACATAATATTGTTCCATATTTAATGGTTTAGGCTGTGTATTGCAAGGGCTCGCGCTAGCGGCAAACTTATTTCCGACATCATTCACTATTTTACGTCACTGCTCATTCCTTATGCTACCTATCGTAATAAAAATATAGCCTATAACCTGGCCAGAGAACATATGTATGTTTTAAAAAAAAAAGTACGTAAATCGGATAAGTGGTTCTCCAGTGATAGGCGCACTAACGGACAGACAGACAGACAGACAGAGAGACGTTGCATTTTATATATATTATAGAAGATATTTAACATCAGATAGCTACACAAACTTAAATTTAATTAATCTTTACGATTTTTAGGATCATACCAATATTGCTTGGCCATAGCCGCAGTCATCTTTGAACTAATTTCAAAGTCATAACAATTAGCGTCATTAAATAGTCGCTTTGTATGTAATAGACCAGTGATTGACTCAGTAGACCGCTTATTTCGCTGTTTTGTTTTCATAAGATTAATATGCGAGAAAATGCGCCCAACATTAGCGGATGAATGAGGCAGTGATAAAATAGTAAAGATGAAAGTAGACAACAAAGGAAACATTTGAGTGTCATCGCCATATTTTAGTAAACTGACATTATCCCAAAATAGTTCTATGTCATCAGGAAATGTTTGGATTTGTTCACAATTTCTTAAAATACGTATGTACTATACACTGGTAGAAAATAAAATAATATAACAATGTACTGGTACTTAGTAAAAGATAAGTATTTTTGCCTTGTTTAACTTGTTTTTGAGTTTTTGTCACAGTAAATGATGATATCTTTGGTTGTGATTTTATATTCTTTGATACAGAATGCGCTTGAAAAGAATTGTGTTTCCTAAGAGCGTCTTTCCCTGATGTAATATTAATATCCCTATTACAACTTTTACAATAGGCATAGTTTGCGCTTTTACGACTTTCGTGCAGCCAGCCTGAAAATTCTTCTTCCCATTTTTTCTATAAAATTGTAGGTTTTTCTTTTTGCACTCGCACTTGTACCCGGTTTTTCGTCTAACGACATTTTGACTTGGTATTATAATAATATTTTTGGTAGATACTACTAGTAGACGCTATTAGTAACTCAGAGAAAGTGTCTCTTCCAAATAATGAAAATTAAGGAAACAATAAAATTCGAATTCTTGTTTATATAGACAAGCGAATTAGCTGGGGGGTTCCTCTAAAAATGTAGAGTTACGAATTGTAGGACACAAGGGTATTTCCCAAAAGATGTCGGGAACATTCTGAAATAACTACTTATCATACAATTGAGGAATTCCCCGTAAAAACATAAACAACTTGGAAATGTAAAATCGGGAGAATTTTCTTGTATTCTCATAAATCGTGGAAAAATCGTTAAATTTCGGTATTTCAGTAGGACGGTAGAAATACAGAAAAATCGGTAGGTTCGAGACCACTGATAGCCCCTTGAATTTTTCGTTTTTTTTATCTAGAATCAAAAATCTATTAGAATTTTTAGTTTATCTTCCATAAATTTATGAAAAAATTGCAAAAATACGCTAAAAACCCAAAAATGGGCCAATTCTCCCATTTTTTAGAGTGTTGCCCTAATTTTTCAGCGATCGCAATATTTTTTCGTTATTGTACTCGTTGAAACGAGTATTTAAAAGAAAAAAATAGCAGTGTCCGACGATTTCACCTCAAGATCATATTCTGACTGGACTGTTTATAAACTTAGCTCGTACCTAGTCTAGGCAGGATCTCACTTCTTCAAGTCAGGGAATAAATTCCTCTAAATTCCTAGAATTTATATTTATGAGAAATCATGGTTCGTGGGAAAGTATCGTGTCAATATGGAATAATTTTCCGACGTTTTGCCTGTGATTACATATTCGGGGATATTTATTCTTCAAAATTAGATGTTCTTGATAGATTGGTAATCTAGTTAAGGAAGTTAGATAGACCTGGGATATATCGTCCATAATTTTTTATATTTATATACTAGAAGCACCTCAATATAAAGCTCCTAATAAAGGTCCTATGGAATAAAAAAATCCTCAATCGATGACCGGAAATGGACGACTTCCCGAAAAAAATCGATTATCCGAGGAAATGGGAGCTTCTCCTACAAATAATTAAAGTAAAACTAGTAGTATTGAAAATATGCAATTTTAGCGACTTCCACTCTTCTCGCCCTCTTCTCCTGAAGCGAGATCGCCCAAAGACCAATAGGTTCCTTTTTAGTGTTCCGTGCGGAACACCTATAAGATCACTTCGGTGTCTGTCTGTCTGTCTGTCCGTCTGTCTCACCCGATTTTCTCCGAAACTATTTGTCATAGAAAGTTGAAATTTGGTAGTAATATAGGAATTGATGGCCTCATCAGAGCCATGTAGTTTTGAAAGTTAAATTTTGACTAAGGGGTTAGTTTTGGGGGGTGAAATCGGAAGTGAAAAAAAAAATTTTTTACTAGGTAATCGAGTGTGGTGTCAAATGAAAGCTTGTGAAAACACGAGTAAAAAATATATATATAATATAATACTTGTGCGCACTTTTCTTTGTATTATTTTTAAAAACTCGCGAAAAATCGCTGTCCACCCGCCTTATCTCGAAAAGTACTTATCAAAAAATTTTGAAAAAATTTCTGGAATATTCTCCACGGGGTGTAGATTGAACGAAAATTATCACGAGTGGTGCATTACCTGTAATAATTTATCTGGTATACAAAAAAACCGAAATTTCAAGGTAATCAATTTTCAGTAAAGATTGGAAATAAACTTTGCTGAAAACTTATTTGGGGTGTGTGTGAGGCACTGATCATTTTATATCACCATAACATAAATTTTGACTTAAGGGATTCGTTTTGAGGGGTGAAATCGGAAGTGAAAAAAAAATTTTTTTACTAGGCCATCGAGTGTGGTATCAAATGAAAGCTTCTGAAAACACGAGTAAAAAATATATATATAATGTAATACTTGCGCACACTTTTCTTCGTATTACTTTTAAAAATCGTGAAAAATCGCTGTCCCCTAACTTACCTCGAAAAGTACTGATCAAAAAATTTGAAAAAATCCTGGAATATTCTCCACGGGGTATAGATTGAACGAAAATTATCATTATCAACATTTAATAATCTATCTGGTATATAAAAAAACCAAAATTTCAAGGTCACCAGTTTTCAGTAAAGATTGGAAACAAACTTTATTGAAAACTCATTTGGGGTGTGTTTTGTGAAGTCACTGATCATTTTATACTTCCGTTACAACTTTTTAGTGTTCCGTACGGAACACTTATAAGATCATTTTGGTGTCTGTCCGTCTGTCTGTCCGTCTGTCTGTCTGTCTGTCCGTATGTCCGTCTGTCACACCCGATTTTCTCCGAAACTATTTGTCATAGAAAGTTGAAATTTGGTAGTAATATAGGAATTGATGGCCTCATCAGACCATGCCATGTAGTTTTGAAAGTTAAATTTTGACTTGAGGGGTTAGTTTTGGGGGGTAAAATCGGAAGTGAAAAAAAAAATTTTTTTACTAGGTAATCGAGTGTGCTGTCAAATGAAAGCTTGTGAAAACACGAGTAAAATATATAAATATATATATATATATATATATATATATATATATATATATATATATATATATATATATATATAATGTAATACTTGCGCGCACTTTTCTTTGTATTATTTTTAAAAAATCGCTGTCCACCCGCCTTATTTCGGAAAGTACTTTTCAAAAAATTTTGAAAAAATTCTAGAATATTCTCCACGGGGTGTAGATTGAACGAAAATTATCACGAGTGCATTATCTGTAATAATTTATCTGGTATATAAAAAAACAGAAATTTCAAGGTCATCAATTTTCAGTAAAGATTGGAAATAAACTTTGCTGAAAACTTATTTGGGGTGTGTGTGAGTCACTGATCATTTTATATCACCGTAACATAAATTTTGACTTAAGGGATTCGTTTTGAGGGGTGAAATCGGAAGTGAAAAAAAAATTTTTTTTACTAGGTCATCGAGTATGGTGTCAAATGAACATTTGAAACTTGTGAAAACACGAGTAAAATATATATATATATATATATATATATATATATATATATATATATATATATATATATATATATATATATATATAATGTAATACTTGCGCATACTTTTCTTCGTATTACTTTTAAAAAATCGTGAAAAATCGCTGTCCCCTACCTTATCTCGAAAAGTACTGATCAAAAAATTTTGAAAAAATCCTGGAATATTCTCCACGGGGTATAGATTGAACGAAAATTATCATTAACTTTAATAATTTATCTGGTATAGAAAAAAAACCAAAATTTCAAGGTCACCAGTTTTCAGTAAAGATTGGAAACAAACTTTGTTGAAAACTCATTTAGGGTGTGTTTTGTGAAGTCACTGATCATTTTATACCACCCTAACAAAATTTTTTATTTTAAAAACAATCAACGTACGGAACACTAATTGTGCAAGTTCAACTTGCACTTGACCGATTATTTTACTTTATTCATTATATGTGTGCCAGATTTGATATCGATATTCATTTCGTTTAAGAGTTGTCCTATTAATAATCCGGTGAAAATAGAAAACTATGACTTTAAAACGTGAAGAAATGCATATATCTCGGAGGGTAATTTTTTCACGATAAAATACCTCCCTTGGTGAGAGTAGTAAAGTGTATTTGATAGTAAAATAACAGATCGTCTATAAATAAACTAGACGTGCCAAAGTACCAACACAGACTCGAACAATATCGCACGTATCAATGAAGAAGTAACGAAAATAATAAATCGTGCAAAACTATCAGCGATTCGCACCAATTTGCCTCCGGTTGCTTTATTGGACTACTTGAACAGTTGAATATCGTTGTTAACAACCCGTAAGGTAGCGACAAACAGAAATCACAAATCGTAGGAGGCAACTTGAACTAAATTTATGGCCTGTTTACAGAATGCACGCGTGCTGCTACCGGTGCATTCCATTCGCAGCACACTTGTTGCTGCCGGCAACGACAAAAGACGATCAGAAGTGGCCATGAAGCGGGGTCGGGGGGGAAGGAGTTGATCTCCACCTCATCCGTGGCACGCGCCACGTGAGATTTCCTATCGGCGTTTCTGTTTATGTTCAACTGTTTTTGTTCCTGCCGCCGCGCCACCCGCGTTTGTATTTACAAATAGTTTGTGGCTAATGCGATGCTCTTTTGATTGAGTTGTTGAGATTTCCGTTTAGTTGGGCGTCAAGTGTCGAAGAGGAGAGTTTAGTGGTTTTTTGATAAAGGGAAAAGTCGCTGACTTTAATTGGGAGTTTCGTTTTCGTGTAGCGTATAAAGTAGAAATTATTGTTGTTTACTTTTTGTTTATTTTTACTTACACTTAATACCAAAAATATAATAAAAACAGTGTTATTTCTGCTAATAGTAAAGTATTCCACCGTACAATCTTTGAAAGATGGCTCCGTACGTTGATGGCTTTTGAAATGAAAATTTTTGTTACGAAGGTATAAAATGATAAATGACATCACAAAACACACCCCCCAAATAAATCTTCAACAAAGTTTGTTTCCGATTTTCGTTGAAAACTAATGAAATTTTTGTTTTCTATTTACCAGATAAATTACCCAGGCCGTCAAAATTTGGCCAGACCTTTTACCCAGAAACCAGAATACACTTTTTCGAAGGTTTTTGACGCGCTGAATTCGAATCCGAGGTCAGAATTTCGAGATATTCTAACCTGAAAGTTGGAAAATCACGGTATATTTTCGAACTTTTCCTTGGTTAGACGCTTGTTTTCGATCCGACGACCCATCTGACTGCGCCAGGGAGGTTTCCGATGTTATTTTGGCCGGTATGGGGGCTTACATCCCTTTTTCGAAGAAATGCCCTTCAAACGGCAAGCCTTGGTTTGACCAAAAATGCAAAGAAACTGTTGCTTCTAAACATCTTGCTTACCGACAATGGCGTGAAAATCCTAACACCATAAACCGTAACACCTTTGTTCGTGCCAGGAACAGATGCAAAGAAATTATTGACGAAACCAAGGAGGTACACAATCAACGAATTAGAAACAAACTTCTCACTTGTCCCAACAATTCCAGGTCCTTTTGCTCAGTCGCTAAGGCAGTCAGTCAAAATTTCACCAAATCCACCATACCACCACTCATACGGCCAGATAATTCTGTTGCAACGACACCTGTTGAGAAAGCGAACTTGTTGGCTGAACTCTTTGCTTCACATTCTACTGTCGATTTCCAAAGGAAAACACCACCTACTATTCCCATAGTGCAGTCAAGGATGCCCGATATTGTCTTCAGACAGCTTATCATAAAGCGTATTTTAATGAAGCTAGACACCAAAAATCTTCTGGCGCTGACGGAATACCTGGCATAGTTCTCAAAAACTGTGCGAGGGAACTAACACCAGTTTTCTGTAGACTTTTCAACCTATCCTACAAAAAGGGAATATTTCCTTCCTGCTGGAAATGTGCCACAGTTCAGTCGATACCTAAAAAAGGCAAGAAGACCTTGCCAAATAACTACCGACCAATCGCACTGCTTTCAATAATATCGAAAGTCATGGAAAAGGCTATCAATCAGCATCTTCTAAAATATCTTGAAGATCAACAGGGGATCTTCTGACTTATGTAACACACGTTTGGAACAACGCAATTGAACACTTTGGAGAATCTCGAGTGGTTGCTCTCGACATATCCAAGGCATTTGACCGTGGTTGGCACGATGAACTGTTGGCTAAGCTACGCTCTTGTGGTATGTCTGAAAAGTTCTGTTTGTGGCTCTCATGTTTCCTCAGAGAGCGTTCTTTACGAGTGGCAGTCGACGGATTTCTTTCTAACACCTTCACTATCAACGCCGGTGTACCTCAAAGCTCCATACTGTCTCCTACTCTCTTTCTCATTTACATTAACGATCTGTTGGAAAAGACCCAGAATCCAATCTACAGCTTTGCAGATGACAGTACGCTTATCTCTTCGTTCAGCAGGAAGTCATTCAACTTAACAAAGACCTGGAAGAAATTCTATCTTGGGGTGACAGTAACCAAGTAGAATTTAACGCTACAAAAACCCAGGCGGCAGTTTTTTCTAAAAAAGTTAACTTTGCTAAACCTGACATGGTTATGTCGGGGCACTCCATTCCTCTAACACCGTCACTTAATTTGTTGGGCGTTAATTTGGGAGCAAATATGTCCTGGCAAGAACATGTTGCAGGCATAGCAAGGAGAGCTTCTCAAAAGTTAGAAATATTATTTCGAACCAGAAAGCTTTACACTCCACAACAACTGTTAATTCTTTACAAAGCTCAAATTCAACCAACTATGGAATACTGCTCCCATGTTTGGGGCTCCGCTCCCAGACATACACTGCATTTGTTGGATTCTATTCAGAGAAGAGCTGTTCGTCTGATTGCAAACCTGGAACTGACCGGCGGCCTTGATTCGCTGGAACATCGAAGAACGGTAGTATTTTCATGGAAAGTGTTCGAAGGATGTGGCCCGTTTAATTCCTCCCATAGCGGTGCTTGTTAGAAGTACACGTAGCGCTAATAGTTCACATCCATATGAGGTTCAGCTTGTTACTCCTCGTACAACGCTTCTCAAGCAGTCTTTTATATGGAGAACAGGACTGTGTTTCCCACCGAGTACAATTTACAGCGATTCAAAAACAACGTGAATCGCTTTCTCCGCACACGTGTCGCTCCTGTAGCGCTTTAAGGACTTCCCTGCAGCACGTGTGCTAGACCCATAAAAAAAATATATTTGAAGTTATGTTACATCGAAAGGTAATTTTTTTTATCAAACCATTAATGGGGTCCGAAAGAACTACTCTTCCTCTTCAAAACGCATTTAGATTTGTCCGGATAGCTTTTTTCATCTTTGAGAAATCGACTTATTTCTCGATTTTTGGAAAATGAAAGGCATCGAATAAATACAATTCTTCGACGCGTTAACTTTTGTAACGATGGTTAATTTATGGTAAAGGATGTTTCAAATTAGACTTATTTTGAATTTAATAAACAAATAGAAAAGTTAATGTGTCGAAGAAATGTATTTATTCGATGCCTTTCATTTTCTAAAAATTGAGAAATAAGTTTAACTACTTAAATTCAACATACTATTTCTCAAAGATAAAAAAGATATCCAGACAAATCCAAATGCGTTTTGAAGGGGAAGAGTAGTTCTTTCGAACCCAATTAATGGTTTCATAAAGAAAAATTACCTTTCGATGTAACAGAACCTCGGATTCGAATTTGGCGCGTGAAAAACCTTCGGAAAAGTATATTCTGGTTTCTGGGTAAAAAATTTATTGGCCTGAGTTATTAACGTTAATCCCTCAACATTTTTTGATCAGTACTTACTGAGATAAGGGGGAAGATAGCGATTTTTTGCAATTTTTTAAAAATAATACAAAGAAAAGTGTGCGCAATTATTACATTATATATATTTTTGAACTATTTTTACAAGCTTTCATTTAATACCCCATTCAATGACCTGGTAATATTTTTTTTTCACTTCCGATTTCACCCCCAAAACTAACAACTTAAGTCAAAATTTAACTTTCAAAACTACACGGTCATGATGATTCCATCAATTCCTATATTAGTGTCAAATTTCAACTTTCTACGTGAAATACTTTCGGAAAAAATCGGATGTGACAGTCGGATAGACAGTCAGATGGACAGACAGACACCGAAGTGATCTTATAAGTGTTCCGCACTGTTCTGTCTGTCTATCTGTCTGTCTGTCACACCCGATTTTCTCCGAAACTATTTGACATAGAAAGTTGAAATTTGGTAATAATATAAAAATTGATGGCCTCATCAGAGCCATGTAATTTTGAGAGTTAAATTTTGACTTAAGGGGTTAGTTTTGAGGGGTGAAATCGGAAGTGAAAAAAATTTTTTTACTAGGTCATCGAGTGTGATGTCAAATAAAAGCTTGTGAAAACACGAGTAAAAAATATATATATAATGTAATACTTGCGCGTACTTTTCTATGGTTTGCAGCTATATTTGGCGAACAGCTCAATAGAAAGTAACAACGTACAAAATAACCGGCCAAATGCGAGTCGGAGGTATAAAATAATCAATGACCTCACAAAAACACACCCCAAATGAGTTTGCAACAAAGTTTGTTGCCGATCTTTGTTGAGAACTGATGACCTTGAAATTTTTGGTTTTTTTTATATACCAAACAAATTATTAAAGTTAATGCACGCGTGATAAATTTCGTTCAATCCAAACCGTGTGGAGAATATTCCAGAATTTTTTCAAAGTTTTTTGATAAGTACTTTTTGAGATAAAGGGGAGGACAGCGGTTTTTGGCAAATTGTTTAAAAATAATACAAACCAAGGTGTGGGCAAGTTAATACTTGCCCACACCTAATAATATAATTATTATATATATTTTTGAACTTGTGTTTTCACAAGCTTTCATTTGATACCCCACTCGATGACCTGGTAACTTTTTTTCCCTTCCGTTTTCACCCCCGAAAACTAATTCTTTAAGTCAAAATTTAACTTTACGAGTCTCTCTTAATGACTTTTCTGGAAATCTATTGCAAAAATGTCTGCAGCTCTTTTTGAATGTGCTGCTGTGAAACTTTCAAAACTACACGGATCTGATGGGGTCACCAATTCCTGTATTAGTGTCAAATGTCAAATAGTTTCGGAGAAAATCGGGTGTGACAGACGCACAGACACCTTATAAGTATTCCATACGGAACAATAAAAAGTTTAATGGCGTCAAATCTTAGGTGCGCAGTGTCCATGGCACATTTCCAAAGCGGCTGATTACCGAACCTAGTGCACACAAAATCGATTGTTTCATGATTGGTGTGGCACGTTACGCTATCCTGAAACCAAAGCTGTCCAAGTATCGAATTGCGGCCACAAAAAATCAGTTAGCATGTCTCTGTAACACTCCATTCACCGAAACGTTATTGCCAGCTTCATCTTCAAAGAAAATAGTGCCAATAATGCCACTTCGCCAGTCACTCTTTAAGGATGCATTGGCTTTTCTACGACTACGTGTGAATTTTCAGAACCCCAAATTCTCGTTTTAACTCGATACACTTAGTCCAAAGTCTTTCTATCTTTTGTATCCCATCTAAAAAATACAATTTCTCCGACCCTTCAAAATAAGCGTTTGTGTTAGCAATCACCTCATCGTCGAATCAAATTTTTTTCCGTCGAGCCATTTTGTCACTTTCGAAAATATGAAATAATCGCTGGGGGCTAAATCTGGCGAATATGGTGGATGCGGAAGCAATTCGTATCCGAACTCATAGAATTTTGCCATAGCGATGACACCAGAGTGCCCGCATGCTTTGTCTTGATAAAAAATAATTTTTTTTCTTCGCCAAATGCGGAAGTTTTTCTTTCAAAACATGGTTGAAACGATCCAATAAGTGGACATAATACTCTCCGTTAATCGTTTCGCCCTTTTCAAGGTAATCGACGTGGATCCCAAAACACTGTAGCCATAACTTTGTTGGCCGTTGAAATCACCTCGGCTTTCTTTGGCGCCGGTTCACCACGGAAAACCCACTGTTGGGCTGTTCCTTGGTCACTGGTGTGACGTGTCATGTTTCGTCAACAGTTATGAATCGACGCCAAAACTTATTCCGATTGTACTTTAACATCGCTAAACATTCTTTTAAAATTGACACACGTGCCTGTTTATTGTCAATTGGGAAAAAAAAAATATTTGTCATAAATTGAAAGATCATATATAAATTTTATAACAAAACTTTTTTGTTTTTCGTTATAATTAAGCAGAAGAAATTGAAAATAAATTTTTAAACTTATTACCGATGACGTGCCAAAAAATTTCGAGCGCGTGTGACGACATAATGTTTATTTTTCCTCAACATCACAAACAGCTGTTACGAGTGTTTTAGTTTTAAGTCTATTTATTTTTGTTATTATCATCAGTGTATTGATAAATTTATTGAAAATGTCTAATTTAAAAAGTTATCGTGCCTGTTTGGTATCTTTTTGTACGAATACTACAAAAAGAACTCAGGAAAAAATGTGTTTAAATGTGTCACAAGTTGTTAAACGTGGTTCCAAGTACGTTTGCGTTTAAATTGAACATAACTTATAAGCTTGTTACCGTAACTTTCGCGTGACACCCTAGAAATAATTTAATTATATTTAATAAAAACATTTTATTTCTTATTTACATTTAGATTTGTAACAAATATAACAAAATATAGAATACTTCAATAATTTTGATAGTATATACACAGGTAGAAGCTGTTGACAGTACTTACGTGAAAACACTTTAACATAATGACGTCACAAACATGGCAGCCAATCGTGGTGCTTTCGTAGTCACAGGATTTTTTTAAATATTTTATAAATTTTATTTTATTTATAATTAATGATAAAAAAAAGTTTTAAAATAAAATAAAAAATCGACAATTATTTTTTATTCAAAAACCCAATTGTGCGCAATCGCGGTACCTATTTTGCGGAAAGATTTCTTATATCCAAATGAGTTGTTAAAATGTTTTGCACTCGTTCAGTTGAAATGCCCACGGTTTCAGCAATCTCAGGTACTTTCACACTTCAATCATTTATCACTATATTGTGGATTTTTTCAATGATTTCTGATGTGGTAATCTCATTTGGACGACCTGGACGTTCTTCATTAAAAATGCATGTACGGCCGCGTTTGAATTCATCTGTCCAATACTTTATGATCGATAGCGACGGTGCAGAGTCCCCATATACTTCGTTTCCGTTCCGCTTCTATCTGATCATTCATTTTCGTTTTCAAAAACAAATATTTTATTACTGCTCGATATTAAATGTTTTCCACTGTGTTGTAAGAACACAAACGTTGTTATATTTAAATGGTTGCCACTCACAAACTAAATCAGGCAGCGGCATGAAAATTTGACAGGATTCTTGTGAAAGGTTATGTTTACGAAAAATATGATTTCTTAAATCTCTGGCCGAGGCTAGGTACTTATCATATAACCCTCGTAAATAGTTTAGGTTTGCTGTTATGTTTAAAATATGTCCGTTAGGAATATTTTGAAATAAATGTTACTTTTAATTTGGTTTTATTTTGCTTAAAAAATGGGGCCATGTGATAAAGTATCCGGCTAAACCGGGTACCCGGTCTAACCAGCCGGCACCCAGTTTTGTCGGGTACTCGTTACATCTTTAGCTGTAGCGTCGTTTTTTGAAGCGTAATCAAAAAAAGTTCTCTTGGATGAAATGAAACAACTCAAAAAACGCAGGACTAAGTATTTTAGTGTTGACGGTAGCAATGTAAAAAACATGTTTTTAAGGTCTGCTAATTTTCCTTCTTAATTGGGTAGATAACCTTAGAAAACATCTTCGTAGGTGTTAAGATAAGCTTATTTTTGTGTCGTTTGCTAAGGAAAGTACTTTGAAATGTTGGAAACCAACTATTTTTTATTATTTAATTACTATATTGTTTTGTCCTTTAGCTATTCTTATGAGTTTAATACAAAACCATAGTTTAACAATATCCAGTTGTCAATAAAAGATACACTATGTACACACTTACTACTACTTTCTAAAAATAATTATTTGCTTTGTAAACTTCTTGATGGCGCCGAGAAGTAGCCAAACTCTATAATCATTAGGATGACAGGTAAATATTTGTTAGCTAAACTTAAGAGTACGCCTTTGGTAAATTTTAGAGAGCAAATGTATAAAATAATAGACAGTCAGCTGGAGAAAACATTATTACATTATTATTATTCTTAGTTAATTAACAAAAGACATAACAGGCATTATTATTTAACATCAGGTATTAAAATTGTTATTACGAGCATTAATATTATTAGTGTTCCGTATAGCCTGTCCCAAAATATAAGGTCCTGATTTTTGCCATTTTAAGTGAGGCAATATAAAAATTCTGACCTTTTGTTTATGATAGGTTGCAGAGATGGACTTAAGAATTTTATTCATTATTGAAAATAAATAAAATTATAAGTGTTTTTGGAGATGTTTATTTATAGATGCATGAAAAAACACATGGATAAGAAGTACAAATTTATAGTTTGAATGAATGGGGTTTACAAGAGGGGACATATTGTATAAATAAAAATATATTTTAACTTAAGCCTAATTCGGTTTCACTATCAGTGTCATCAGCTGAGGTAATTATCAGTGGTTTTATATTATTTACATAAACGTATGAATCTTCAACTTTAACAACGTGCTGAATGGAATTCTTCCAGCCTTCACAATGTATATCATTTATAACTTTTTTTACTAATTCAAATACTGACACGCTTAAAGTAGTAGAAACATTTTGTGCCCTTATTTTTGATTTAACTTGATGCCAAATATGTTCAATTGGATTAAACACACAATAATACGGAGGAAGCCGCAAAACAGGGTGTCCCATTTTCTCAGCCATACTATCACAAACATATTTCTAGTCTTTCAAAACATCCAAAAGATCCCTTTTTTTATAACTAAAGTCAAAATAAATGTCATTTTCTAACATATATTTCTGTATTTCTGATTTGGTGTTGGCTGCATTAGGAACCTTATTTAGTAGGCGACTATGGTAACTTGCATTGTCCATAACTCTAACACTCTGTTCGGGAACATTCGGCAAAAGGAAATTTTGAAATCAATTTTCAAAAAGTTCTGCGGTTGTGTCTTGGTGACTACTATAATCTTTTATGTTTTTTGCAAATAATAGTAGACAATTTGAAACCCAGCCCTGTTCAGATCCAGCATGCAAAATGGTTATTCGTTTACCTTTAGTTGAAGGTGCGTTAATCTAACGTTTTATACTGCTGTCAACCCACCCTTTTTGCACAATGTCATGGCTATCGAATTATGTTTCGTCAAGGTAAATTATTGGCCAATTCTCTGATTGATACTTTTTAATTTCTTGTAAATAAGTATGTCGTAAGATTCGTAATCTTTGTGACTCCATCACTACTTGCCTTTTGTTGATTTTTCGGAACGTGAATCCCATTCTTAAGAGAATTTTATGAAGGGTTGATCGGCCACAATGTATATTGATCCCCTCCTGCACCAGCCTTAATTTTATTTTGTCTAGTGTCGGCACCAACTGCTCTTCATACATAGAATATATTTTTCTCCTTATGACGTCTTTTTCACAATCGTCTAGATGATGCATTTAAAAATCTTTCCGTTTTTTCCTGTTCCTGAATGATGGTTTTCCTACAATACCCTTAATCGTAGAAATTGGGGTTTTTGTTAGTTCACTGGTTTCTTGCACTTTGTTTATTCCTGTTTCTTTTTACCACACTGTCGTAAACATTTTTCACTATTTGTTTAGCGTCAAGTGATAAATGTTTTCTCCTGCGATAGCCACTATTGCAATTTTTGCATGGACGCCACGTAATTAAAATAGAACCGTTACGTTGTAAGTTGTAAGTGAAACTAAAAATAGAAATTATAAAACGTATCTTTCGAATCTTAATGAGGACCTGTGGTCATTAGGCCTATATTATCAAATACTTAAAGGGCTCCAAACCGGGTTGCCAGGTAGTAAATATATAGGTAATAATAGATCAAATATGATTGCAGATGCAAGTGAGGGCGGTATACAAAGCAGTTAAAATAAAAATACGTTTATCCTAATACTTGGCAACTATGCACAAAACCTTAATAGGGTCGTTTATTGCCCCATTGAAAAAGCAAAAAGGCAGGATCTTATATCTTGGGATTTACTTTACGGAACACTTCGGTGCCTGTCCAGTCTGTTGGTCACACCCAATTTTCTCCGAAACTACTTGACATAGAAATTGAAATTTGGCAATAATATAGGAATTGGCGGCCTCAGCAAAGCCGTATAGTTTTGAAAGTTGAATTTTAACTTAAGGGGTTAGTTTTGGGCGGTGAAATCGGAAGTGAAAAAAAAAATTTTAGCAGGTCATCGAGTGGGACGTCAAATAAAAGCTTGTAAAAACACGAGTTCAAATGTATATATGATGTAATACTTGCGCACACTTTTCTTTGTATTATTTTTAAAAAATTGCGAAAAATCGCTGTCCCCCCTTATGTCGAAAAGTACTGATCAAAAAATTTTGAAAAAACTCTAGAATATTCTCCACAGGGTAACGATATTTATCACGAGTGCATTACCTTTAATAATTTATCTGATATATAAAAAAACAAAAATTTCAAGGTCATCAGTTTTCAGTAAAGATCGGAAAAAATTTTTGTTAAAAAACTCATTTAGGGTGTGTTTTGTGAAGCCATTGATCATCTTATACCTCAGTAACAAAAATTTTTATTTTAATAACAATCAACGTATGGAACACTAATTGCGCAAGTTCAACTTGCACTTGACCGGTTATTATATTCATACCAAGCTAATAAGTATAAAATTTATTTAATAAAAACTTAAAAGTTTTATCCCGTATTCTCTTTTAGCGACTTACAAGCCAGTAACGCAACTGTTAGTTACAACAGAAATATCATTTATTCGATTTTTTCCGTTCAATATGCCAGTGAAAAAAATATAGAATCATATATGCATATGAAAGTCCCTATTGTTTTCTTAATTTCCATCATATATGTGAAAATAAGTATAAAAACAAATCTATATGACAGATGGTATGACGTAAACAGCTGTCTGATAAATTAATCCAGTGTTTCACAAAGTTGCAAAACCTATTTTAAACTTTAAGTATCTGCCTATAAAAAACTTCCCATTCTGAAGTTCTAAACTATAAAATTTCTTCCACAACCTTCATGAAATAATAATCTCATTGCTCAAACCTACTAAAAACGTAACGGCCGTCGACCCTGAGAATTAATAACGCTTTAGTGAAATAAAAGCAGGCAGCCGCGTTCCCAGTCGACTCGATTTGACTGCGTCATTTCACGTTCTTATTTTCAAATTTCGTGCTGTGGTTAGCGTAAAAATTGGATATGTTAACGTAATTGTACTTGCTTTAGTACAATTTATTGGCGCTTAGTACATTAATTTGTCGTTATGAAAGGAATTTTACAATAATTTTTATGTTTATTTTTCTTGCGATTATATAAAAACAATTATTACAATTATAGCAACAAAGTGGACAGAGATTTTCCGGCCAATAAAACTGGATTTTACGGAAAAAAACTGCATTTTTTATTGAAAACAGACACCCAAAATATGTTCAAAATATAAAAAGCTCTCTCTTATAGCATCAACTAAATTTTCATAATCACATAGCTTTTTTGATATTCCTAATCAGCTCGGCGAGTTTGAAAAACTTTCAGTTTTAGTACAATTTAGTACAACTCAAGTACGAATACAGTTTTTACGTATGGAGTAACAACCCTGGCTAGCATGATCACACTGCTTTGTGCTGAATAATAAACTAAATACAGTTTCGTTGTGGATTAATTTTATTATTTGCCTTTGGTATTTTGTTTAAAAACTTTATTAAATGATTTATTATGTATTGCTGTTGTCGTATTATTGCGTTTTAATGTTATTAACAATGTCGTAACCTATAAATTTTTAAACTTAAAGAATATTTTTGCAGTATTTGAACTTGCCTACTCACGCAACTTGTAAAAGGCGTTTCAGACAGCATGTGCTTTTTTTTTATCGTTTGCCTCCCCGCCTGAGTAGAGATTTTTCCCTTTTTCCTATTTTAAAGATATCGGCGAGAAGGTCATAATACCCGTCAACGTTGTCCAAGTGCCGAAACATAAATTTTTGTATTTCACCGTACCTTTTATACAACTCGGTAGTGCTGCCCCGTATTGTAAACCAACTATTTTTTATTATTATTATATTGCCCATTAGCTACGCCTATGAGTTTAAATACAAAGCAATAATTTAATAATAACCAATTCTCAATAAAAGATCTACTATGTACACTTACTAATAGCTTAGTAAAACAACTACTTTCTACTATTAATTATTTTCTTTGTAAACTCCTTGATGGCGCCGAGAAGTCGCCAAACTATGTAATCATTAGCAAGATAGGTACATATATGTCAGCTAAACTGAAGAGTACGCCTATGGTAAATTTTAGAAAAGTAAACATATAAAATACCAGCTAGAGAGGTCTCATTACATTACATTATTCATCATCATCATCAGCTTATATTGTCCACTGCTGAACGAAAATCTCCCTCAAATTAAGGGTTAGAAGGTTAGATTTAAATACATAGGTCAGTTTGCAATATGCAGCCTAGGAGAGATTCTCTGCGGAATTTTATGTGATTGCTTATCTCGTTCTATGCTGATTTCAGGTACCAGGTATTGGTACACTTGCTTTCTCTCTACGTTATTCAGTGTCGCTTAACACAAAACTAGACCAACCTTACCTGTGTAACATTCATTTTTTCCTAGATTTTAAGATCATGTTACGACACTGTTTTTCTCCCTATAGTTTATATTTTATTATATTTTTATATTTATTGCAGTAATTTCAATTCAGTGTTTTAAATTTTTGAGCAGTTTAATTTAAACCGGCAGTGTGTAACGCGTATTGCCGACTTGACTTATTTAGTTTACATTAATTTTGCGCCCGGAAGTGAGTCATTTTAAAGACGTCACTTTGAAGAAGGGGCAAAAGATATGTAAACGGCCAGATGGAATTTTTAGGGGCTTTTTTCCACTATGAAGCAGTAATGGCTTTGTTCCGCCAGTAGGCCGTAGTGGCTTTCTTCTCCAGAACGCCAGAGTGTTTTTTTTCTCAGTGATGTAGTAGTGCAGTAATGGTTTCTAACTCTCAAGTTTAAGGCCTTTTTCTCTTCTTGAAATATCCTGCTTATCCTCAGGCATTTCGGGTCAAAAAGTGTTTAGCAACCCAAATGAAACTAGGATGGTAGTGGCTGAGACAATATTTTTATGAGAATCTCACTAGGAGAGGCCAAGTAACTTATGGAAAACCCACGAGGAGAAACCAATCCGTAAGTCATAAGCACACCAATCTAAAAATCTCACTTTCTCTCTACAAGTGCGTTTCCAACGTCTACTCAACACGTGTAATTCGCGGAGTTAATTTCACAAACTTTTAATATCGTATTTTATCAAGCCTTTTATTAAAAACTTAATAATCCTAACTTAAAGACTCTATGCAATAGTGTACACTCTCATAATAAGAGAGATTTTATTTAGTAGATGTAATTTTAAGAGTGTAATAAAAGTAGGAATTTTTATTTGTAGTTTGTTAATATATATATATATATATATATATATATATATATATATATTATATATATATATATATATATATATATATATATATATATATATATATATATATATATATATATATATATATATATATATATACATATATATATATATATATATATATATATATTATATATATATATATATATATATATATATATATACACCCTTCTTTATTTAAATGTGTAGCGTTTCACTAAACTCCTGCTCTTTCTTTCAGGACGCAACGATTGTACGTAAATTAATTTTATTTTAACAACTAAATAACTCTTCAGTATTTTTTTATTTTTTGAGCTCAACTTAGATTCTTTTTATTCTAAAATGAATGGTGGCCAAAAAAAATAAACATTACAACCGAGTTTTAAACAACTATAGTGACTATTTTCAAAAGACGTACAAAAATTATCTCTTATCCATATTCTCTACCAGAAAAAAAAATGAGCTAGCTTATATCTAATTTCTTTAGTTCTTTCAGTATTAATATCCACTCAGACCATTCTCAGAAATTAAGATATACATAAGGGACAAATAACGTCTTCTATTTAATAAACAAAATATTTATTAAAAATAAAGAAAGTTGGGGCTATACATAATAACGCCGCAACGAGAGGTTATAAAATTGCGCCACAACGTGCGCTGAAGCTTCCTGAAGCATGTGCAGCATAGTTTGTGCTTCTTGTATTTTATCTATTATTAAGACAATGTCGTCGGCGAAACAGAGGTGATTTAACTTTTCATCGTCAAAGTTCCATTCTTTCCCAGCTTATTGATTATAGAATACCTTCTAGTAGTGCTAAGAAAAGCTTAGGAGAGAGCATATCACCCTGTCGCACTCCTCTCTCGATTCGAAGTTTGCAGGTGGAGTGGTTTATTTGAATTTTAACATGAGCGGTGGCATTTTCATATAAATTTTTAATTACATCGAAATATCGATGATCAACAAGACACTCGGCAAGCGATTCCAAAAATCTCTGCTGATTTACAGAATCAAAAGCCTTTTCGAAATCCACAAATATGAGCACAAGAGGCTTATTATATTCAATAGAGTTTCCAATGAGGATTTTAACTGTAAATAGGGGGTCGTTTGTTCCATATCCCGAGCGGAAACATGCCTTTTATTTGCTAGACGTTTGGTAAGTAGTATCGTGAATAACTTGTATAAATGGCTCAGGAGGTTAATGGGTCAGTAGTTTGTAAAGGCTGAAGTATCTGATTTTTTATGCATGGTAACGATAGTTGCATTATTCCATTGCGATGGAGTTATTCCTTCCAGGAGGCATTTATTGAATAAAATTTTAAGAGATTTAATAATTTGTTGTCCTTCTTGTTTAATTGCTTCTACTACTTCACCTAGGGCAGGGGTGCTCAAACTTGAACTGCTGGCGATCTACCTCAATATTGTTAGACTACGATCGATCGACTCTGAGAGGCTGCAAGTAAGTGTGATGCAGGATTGGCGTCTAGGTAGGGTGTATCGTGGCATAGATATTAGTTTTCCGCACAATATGCATTTTTTTAGTCAAGGTAAGTGTAGGTCTGCTCTAAAATGTCAATGAAAAAACTCATAATTATTCAAAATTGCGAGTTTATTGGTTCTTACAAAACAAACGAGTTCTAGTGTCTAAACTTAACCAAAGAGTGACTTTGGATGTTGAAGCGTGGCACTGCATGTCCTCAGCATACTTTTCATGAGATGGTACGTAATTACCGAGTGCTAATCGCAAGCATGATGACATATGTTCGTCAGTTAGTCGATTGCTATATTTTGACTTAATTATCTTCATTTCAGAAAATGCAGACTCGCACAAGTAAGTTGACCCAAACATTGCCGTCAGTTGAAGGGCGATTTGCCTTAGATTCGGATATTTATCTTCAGATATAAAACACCAGAATTTTGTATCAGATGCTGTGGCTTTGAAATGTATATCTGTTATAGTCTGCACTAACTCATTTTCAACAGAACATGACTCCATGTTAAACTGACTTGCTATTTCAGTAGCTAATTCCTCAATGTTTTTACTCGAAAAAGGATAACTCATAAATGATGCGATATTTTCCAATTTACTGAAATCATAAAAACGTATTTCGAATTGGCCCAAAATATTTGATAATTCATAATTCAACTGAGGAATCCTTGCTTTCAAAGACGGAAAATTTTTCAGATCCTTTCTTTTCAGTTGATCTATCATAAGTTGCAATTTACTTTTGAACGCGTTTATTGCGCTAATCATCTCAATAATAGTTTTTCCTTTACCTTGAAGCTCCAAATTAATGGTGTTTAAATGCATTGTGATGTCTGTCAAAAATGCCAAATCAGTCTGCCATTTTCCGTATTTCAGCATCTGAGTCTCTTTCGTCCAGAAAAGCTGTTATTTCGGGCAATAATTCTTGAAACCTTTCTAGGAATTTTCCGCGACTCAACCACCTGACGTCCGTGTGAAGAACTAAATCAGTGTGTTCAGCTGACTCACTATCTTCCAACCGCAATTTAAAGAGCCGTCGTTGCAAGCTACGTGCACGGATAGAATTCACAATTTTTATTGCAATGCCCATAATCTCCTCCATGTTTAGAACTTTTGAACACAAAACTTGTTGATGTATAATGCAATGGAAGGAGAAAAATGAAGTGAAATCATCATTAGCTCGACACAATGCCACAAGACCGTTTTTGTTTCCAGTCACTGCTGGTGCTCCATCGGTTGTAATGCACACTAGTTCATATATAAGCTTGTAGTTTGTTACAAAATTGAAGAAAACGTGATATATATCTTCGCCACGGGTCTTTCCTTTCAGAGGAATCATTGTCAAAAACTCTTCCTTAGCCGACATGTCACTGAATACCATTCGAATAAAAATACACAACTGGGCAGTGTCTGTCATATCGGTGGATTCGTCGAACTGTAAAGAAAAGTATGTACATTCCATGATATCATGTTTTAGTTTATCTGCCATGCCCTGACTCATGACTTCAACACGCCTTGTGACAGTCGGACGAGATAACTGAAGTTCTCTAATAGCAGACTCTCTGTTTTATTTTCAAAATCTCCAAATAAAGTCTCACCCGCTTCAATAAATGCTTCCTTCACAACCAATCCATCATCAAATGGTTTCTTGTGTTTCGCCAATATATGAGATATTTTAAATGCAGCTTTTGATTGTTTGGCTGGTCTTGTGAACATGGTTTGTTCTTTTTTCAAACAAGTTATCAAATCACGTACTTTTCGTTTTCTTATTCACTCTGTGACGGGAAATCCTTTTCATAGTTTTTATGAACCGTTTTATGATGCCTCTCTAAGTTCCCACGCTTAGGCAAATGAGAAAAATGCACTTATCCTTTACCATACAAAAGAAAAATTCTTCCTCCCAATCGTTATTAAAATGATAAGTTTTACTTTTCTTCGCCGCACTCATTTTGGACTATTTATTAATAAACTTTGTATCGATGTATCGCCTTCAAGTTACAACTCAGACTGACTCCTATTCCTGCAGGCGCGTCAAACACGCCGCCCGAAGTTTCTAGAAAAATCGGCGGGAATCAAAAACGCGGCTTTTCTTTGACAAGTACCGCGCGTTCCTTTGATAAAGCCGCCTTTTGCCGCTAGCAGGGGGTTATTACGATAAAAGAAAGTGATGAGGCCTAATTGTGGATCGAATAAATTTTAGTAGTTTATTCATTACATTTTGTTTTAGTTACCTAAAACAAAATCTGTGAATAGTTCTATATCGGAATTTTTTCTCGAGATCGACTCAAAAAGCACTCGCGATCGACCGTTTGAGCACCCCTGACCTAGGGCTTTGTTATTATGTCCTTCAAGGCTGACGGGATTTCTTCTTCTGTGATGTCTGGGATATCAGCCGACCCCTGATTTAGGACTTTTGGTATGTCGATTTCTGTTCTTTTATCTTGAAAGGTATATAATTGTTGATAAAATAATTCGATGATCTGTAAAATATCTCTTTTGTTTGTTATTACATTACCATGCATGTCCTTAATCTTATATATGTCTTTCTTTCCCATTGTGTTCTTTTTTCTCAAACCTTTTAAGCTTTTATTCTGTTCTAAAACGTTTTTAATTTCTTTTGCATTTTTTTGTCTTTTGTCTTTTCTAATTTCCTTCGATATATCTCTATTTATAGTTTTGTATTCATCTGTAATCTTATCTATCATTTCTCTCGTTTACTCTTAGATTTAATTTCTGTTCTTTTTGTTGTTTTGAGCAAGTTTTATCAATGGCATTTTAAATACTATTTTTGATGTTTTCAAATATGTCATCAATTGCTGTATCTTCATTGTGTTCCAAGAAGCTTGCGATCTCTCTTCTATAAGAATCCACATCCTCCAGGGTTGTCCACTTCTTATGGTTTCTTTTAAGAATCATGTTGTTTCTTTCCTGTTTAATGGTAATGAACACTTTTACTCTTATAATGCGATACATTATTATTCTTAGTTAATTAACAAAATACATAAAAGCCATAATTATTAACAATAACATCAAGTATTAAAATTGTTATTATGAGCATTAATATTATTATATTCATACCAAGTTAATAAGATTATAAAATTTACTTGATAAAAAGTTAAAAGTTTTATCACGTGTTATTTTCGATTAACTTACAAACTAGTAAAGCAACGATCGGTTACATTGGTGATAGCGGAAAACAGTCGAAAGTTACAACACCCGGACGTTATTGGCCAGGAGAAGTATACTTAAATACATTAATAAATAAGTAACCGACCTATTAATTATTATATAGTGCCGTGTCCTTCGCCGACGGATGAAGAGCTCTTCACTAAGCGATATAGTCGACCGACCAAATTTAGAAAACCTTTTGATGCACGAGCAAGACGGGAGTTTTTGGCAGCAAAAAACTTCAGCGCAAAGCCCTTCCTAGAGCTCTTTTTAGGGCTCTAGGGTACCAGTGCCAAATCTTCTGAACTTTGCTTCCTCCACCGCTCTTCTTTTAACAAAGTAGTGCCAAAAAACCGGTAGTGTCAGTGATAAAAAATGGAATCTCAAGAATCAGGTGAGACCTCTATATTTGAAGGCATGCAATTTGACTTCAAAACACCAACTTCTCTAGACAAAATCACATACAAACCAAAAATACTAAAACGCAAAAACCTAATAGACATTTCCACAATCACGACAAAAAAAGACACACAATCACAGAAAATAATAGAACAAGAAAAAACAATCGAAGCTCTTCAAGCTACGATCGATTGAAAACCTGAACAAACAAATTGCCGAACAGAACACCCAAATGGCCGATCTTAGACAAATGCTGTTTGAGCTTAAAGACATTACACTTAAAAATTCACAAAACACCACACCAAAACAAAAAACGCAAACACAAAAACACCACTCCTACCAACACCAAACACGACGGATTTCCCGACTTTGGCGCAGCCAAAAATCCAAAACCCATTACACTCAGAACACAAAGAACTCCAAATTACACCACTAAACACCCCAAAAACGACAAACAAACAAACGAAAAAACACTTCGAGACTTCAAACAAACAACAACAAACGAACAAAACAAACTCAAACAAACACGACGACGACGCAATGGACACCACGACAGGCGAAAACGCCAAAAAAGACATTGAAAAACTGTCCCAATAATAATCAGGGATGCAGAAAAATGGCCAAAAATTACAAAAGACTTGAAACAACCAGGGTGCCAGCTGGCATACAGACCAAAACAAGTAACTCTAGGCATTCAACTGCCGGAGGAAAAAATGTTAAATATATTCATCCGCGGAATCGGTATGCAAATAAGCATAAATACCATTAGAGAAGATCTAATAAACCAGGGCTTCACCCCAACAGAAATCTACCGTTTGAAATTGGGCAGGGCACGAAAACCCTGCCCAATTTTAAAAATACTCCTGCCAAAATCGCAGGAGAATATATTTAACATTGAAGAGATACTGGATATACCGGTAACAATTGAAACACAACAACCAACAAACACAAACTACATAAAAAAATGTAAAAAGTGTCAAAAGTTCGCTCACACCGAAATTAGGTGCTTCGCGGCACCACTTTGCTACAGGTGTGCCGGGGCGCACTATTATAAAAACTGTAAAGCAGTTAAAACCACTGCCCCAGTTTGCTGTAATTGCCAGGGCCCACACCCTGCCAACCACAGCAAATGCCCCAAAAACCCTAAAAACATAAACGCGCAAAAAACGTTCACCTCCAAACCACTGGTGCCGGGAACAACCTACGCCAACATGGCACAAACTACATCAACGCCCACACCCACACCCACACATACACCTACACCACAACCAAAAACACCACCGACAAAACAACAAAAATTGTTAGAACTCCTAACAATGACAGACGAAGAAATTAACAAAAAACTAGCAGACATCACAAACAAAATCCAAACAAACCCCATCCTAAAAGCCCTCTTTAACAATGCATAAACACACACGACACAGGAACCGAAATGCTCCTGCAACAACACAACCGCCATAAACAAACACACACACACACACACATTACATGCCTTCAAATAAGAAAGTCTTAACTGGTTTGAAAACTTCTCTTTAAATTCCTTTTAATTTTTTTTTTCGAAAAACTCCAAAAAAACAACAAAACGGAGTATGAGTGCCGTAGTCACTTTCTCTAATTTCAGCGCTTAGCGCAGACACAATAGCAGTAACCGACCTACCGGGATTGCAACCCGAGATCTTCTGCACGCGAACTGCGTGTTCTGTTAATGTTTGATTACTTAAAATGCAGTTATTATATTGTAGTCATTTTAATATCTACGTAAACAACAACAAACTTAATCAAGTGGGATTACGGAAACGCGACAAACACGTGCGACTGTAGCGCCGTATAGGATATGGACCACTTGCTGCTCTGCCCAAACTGTCCCAACAGATGCAATCCTGATGATTTTTTTAGCTGGACAAGAGATAAGCTCCAGGCGTGGCCCAATACTGGGTTGAAAGACTATAATCTGGTTTCCGGACACGAAAAAATAAAGTAAGTAACATATTCCAAAAAAATAACACATACATCTAAGTGTTACGTATTTTGGGTGCTGAAACCGTATCTGGTATCAGTTTTTTTGTATCACCCACAGTTCTCTCACAATATGGCATCGATTAAATTTCAAAATAGGGAAAATTTGATACATAAAAAATAAAAACTTAAACCGTACTTTTATTTGATTAAGCTTTAATTTTTACTCACTATAACATATTTCACTTCAATGCGAATATTTTAGGTGCTTATTTTTTTGTATTTCCTTTCCCTTTTCTCTGTGAAGTTTCTTATATAGCTGTTTCTCCGATGTGACCAGTGACCAACAGTAATTATCCATCATGTTGATACCCCACCATCCCTGGTACCGTTTCTCTACCTCTTTTATGTCCTGATGGAACCGTTCCCCCTGCTCTTTACTCACATCGCCTAAGTTTTTAGGAAAAAAGTCAAGATGATTGTGCAAGAAGTGGACTTTAAGGCTCATCAGACAACCCAGATTTTTGAACTTGTCTATCATATTAGCTACAATAGCTTCATAGTTAGGGGTCTTTAACATTGCCCAAAAACTTAGTCACAACTTCTATAATTGATATCCAAGCCTCCTTTTCCTTTGTAATCATCCTTGCTTCAAAGTTGGAATCAAACATGATATTACGAATATCAGGCCCAACGAAAACCCCTTCTTTCAGTTTGGCTTTTGATAAATGAGAAAATCTTTTACATAAATATTTGAAACATTCACCATCTTTAGGCAAGGCTTTCACAAATTGTTTCATTAAGCCTAACTTGATGTGTAGTGGTGGTAGAAGAATCTTTTTGGGTCTACTAAAGTTTTATGCAAAATGTTCTTCTCACCAGGTGTTAAAGTTTTTCTTACGGACCATTGTTTTTTGAGCCAATACTGATCCCTTGCTCTGCTGTCCCACTCACATATAAAACATGGAAACTTTGTAAATCCCTTTTGTTGACCAAGAATCATGCAGACAACTTTTAAATCTCCACATAGCATCCAATCGTGAGCTGGATAGTTAATTTTCTGTAAAATCATGTTAAGATTTTCGTAAGTTTCCTTCATATGGACTGAATGAGCAACAGGCAGTGAAGCATAAGTATTTCCGTTGTGTAACAGAACACCTTTTAAACTAGTTTTTGATGAGTCTATAAAAAGCCTTTTTGTACGCAATGCCAAATTCGTTAATTAGACTACCAATATCATGGCAGTAAACCATATCCTCTTCCTGCTTAAAAAACTGAGCAAACTGTTGTTTTCTTGTTCTGTAATGGTAAATAGATGTTCCAGATTCCAATAAATGTTTTTCTTTCAGCCTAAAACCAAGTAATTCTGCTTTTTCCTTAGTCAAACCCAAATCTCTCACTAAATCATTTAACTCAGCTTGTGTAAACAACTGTGGTTTTAAATTGTCTAGAGAACATTGAAACTTATCATCATCCGGTCGACTTTCATTAAATTCGGGACTGGACTATAAAACGTTATCAATAGACTGAGGTGGCTCAGGGACAGGAAGTCCCGATCCATGTCCAAGTCCCGATCCATGTCCTACCGGCAGATTAGCTGAAGTAAAGTTAGGATAGACAATTACTTTCTTATTTTTGGAGTTATATCCAGAAACATCAACGCTGCAAAAATAACAATCATTTGAATGATTTTCTTGCTCTCTCCATACCATGGGTACTGCAAATCTAAAAGCTTCTTTTCTTTCTTATACCATTTCCTAAGATTCTCGACACAAACATAACATACTTTGTGAGGAGCCCAACATTTTTCTTGATTACCGATTTCTACAGCAAAATATGCAAAGTATACTTTTTTTACAAGGTCAGTAATGTTTCTTTGATGTTTTTTAATTACAAACTCACCACATATATAACAAAAAGTGTTGGGAGAGTTTTTACAACCACGATTAGCCATACTTTGAGTGTGAATTAAAGCACATGGGTTAAACACTGCAATGCAAGGTTATATTAACTGGAAGAAAACAAACAGCTGTGACATTTATCGGAACTGCCAACCTAATGACATTCGATTTTACTGCCAACCTTATAAAATTCTGATTTTATTGCCAACCTAATAACATTCGAATGCACTTCCGGTCGACAGTTCGTGGCACGCGGACGCATTTACCTGGTTGCGGCTTCTGAAGGCGAAATTCGGACGTTTTGGGGCTTCGGATTGTGGATCGGCGGTCAATACCGCTTGTTAGAGGTTCGAATCGCATAGGGTTACTAAGCGCTGTGAGGAGTGATTCCTATAACGTCGGTTTAGGTTATGTGATTGGAGCAGTTGGTGAACACGTGAGGCCGTGTTTTTTGTGTCAATTACGTAAACGGATGGGCGGGCTGACAGAAAAGGTTATATCCAAAACCAGTAGCAGTTTCCCGAGGAGTTCCTTTATCAATGCCCTTTCATACAAATAAATAAAGAATAAAATAAATAAAGAACAATCGGGAGATCTAGTAGAGCTCCGAGCTCGTCAATGCTGGATTTCCCTCGGGACCCGAAAAGGGGAGATCTAAACTCGGGAACGTGTAAAGCATCGCCGAGGGTCGCCGGTGCCCTGCCTAAGCGCGAGACGGATCTTGAGCTGGCAAATTGCCAGCAGTGCCATTTACAAAAATAAAAAAAAAACATTCGAATGGTAAAAAATAAACTTTTCACATTTTGAATATTAAAATGTGAAAAATTGGTGGGTGATACGACTTTTTTATTATTATTTTTGGACTGAGCACACCAAAAACATAGCAATCAGATAAAACAATTAAAAAAGTTTTTTCATCGTTGGCCTGTGTTAATGGGTAATGCACTCGTGATAATTTTCATTCAATCTACAACTTTTGGAGAATATTCCAGAATTTTTTTGCAATTTTTTGATTACACTATGCAACACTAAAAAATTCACCAACATATCGAATAGGGATTCGTATTAAGTCTAGTATACAAAAAAGTTTGATGTCGACATCACATCTTATAACCTAGAGAACTAGTAATTCGTTTTATTTACTCCTCGTTTCCCTTGTTTGAGGTTAGTCCTAAAAATATTACTTTTTCGTGTATAAATGTGATCGAAACAAAAGATTAGTGTTAAATATACAGTGTGAGTCAAAATGTCAAATACAATAGTTTTAGGGAATGTTAAGGTGCACAGTTTAAAATTATTTTTAAGTATATAGGGTACTTTAAAAAAGTGTGAGCGATATGTAAAGGAATTTGAGTTAGATGCTGCAGGGTGTTCAAAATAAATTTATCATTTCGACTATTTTAAATTGAAAATCTCAAATTTTTTAAACGGTACACCCTGTATATTATTAGTTTTTCTGATAGATTTTACAAAACCCTCCAACTTTTATTAGGCATGTCAGATACCTATTTCTAATAGTCTTCGATTTATTTTGAATTTTTCAATTTTTACCCTTTTTTTTTATGGTAATACACTTACGCTTTTGTGAAAACATACTCTATCGTTGACTCACTCTGTACAGTATTTCATACTGTAAACCCAGTGAAAAAGAAACATTTTTTTATTGCATAGTGTTAGTACTCTTAGAGATAGAGTAGGGGGACAGCGATGTTTGGCAACTTTTTTAAAATAATCCATAGACAAGTTTGCGCGAGTATTGCATCGTATATACTATCGAATTCGTATTTTCTCAAGCTTTTATTTGACACCTCACTCAACGACCTTGAATTCTTTTTGTCATTTCCGATTTCACCCCCCCCCCCAAAACTAGCCCCTTAAGTCAAAATTTAACTTTCAAAATTACACGGGGGTGATTGGACCAACAATTCCTATATTTGTTATAAATTTTAGCTTTCTAAGTCAAATAGTTTCGGAGAAAACCGAGTGTGAAAGACAGACAGACACCGAAGTGATTTCAAAAATGTTCAATTTTGGCACTAAAATTAGCGTTCAAAATAGAGAAAAAGGCCATATTTGATGGAGAAAGAAGTGACAACTACAAGAAATACTGTAAACAAGAGAACTCGAGGAAAAATATATACATTTACATGTTTTTTTTTTATGGGTCTAGCACACGTGCTACAGGGAAGTCCCTAAAGCGCTCCAGGAGCGGCATGTGTGTGGAAAAAGCGATTCACGTTGTTCTTGAATCGCTGTAAATTGTACTTGGTGGGAAACACAGCCCTGGGCAAATTATTCCAGAGGGATGATGTTCTCCATATAAAAGACTGTTTGAAAAGCGTTGTACGCGGAGTAACAAGCTGAACCTCATACGGATGTAAAGTATTAGCGCGACGTGTATTTCTAACATGCACCACACTGGGAGGAATTAAGCGGGCTACATCCTTTGAACATTTTCCATGAAAATACTTGTACAGACTCAAGTCGCCAACCGTTCTTTGATATTCCAGCGAATCATGGCCGCCGGTCAGTTCCGGGTCTCCAATCAAACGAACAGCTCTTCTCTGAACAGAATTTAACAAATACAGCGTGTGTTTGGGAGCGGAGCCCCAAAACATGGGAGCAGTATTCCATTGTTGGTCGAATTTGAGATTTGTAAAGAATTACTTTAATTTTTATTTAATAATATAATTGTGTTTTATTATTATAATAATTAATAGAATAATAAAGATAAAATAAAAGAAAAAAGAAAATAATAATAAAAAGAATAATTAAATTTTGGTGGGATTAACAATATATATTCAAATGTACAATTAATCCTGCCAAATTCTGGTTGTTATAAACATCTTCTTTGGGCTAGTGTATTTACAATGTTGTAAAATGGTGATCCCAGTGGCTTAGCCAGGTTTAAAGAGGGAGGGATGCATATGGAAATAAGGGGCATATCTTTACGGAAATAACCTGCCAAGTGCAAGTCGGACTTGCACAAATTAGTGTTCCGTACGTTGATTGCTTTTAAAACAAAAATTCTTATTACGGAGGTATAAAATGATCAATGACTTCACAAAATACACCCCAAATGACTTTTCAACAAAGTATTTTCCCAATCTTTACTGAGAACTGATGACCTTGATATTTTTGTTTTTTTACATACCAGATAAATTATTAAAGGTAATGCACTCGTGATAATATTCGTTCAATCTACACTCTGCGAAGAATATTTCAGAATTTTTTCAAAATCTTTTGATCAGTACATTTCAAGATAAGGGGGGGCACAACGATTTTTCGCGATTTTTTAAAAATAATACAAAGAAAAGTGTGTGCAAGTAGTATATATTTTTGAACTCGTGCTTTTACAAGCTTTCATTTGACACTCCACTCGATAAACTGGTAAAAAAAATTTTCAGTTCCGAAAACTAACCCCTTAAGTTAAAATTTCACAGCTCTGATCAGGCTATCATTTCCTATATTAGTAGCAAATTTCAACTTTCTACGTCAAACAGTTTCGGAGAAAATCGGGTGTGACAGACAGACGGATGGACAGACAGACAGACGGACAGACACCGAAGTGCTCTTATAAGTGTTCCGTAAGGGAGAGCGTCAATCGACAAATTAGGGAGAATCGCACGATAATCGGGCAACCAAACCAGGTTTTTCCCCAAAAAGAATCCTTACCTTACACGCAATTTAAAGATCGATTACTACGTTCATAGGCCCCTCTTGGCTACGCCACAGGTGGTAATTACAAACGCGAATACAAAAAGGAAAAAGAAGAACACGGAGACTATGTCAGCGAAAAGTATTTGAAAAACTAGCAAATGTTGCATTATGTCGGAATCATAGCTTGGTGTTCAAAAAATCCAAGTAACGCAAATAACGCCACTGTCTTTACATCAATAACGTAATTTTATTTTGTGTTTTGCTGAATCAAACAACCTAGTTTCCAACCCTAAATAGAGAAATGCTTCATTTATAGATTAAATAAACCGCCTATATTGATTTCTAAATAATTATCAAAACAAATAAAAAAATTATAATAAAAACATAATTATAATAGTAATTAAAAATACATAGATCGAAAGAAAATTAAATTTTAAGAAACGTCAAGCGGCTCTTTAAAAAACAATAACGGAGCATATTATTCATTCTCCTTCAAACACGCTACAAAGTAGGCCATGACAAATAACCGACATAAAATATTTCGAAAGCAGTACGTTTGGCAACGCGGCGCACACACAACACACTTGATGGTCTTCCCTAGAAACGGGGAGGCCTACTAAGTTTCGAGGCCGTCAACCCGTAAAATATCGAACTTTGTTCGTGGAACGACGATTTCTAATAGAAAATAGCCCGTTCGTCGAACGATGGTGAATTATGTAGATATTTTTTGAAATTGTTTACGTTTTTGGTAGCAAAAATTGGCACGAAATTGTTAAAAATGCACATCTTCTGGTATATATGACATTATTTTTGTTGAAAAACGCAACTAAATTAAACTCGAAGTAAACTTTTGGTAAGTTTACAAACAGGCATTCATCGTCTATTGGCGAACGGACTGTATAGCTCGTTAACTGCGTCATTCGTTAGGATTTTGATAAGGTTGCTTGATGGAGTCGTTATTTGCTGAATAATAAAGTTTTTTTAAATTTGTATGTTGGAGCGGGCTGCGCTGTTTTCGTTTCATGATTGATGGTACGAATAAATTAGTAACCTTTTTGTGATACTTTTTAAAAAATTAGGAAAATTTTGTTTATATTTTGTTAAGTTATTAACGTGGTCGAGGCCGTGCACAAATATTCATATTTTCAAAATTAGAGATTAAAAATTTTATATAATTTTCATGGTGGTCATTTATATTGGTCTAAAAGAAATGCAAGAGAAGACAAGTTTATTTATTTACGTCGACGGCAATTAAGGGTGCTGCACCATCGTTTTTATGGCTTTTTTCACTTTCATATGCGTTTATAATTAGTACTATGTCTGATGTACTACTTTTATATAGAAACACTGGCATTGTGTCAATACACTCTACTATTACATGAACGTTACATGTTATCTTCTACGACAAGGGGGCGTCATGGGGGACCCTGAGAAACGTCGCTTATTGTGGGTTCTTTTTTGTAAGAAATGTTTACCCCACGATGATGATGATGATGTTATTGAGTCCGGGCGAATCGACTACAGAGGTCATTTAGCGCCCCACAGAGTATTCTGATTTATGTTTTAAACTCTAAAATGAATTTCTTGGAGGAAATTGTTGATGTTGCCTTTGATCTGTTCGTAGGAATCTATAACGCGTTTTAGCTTTGAAGGTATGTTGTGTTTGTCTCTCATGCTCTTGTAATGCGCAGTCTTAAATATATGTAAGACAGTTAGGGGCGCGTGGCAGCCTGTGCATATAGGAGATGGTTCCCTGTTCATGAGATGGGAGTGGGTGGCATGTATATGACCTATCGCTAGTCTTCTTCTGTGCACGTTGTCATTTCTTCCCATGTTCGTAGAGTCGAGTGGGGGGGTAAACTTCAGGCTTAATGGACCATAGCTTATTATTAGGATCTTTGTAAGTCCCAGTCTAGTTGAAACAGTGTTTTGTGGAAAGAACTAAGATACTTGTTGAAGTCCGAGTAGTGATTTTCTGCCATGATTGGAATGTCCCATTCGATGGCACGTTTTGCAAAATGGTCTGCTCTGTCCTTACCTTTATTGCCGATGTGACTGGGGGCCCAGAGTAGTGTAATGGATCTGCGTTTCAGTGATGCAGTGTATAAGAGATCATAGATGTGTCTGATATAGTTGTAATCTAAGTTTCTTGAACTGATGGCCGATAGGGCGCTGAGGGAGTCTGAGATTATGAGAATTGGTTTCTTGTAGCGTGTTATTAGCGAGTATTTGATAGCTTCTTTAAGGGCTAGTAGTTCGGCTGAAAAAATGGTAGCGTGTTTTGGGAGAACATTTTTATGAAGTTGTGCGAGGTGAATGCAGCGCCGACCCCATTATCGGACTTTGAGCCATCTGTAAAGATTTGTATGTGGTTAGGATAGTTTTTGGAGATTGTTTCCAGAATTAGTTTATTAAGCGTTGCATTGGAGGAGTCAGTCTTGTTGTATTGTCTCATGGTTACATTTACAATTGGTTGTGGAGAGAGCCATGGTGGGAAGGTGGAGAAAAGGAGGTATTCGTATTTTGGTTGGAGAAATTTGTATGATGTAATTAGGTTGCTGATTCTTTTTGGGATTGAATTTGGGGGGAGGTTTATGTTTGTTCGGTGGAAGTTAGTTAAGTTTAAGGAAATTTTGGCGTGAGGGCGGAACAGAGAGGATGAGTAGTATTTAAGGAGGGAGAGGTTTCTGGTGTGTTGTAATGCGGGGGTGGCGGCAATGCACTGTATGCTGGAGATGAGCGAAAGGCACCGGTGGCAAGGCGAAGAGCCTGATTTTGTATATGTGGAGTAATGATGGAAAGTTGGCTCCTCAGGTCAAGCCCGAGAGGAGGCGCAGAAGGTTTAGGTCAGAGGCTGTACGTATTCTAAGTGTATTTATGTGTGCTTTCCAGGTAAGTCTGTTGTCAAAGGTGAGACCCAGTATCTTCAGTGTGTCAACTGTTGGGAGGGGGTTATTATGCAGGGGATTCATTCTGGGGCAGCCCCTACATTTGCAGAAGTGAATTTGGGTTTTAGAGTTCCACTGAAGAAAAGGGTTTTTTTCAGTCAGTCATCAATTTCTAGTTAGGGTGTTAGGAGGAGTCTAAGCTTGTAAATTTCCAGTGCAAAATATAAATAACTCCGCCTTAAGTGTTTGCTTTTTAATGTTCCGTACGGAAAACTTGAGGGATCACTTCGGTGTCCGTGTGTCTGTCTGTCTGTTTCTCACATCCGATTTTCTCGAAAACTAATTGTCATATAGAGTTGAAATTTGGCACAAATATAGGAATTAATGGCCCAATCAGAGCCGTGTAGTTTTGAAAATTACATTTTTACTTAAGGGGGTAGTTTTGGGCGGTGAAATAGGAAGCTGTCATCGAGTGGGGTGTCAAATGAAAGCTTATGGAAACAGGAGTTTAAAAATATATTTGATGACTTGTGCACACTTTTCTTTGTATTATTTTTAAAAAATGGCCAAAAATCCCTTTACATTATCTCGAAAAGTACTGAGCCAAAAATTTTAAAAAAATTCTGAGGTAGTCTTCATAAAGTGTAGATTTAGCGAAAATTGTCACGAGTGCATTACGTTTGATAATTTATCTGGTATAAAAGAAAGCCTATGAGCTTTAACAATATGGCGGAGCCTTTTTAATATACTTACTACCGAGTCGCGCGTCGCTCCTATACCAAGGCAAAATAATTTTATTTTATTTGTTTATAATTAAACAAATGTTTAAGTAGTAATTATTAGTTTTACACTTTTATTACTAGATTCTAGATTCAGCTAGATTGAATTATTAGCTATTAGGTAGCTAAGATGCTATAACTATTATACATTAGATACTGACTGAGAAAAAAAACGTGAAAATACATATTGGATCTAAAAATATACACCGGGACCTAATTAACCTAGCCTAGGTAAAGATTTTATTTTATTTTAAGAGCAATCACTGTACGGAACACTAATTGCGCAAGTCCGACTTACACTTGGCCGGTTTTTATTTTTTCTTCTAAGAAACGTCCTTTGTATCCATGTTCTTCCACGCCTCTTGAATCAGACTACGTCACACTTTACTATGATTAATGTCGAATATCGACACTTATCAGCCAATTTATTTTACGTCATAGTTTTTAATTTCTTCACTTTTAGTCATATTGTGATTAAATAAGATGACAGGACCTGCTAGTGCATTCACCGCCACCTTGATTGCCACATACATAAGTAAATAAACATGGGCTGTGATTCTGTAACCAAGAGAAGAAAAAAGGAATGGCGAAAGAGAAGAGTTCCTTTTCTCTTTGGAATATCGTATTCTATAAAATCCTCGTTTCCGTATCGTTATAATTCGGCTAGGCTCGAATACTTATACAAATTAGATACATTTTATATTGTTGATTTTAAAAATGTCAGCTGGCTGTTTTATTTTCCCGGACATCACTGTGACTAGACCTCAACTTTCAGTTAGTTATAACACGTAAGCTGAAAAGTTTTTGGGTGGACACATAGATGTCGCTCTTTTCAAAAAAAACCATATAATTTTTAGGAAGTACCAACCTTCAAACGATACGAGTCAAAATTTTATGACATTTCGACGATTAATTTACAAGTTACAGTGGTTTTAGTGACGCTACTTCTGATATTTTCAAAACAGTGGAAAGAATCGAATTTCGGGTGTTGATTAAACACTGTTTTTTGATGAGAAAAAATACCGTTCAAGTAAAGCAATGATAAGATAAGGGTTACGGGGACTCTGCCCCTGGAAAATCACTCATCATTTACTAGTATGCTGAATTTAAATGCGGTCGTACAGATGCAAATGATGCTGAACGCTCTGGACGCCCAAATGAGGTGGTTACACTGGAAAAATAAAAAAATCCACAAAATTGTTTTGGATGACCGTAAAGTGAAATTGCGTGAGATAGCTGACACTCTAGAGATATCAAAAGGAAGTGTTGGTCATAGCTTGCATGAACATTTGGGCATGAGAAAGCTCTGTTCGAAATGGGTACCGTGTTTGCTCACAGTGGACCAAAAACAACAACGTGTTGATGATTCTCAGCGCTGTTTGGACCTGTTTAAGCGACTTAAAAAAGGATTTTTTTCAAGCGATATGTGACAATGGATGAAACATGGATCCACCACTACACACCGAAATCAAATCGGCAGTCAGCTGAGTGGACAGCAGCCGGTGAAAGCCACCCGAAGCGACCAAAGACACAATAGTCAGCTGAGAAGGTTTTGGCTTCTGTATTTTGGGATGCGCATGGAATAATTTTCATCGACTATGCTGAGAAGGGAAAAACCATATTCTCCAGATTTAGCCCCCAACAACTATTATCTATTCGTAGACCTTAAAAAAATGCTCGCGTGAAACAGATTTGGCTTCAATGAAGAATTTATCCTGAGGCCTATTTTGAAGGCGAAGACAAATCCTTCTACAAGAAAGGTTTAGAAATGTTAGAAAAGCGTTGGACTAATTGTATCGCTCTTGAAGGAAACTATATTAATAAATAAAGTCGAATTTTGCAAAAAATATGTGTTTTAAGTCGCTAGACCAAAAACTTTTCAGCCTACGTGTTATATTCTGACATTTTTGTTTGAGATTTACTTTCTTTAGTACTATTTAATGTTTATTGCAAAGGAAAGTTTGCTTAAATTTATTTTTTGCAGTCCTGTTTTTGCTCTTAGTATTATACAAGGGCATTAACCCGGCCTAAGGAGATCCAGAGACATCTCCTTTGAACTTACTTAGGTAAATCTCAGTAAGCGCGTCCACGTCGCGCTAGTGGGTCCGATTCATGAATCGGTGGCTGAGTTCTACTGAGGACCCAGCGTTGCGGGGGTCCCTTGTCCAGGGATAATGAAGACCACACCGGCGGTGAAGACGAAGAAGAAAGGCTTTTGGTACGGCGGATCCGGCGCACATGACAACCCGGCCTTTAGGGTTTAGATAAATGCAAATGCAGCGACTGTTTCAGAGTAGGCGCCTGCAAACAGCGTCTGTTTCCAGATTGGGCGGATGAAAAAGAAATACTGGGAAGGCAATAGAAAACCACTTAGTAGATACACATTTCCCAGGAATTCATGATGATGGCTGACAAATGCAACGGCCCCGAGTACGGGCGCCCCTTTAAAGGGGCAGGAGTGCTAAGAATCTCCCGATCAACTAGAATCAAGTTGGACCCATCGGAAATATATAGGATAGGTACATGAAACGTGAGGGGATTTGTGCGAACCTGAAAAGATGCACAAAACCATAAGAGAGATGAAAAGATCAGTATCCTTGGAGTGGGTGAAATGTGTTGGCTTGGTTCCGAAAGAACAACAATAAACGACCATGATGTATTTTATGCGGGAGAAAGACAGCCCACAACACAAAAATGGAGTAGCCTACAAGTAAATGCACCGACCACAGACTACGATAATGAACACATAGAAACCTTCTATAAAGATCTAGATCAGGTCCTAGCATCGACAAAGAACCACGAAATAACCCTCGTTATGGGGGATTTGAACGCCAAGGAGAGCAAGAAAACATTTTAGGAGATTACGGCCTGGGTAACTGTAATGACAGAAATGATAGGATCACGACGTTTTGTTTAGGGAAACAACTAGTAATCACAAATACATTCTATAAGTTACTAAAACATCACTTATATACATGGAGATCACCTGCAGATTCACCAGCAAAAATCGTCAGAAACGAGATCGACTTCATCTGTATCAAGTAGAGGTCCCAACAGACCATAATTTTCTAGTAGGAAAAATAAGACGGCGGCTTAAAAGTTACGAAACCTAACAGAACAACCACATTCAGTATAGATAAACTGACAGACGAAAACAGCAGATCACATATAACAAATATGTTAAAAGAGAATGAAATCCAATGTGGAAACCATGTGGGACAGATCTAGAAACATACTGAGAGAAACACAGGAAACAGAGCTGGATGACTGCTGGCATTTTAGACCTTATCGATCAGAGACGACTACAAGTATAGAAACGGGGATGAGTATAAGAGAATTCATTGTGAAATAAGACGGACAATAAGACAAGCAAAGGTAGACTGACACACTAGGAAATTTAAAGAGATTGAACACTATAAGGTAAAGCGCGACTTGTTTAATTTGTATAAAAATTCGCGAGCGATCTAATACTAGTTTTCTGTAGACTTTCAACCTACAAAATAGAAAGGGAATATTTCCTTCCTGCTGGAAATGAGCTGCAATTCAGCCGGTACGTAAAAAAGGCAAGAAAACCTTACCCAACAACTACCGACCAGTCTTACCGCTTTCAATAATATCGAAAATTACAGAAAATGCTATCAATCAGCATTAAAAGGATTTCATAAGCAAAAATCCACAGGATATCTTCTAACTTATGTAACACATGTTACCTTGGCACCTCGAAGACCGGCCTGCAAGTATTTTCTTGAAAAATGTTCGATGGATGTAGTCCGCTTAATTCTTCCCACAACGGTGCATGCTAGAAATACACGTCGCTTCACGTCCGAATGTCAGTTTGTCACTCCTCAAAAAATATGTAAAAATCATCTCTTTGACATGATTTACCCAGGACTGTGCTTCCCAGCGAGTTCAATTCACAGCGATTCAAGACCAACTTGAATAGATTTTTCCACACACGCGTCGCTCTTGTAACGAGTTAGAGCAGCACGTGCTGATAAAAAAATGCAAAGCGTACTTGAGAGGGGATGAATCGTTTTACAATCATATTGAATGTTAATGTAATTTTATACATAATTAAATACAATTATTTATTTCAGTTTATAAAATGAGAATTAGTTTTGTTTATTGATTTTAGCTGTCAACTCCGCCTGCAGGTCGCTGGGTGAATTGAGTAGCTTAGTGGCCTGTTGCAGGTCCCAAGCCCGGGGTAAAAGAGGAGGGTTCTTAGATCAGGCTAGTAACCTACCTGGGATAAAAAACCAATAACGCTCGCAGAATGAGAGCCATGCCTCGGAATAGGATGGATTTCACGATAACGACACATGCAAGAAGAAGATTAAAAAATTGGAAAAGACGGGATGTAAGGAGACCCTCAACTTGGAATATAAAATCTATAAATAGAAGAAACCAGGAAGTGGAAAAGGAAATCAGAGAACACAAAATAGACATATGCACCTTACAAAAAAACAAAAAAGAAGGGGGGACAAATGGTATTAGGAGAATACATCCTGCTTTACAGTGGTGTGGCGAAAGACCAGCGGACAAAGGAAGGAGCCAATATGCCGTAGTGGCTTTTTCCGCCAGTATGCCGTAGTGGCTTTTTTCTCCAGCACGCCGTAGTGGCTTTTGATTTTTCTTCGTGAAGCAGTAGTGAATAACGGTTTTTTATCACCAAGTGGGTGTCGTTTCTAGCTCTCAAGTTTAAAGCTTTCTTCCGTTCTTAAAATATCCTGCACAACCTCAGGCATTTCGGGTCAAAAAGTGATTAGCTACCCAAAAAAGAATAGAAGTGGCTGAGACATTATTTTTGATGAGAATCTCACCAGGAGAGGTCAAGCAGCTTATGTAAAACCCACGAGGAGAAACCAATCAGTAAGTCAGTAGTACACCAGTTTAAATATCTCACTTCCTGTCTCTACAAGTGTATTTCCAACGACTACTCAACACGTGTAATCCACGGAGTTAATTTTACAAACTTTTAAATCGTGTTTTTTTACACTTAGGATCAGTAAATTATAACGCTTAACAAATTTTTTTATTTCAAAAGTAAACAACTATTTCGACACTTTCTCTGTTCACGTTGTCAACCAGTGCTTGCAGGTCCTGTCCTAATCCTATCTAAGGGTAGAAAACAATTTCCAAAAATACGGTAATCATAAAATGTTATTTCTACCTCCACGATAACACATTTAACGAATCTATGCCGATTATTATTTCTCACAGTTGGCCTGTTTTTATGGCTTCGACGATCCGGCAACGGGCGCAAGGCGACCGAAAACGCAAACAGCGGGCGATTGCTGGAAGAAAATCAAGGACGGTCTTATTGCGACGTTGTCGTAATTTATGAAATGTATTAAAATCAAGGAAAGATAAGTAAGTATAATAAGGTACAAAATGCAAAAGAAGAGGCTTCTATGGAATTCATGTATGTAGGATGTATCGTTATGGGAGAATTTAAGGGAACATTATACTTTCTCGGTCGAAAATTTGAATAATATTAATGATAAATTAACCAAAAAAAAATTTTTGAGTCCGTAATTTTTCTGATATATATTTTAAATCTTCAAATACCAGAAAAAATATTTTACATAATTTTTCCATGGAGGTTTTTTTTGCAGCCTCATGAAGCCATTTTGAAAATTTTAATCTGCTGGCGTGCACAGTTGCGGCTCACTAGGACATCTGAAAAAAAAAAAATATTCTTAAAAAAAAAAGTATGACTATGGCCCCAATATAGACTACGATTATTTTGTTTGAGCAAAAATTCACAAAATGGTGGTCTCAAAAATAGCATTTCCTTTTCGAAAAAAAAAACATTAAAAACTGAGGAAAAAATTAACCAATCTTTTTTATTCTAGTTGATTCTGGGGCTATTGTTGTGTAGAAGAATATATTAAAATTTCAGACCGATCAGTTAAATGGTTTTTTAAGTTATCAAGCACGCTGATTAGAAAAACATTACCTTGAGAAAAACGCGTTTAAAGTTTTGGCAAACGAATTTTCATATATAAAATCTACTTACGTTCAATCAGTTATGCCTGCTGCGTACAAAATTCCTTCCGACTCCTCACACGCCTCGTTTCTCAAGTCTTCTTTCGTCTCTCCGTAAGATTTTAGCTGAACAATACTCTTCAGGCTCGTCCCGAAATGCCTCAAATTCAACAGTATTTTCTATTCCTTTCCATGTTCGTCAAGCATAACAAAAACTTGATTTTGCAGTAATGTTTAAAATCTTATTACTATATTTCCCAGTAAGAGATACGATGCTCAAAAGAGACGTAAAGCCATGTTATGCGCATGATCCGTCACCTGATACCGATAATTTATTTTCCTTATTATCAGTTGCTTTGTTCTTATCTTTCTCTTCATTGGCAGCTTTATTTATAACAACTCTGAATACAGCTTCAACTGCGATTTTAATATTTTCGATGATTTTATAATAAGTTGTTTCATAAAAACCCGTTCCTAAATCCATCAGGCCGCAAAAATTGTTCACTCCAGCGATTCCACAGCCGAGTAATCTCATTACAAAAACGAAATGTCTATTAATTTCATATGATTTTTCAATTTTAGGGCTACAGTCAATGAGTGTATCACCACATTCACACACAACACAAAGCTTAAAACCTACTCCTCTTTCGTCTCGTTTGAAAAATTTCTCGTCTCCATTATAAACTTTCCAGTACTTGGACTCAAATCAGAAGTTAATACAATATTTTCTGTAAATGTACTGGCAAAATTAGAATTACCATACTTTCATCTGAGAATCGATTACCATAAAACTATCTTTTACGTGGTTTGCACGCTCGCTTCGAACTAAATTTCCCGTATTTTTTATCTATTTTGCACAATATTAGCTAAGACGTTTACTGAGTGATGTTGGCCCTGCGAGCGATATTTTCGAACTGAGCAGGCCAGCGTACCGTTTGCTTTGAAGTTACAGTTTTGCTTCAAACTGAAAAGATCTTATACCCATTATAGTAAGCTCTCCTTTTACCTGCTTCTATCTTTCTTAGAATCATAAAAGTAGTAGCAGATGTTCGACGAAAATCTTTGTAAAGGGACGAAAGGTAAGTTGGCACGCTGCGCGATCGATTTGGCCTGTCTTACAGTAGGCGCTATAGTTGTCTATAACTTCGAAAGTATTTAAAATTTTCCTCTGAAATTTTCAAGAGAATATTATTAAAATATAATACTATCCAATAGAATGCTTTCTAAAAAGTTGATTTTTCCGGCCCGAGAAAGTGGAATATTACCTTAAGCGAATGAGTTCAATTGAACACTTCTGATAGAAGTATTTATAAGGGAGACTCAAATCACTAAACTCTATGCGAAGTTTTAAAAGTTATCATTTCTGAAAAGTTCCGGGTCCTCAATTTTACGAATAAATCTAGCTACTTGAGTATATAGTACCAAATATGGGAGTGTAGTATTCCGTATACCATTAAACGTTGCTGTAGGGTCTACAGTTTGTTATGCTTACAACATAATTGTTTCGAGACATTTCTGCTCCCAAGTTGACGTCTGGCAATTTGAGTGACGATGATAATGAAATAGTGTTGAGTCGAAAATTGGTCAATTTATTTGTTTGATATTAAACTATTTGGTCAGAATGGTATTTGTTTGGATTAAACTTAATAGAATAATATAATCTCAACAACTAAAGTTGGCTTCAGGGGAGAATCTCGCAATCAAACAATAAATTATGGATAATATCTGAAGTAATTCAGACTAGTAAGTTCCTGAAAGGAATTTACTGGTTACTAACGAATTTTAGCTCCTGTAATATTGTTTCACCGGCAAGTCAGACTTGCACAATTAGTGTTTCCGTACCGTGATTGCTTTTAAAATATTTTTTTTTTTCCGATCTTTGTTTTTATGTACTAGATAAATTATCCAAAATAATGTACTCGTGACAATTTTTATTGAATCCACACCTTATGGAGAATATTTCAGAATTTTTTCGGAATTTTTTGGTGGTACTCTTATAGACCAAGAGGGCGACCCAAAATTTTGATCTGTCTGATTCATCCTCTGCCTAGTTGTTCATTCTATCGGGCGAGTCGAATAAAAACCTTTAACATTGACTTTGCGGCCCCCGTGCCCAGGGATGCCCATATAAGGCCCAAAATGCTACATCCAAAAAGGGACTCTCGTTTAACCACTTGAATAAAGTACCATAATATTTGTTGACGCTAAAAGAGTCGAGCGTCCCAAAGGACAGACACTCCCAAAACTAACCCCATTACGTCAACATTTAACTTTCAAAACTACACACGGCTCTGGATGAGGCCATCAATTCCTATATTAGTACCAAATTTCAATTTTCTATGGCAATAACGAACCCGGTTATAACGAACTTCCGGATAAAGCGAACCAAATTTGGATGTTTTCTTGCCACTCCATGTGTTCGATGTCGCGCGACTTGATCTAGGGAATTCACCGAAACTCACTGGGAACTCTTATTCTACTTGTTTCCGCCGCGTCGCTAGTTCGAGCAGTATTATTTTCAATTCACTTGTTGTGCTATGCGGTTCTAATCCATATTTGATCAAAGTAACAAAGTGAATGTTTCAGTTTTTTATTTTTAAAATAGGTATAACAAAAACGTAAAGGGTTTACTTTAAAAGACAAAACACGATATTATAAGGAAAATAGAAAATGGAGTTAAACAAAGTGATATCTGCAAACAGTTGAATTTAACTAAATCTACGGTTTTTGCCATATGGAAGACGAGGCAAGAAATCTTATCATTCTATGAAGTCTAAGAAACTTTAGTTGTAAAAAAAATGAAGAAAAATCTACACATGACCAAGTCGATAAAGGGACTCCTTAAATGGCTTAGTCAAAAACGCATGAACAGGTTCCTATTACCGGCTATACTTTACAAGAGAAAGCTAGTGAATTGGAAAGGAAAAAATAGAGAACACCGAGTTTTTAACTGTTCTAGAAGTTTGGATTGAACGATTTAAAAAGCGACATAATATTAGTCGGG